>CM073583.1:49365338-49965338 GCA_037074715.1 Magnolia kwangsiensis
AACATCCTCTGACTGTTTACTCATGTTAAAAAAGATATTGAGCTCCAACTTCATGTTCACGAAAGAAAAATTCATAACTCCATTCCTACAGTTGATGATGGCATTGAATGTAGCAAGGAATAGGCGACCAAGGATGACGGGGGATCTGAGTGCTTATATGTACTATAGGTTAAGTATTCAGGACAATAAAATCTACTGGATAGTAGAATTTGTCAACCTGGACTAACACATCTTCGATTATCCCTCTCGGTATATGGATTGAATGTCAGCAAGTTGTAATGTAGTCTGAGTGAGTTTAATTCATCTAGACCCAATTATTCATATACCGAGAAAGGAATCAAATTAACGCTCACTCCAAAGTCAAGAAGTGCGTGCACAGTCTGATATTTTTTATTATACAGGTGATAGCTGGTCTACCAGGATCTTTATATTTTTGTGGCACATCTTGCTTGCGGATGACACTTACCTTTTCTGTTAGAAATTTTTTCTTTTGAATACTCCGTTATCTCTTAGTTGTACATAAATCTTTCATAAATTTGGCATAAGAGGGGATTTGTTTCATAGTGTCCAGCAGAGGGATGCTGACTTTCACTTGTTTCAGCACCTCCAGAATATCCTGTGAGATAGCTAGAGGTTTTGGTGCAATCAACCGCTGGGGGAATAGTGCAATCAGTTTACTCACTTTTTCTGATTCTTCCTCATATGGGGCATTGCTAGGTCTGTCATTCTCAATTTCTTCTGGGTTCTTAGGCTTTTCAGCCCTCACCAGAATGGTTTTGTAAATAATCTTCCCACTCTTAAGAGTGGTGATAGACCTAGCCTACTCCATCTAATTTGAAGAGCTTGGGTCACTAATTTCACATTGTGGTTTTGGATTGGGGAGGGGTTGGGCTAGAAGCATCCCTTTCTCCCTCACTCGCTATGTGTGACTCAATCCTTTGAATGAACGATGTAAACATTCCTATTGTTGTTTTGAGATCCTAGAATGCTTATATCATATTCTAGTTGGATAGCTCTTAGTTTTGCATGAATTTTTAAACTGTATCCTCTTGAGGCCTCTTTTGATTTAAAAATTGCATAAGGGCCTTTTATGGTTAGCCGTTTATCCATTCCTCCAACTAAAATTTGGATGGTTTCTCCAGCTAGAGTTCTATGTATTTGAGGTGGGTGCTCTGAAAGGTCGTTGGTAGTTGTTTACAGTATTTGATTGCTCATTCAATATCTCTTGAAAAATAGGAATTGTTGGGTAATTATCAGTTGTATGTATATTAGAAGCACAAATATCACAAACAACTTCCACAGCCTTTTCAGGTTCTTCCTTCTTAAATTCCATGGCCTTAGCTTTCCCTGTGAGATTGGCCACTCTTGCATTTATATAAATTCCTCCCCTTTCCTTTGATTGAGTAGGCTTAAAAGTGGTGGTTCTTGAGGAGGTATCCCATGATTGCGCATTTTTAGTGAGTTTATCAAAATAATCCCACTCATCATCAGCTTCCTTGTTAATGAATTCCCCATTACACACCATTTCCACAAATCAACATATGAATGACGTCAATCCTTCATAGGAAAAGCTCGTTATCCACCATGTTTCATAGTCATGTTGTGGACATGAATTTATGAGATCCTTAAATCACTCCCAACATTAGAAGAAGGTCTCATCCTCTTTTTATACAAAATTCATGATTGCTTTCCTTAAGGTATTCATTTTATAATATGGGAAGAACTTTTTAAGGAACTCCCTTGTCATGTCAGCCCATCTGCCAATGGACCGTGGTCTTAAGGAATATAACCACAACTTAGCCTTTTCCTTCAAAGAGAAAGGAAACAATTTCAGTGTTACTGTGTCTTCAGACACGTTTGTGAAGTGTAATGTAGATATTATCTCATGAACTCTTTCATATGCCAGTATGGACTTTCAGATTCTAGTCCATGAAACTTAGAAAGGAGTTAAATCCCCCCGGTTTAACATCCACGGTTCATGCATTCAATGAAAATATCATGCAGGAAGGTATACTCACCCCCGCCGATTGTAAATAATCTCGTAGAGTATGAAGTGAAGGTGCATGATGCACCTCATTCTTAGCCTGGGCATCCTCAACTGGGTGTTGAGGTTGATGTACAACCATAAGTTCTACTGACTCAGAGATCTTAAGTGGTGTCTAATCTGATGATGGATTGACAACCGTTCAACTAATCTTCCTTCACTCAAGAGATAGAGAGTGTTATCACGAACCCACTTCGACATGGAACACTCGCAGCCCTCAAGTAACTAAACAATTGAAATCTAAGAGAAAGAAAGTTAAAACCTATATCAAATAAGAAATCTAAAAAGATAAGAGAGAGTTGAAGAGAAGTTACTCAATTAGGGTTACTATGTTAGGTTTTACAATACAGAAAACAAAGTTTCTAAAAATAATTTCAAAAAAAAGCCTAATCTAAAAACACAACAAAAATCAATCCTACTCCTAATTTAATTATAATACAAATTAATCTCAAAAAAATGCAGCCATACTCCTAAGCAACGGTGCCAAAAACTTGTTTACAACCCCAAGTGTAGGGTTGTGATATATTAATAACTCGGTGAGACCGAGGTCAAATACACATGGACTAAACTTGTACGAATTTTGAAAATAACTAGAACTAGAAAAAGATCTAAGTTGAAATCCGGAATAGTTGAGAGTAATTGTGAATAAAGTATCAATAATCAAAAGGGAACTAAAGCACCAAGGATCTACTTGTAGCTATCAGGATGCTACCTTACTTAATTCAAGAAACACAATTGGAATTGGAGTCCTATCCTATCCAATTGGAAGATGAAGTAATTAAACCAAATCTAAACTTTTCATTAACCTAGTCACACATGAAGGAGTATTGTGATGATTGGAAAGGATCCCATCTTCCTACCATGCCTAGGAGATGGTGAACAACAAGATTTACCAATCTCAGAATCTCAAAACAGAAAAAGAAGATATTCAAAGCCATCACAACATCTATTGTAATTTGAGTCATAATAAATCATAGAAAACTGAAAATATTTTTTAAAATCAAACTAGAAATCAATGAAGTTTAAGAAAAATAAGAATCAAAGTAAGAAAATCATTCCAATATGCTATAATCTTTACCTTAGCCCTAGTTAAGAGGTTTAACCAACCATAAACATGGTTGAAACTAAATCTCCTAAATAAAACCTTAAAAATAAATAAGGAAAGAAGAAAAACTCTTGGGGGGCTACTCCGCCCTTTAGCTCTGCTTATGAAAACCTAATTCATATTTAGAACTTCTCAAAGAACCCATATTTATAGCTTTAGTCTGACCGTCTTTGAAAATCGTCTCAAATTTATGCACTCTGCGTAAGACCTTCGATGTTGTCGAACAACCTTCGATGTCATGAAACGTAAATCAAATTCGAAAGTCACGTTTTTTCGCATTGCGTAACTTTTCATATCATCGAACATACTTTCTATGTCATCAAAGGGTGTTCGATCAATCGAGAATGTGTCCATAGTGTTCCAACGAGTTGTTCCAAAATTTCACAAAAATCTTGATGTCATCAAACTATCTTCAATGTCATCGAACAGGGCTTTGATTTCATTGAGAAACGAATCCAATTTGTCCAGTAAGCAAACTTGAATTTCATGTAATTCTTCAATGTCATTGACCCATGTTCGAATGTCATCGAACATAGGCTTCAATGTCATCGACTGGTGGTTGATGACATAGACAATGAAGTTTAAATTCTGTGAATTTCTGCACTTTGTACTTTCAACTTCCTTTATTCTCCACTTAGTTTCCTTGAATCTTGAGGTCTTGAAATCTTCAATCTTGTTCTCTTATTATCCATCCCCTGCCTTGGTGATTCTTGAGCATCAAATCCATGCTTTTAACATTCTTTTCAATCCAAGTTCTTAAACTCACCTTGCAATACAAACATGTATAAAATATACCCATTAAGCATTATTATGTTCATAAAATCGAGATATAAATAGGGAAAAATATGCAATATTTGACACTCAACAGCTTCTTAGTAAATCAGAGAGGGATAAAGGCAAACCTCGACAAGATCTGAGTCCTTTTGGAGATGAACTTCCCGAGAACGATGAAAGAGAACAGGATAATCTCTAGAGGCATGGATAGATGCCTACCATTCTTCAAACAACTGAAAGGGAACATGAAGTCGACTTAGATAAGCTATTGCGAACAAGCATTCCAACAGTTCAAGGAGTATCTAGGATCTCCTCCATTACTCTCTAAGCCTGAACCAGAGGAACCACTGTTCTTGTACCCGGTGGTTTGATTATAGTAGTTAGCTTAACGTTGATACGCGAGGTCGAGAACAAACAATTCCTGGTATACTCTGTCAACAAAGTTATGGTTCAAGCTAGGATGCAATGCCTTGACATAGAGAAATTAACGTTGACACTAATTATATCATCTCAGTGTCTTTGACCATGCTTCCAGGTTTACACCATCATTGTTAAACTGATCGACTACTCTACCAAGTACTCCAAAAGCCCCGAGCATCGGGGCGACTCGTGAAGTGGGTGATCGAGCTTAAGGAATTCAACGTCATATATCACCTCGAGCCACGATCAAGGGTGAAGCTGCTACCAACTTCATCGCCAAGTTTACCTATCTCATTCCCTTGTAAGAAGCAAAGAATGAATAGGAAGTCAGTCCTAAGAATGGACTCTCTACATTGACAGATCATCAAACTCGAAGGAAAGCGGGATAGGTCTGATCCTCATGAACCCAACTAGACCAATGTAGAGTACGCCTTAAGGTTCAGATTCCTGGCCTCCAACAATGAATAGAAATACGAAGCACTCCTCGCCAGGCTCAGGTTAGCCAAAGCAATAGGAGCTCGAGCTTTGAAAATCTACAGCAACTCTTAACTCATATCTAATCAGGTTGTAAAGAATATCAAGCCAAAGGAGAAAGAATGATCACCTATCTATAAAAAGTGCTGGACTTGCTTAGTGAGTTTAACAAGTGTAAGATCATCTTAATTCCCATGTTAGAAAATTCTAAGCCAGATGCTCTAACCAAGCTAGCTGCAGCAGTTGACATTTGACGACGACCTTGATATGACTGTACCAATTGAGTTCTTGTTAGTGCCTAGTATCAATTAGACCGATCAAAAGGAGGCCCTCCTAATAAATCAAGTACCGAGCTCGATGGACTTGATCATACGCTTCCTTTAGTAGGGCGAGCTACCTGACGATAAGCTGCAAGCTCGTAAAATCAAAAACAGATCAACTCAGTATACAATATTGGGAGACATTTTATATAAAATGGGCTTTTCATTGCCATACTTAAGATGATTGCGACTCGACGAGGTTGAATATGTCCTAAAAGAAATTCATTAAGGCATCTATGACAATCATTCAGGTGGCAGAGCCCTAGCTCACAAGGTGATTCGACATGGGTATTATTGGTCGACCATCCATGAAGATGCAAAGAAATACACAAAGAGATGCGACAAGTGATAACATTTTGCAACAATATCGCAATAACCGCCTAAGCAGTTAACTCTGATGAGAGGCCCTTAGCCCTTTGCACAGTGGGGGGTCGACATCATAGGACCTCTACCTATGGGCAGGAGACATACCAGATTTGTCATCGTCGTTATCGATTACTTTACAAAGTGGGCCGAGGCTGATCCCTTAGTTAAAATTATTAAGCAGAAAACTACAGACTTCATCTGAAAGAACATCATTTACAGGTACGACATCCCTCACACCATCGTTAAAGACAATAACAGACAATTTGACAATATCCATTTCCAAGGATATGTGAAAATCTTGGCATCCGAAATGCCTTCTCTTAACCTCGGCACCCCTAGGCTAATGAACAAGTGGAAGCTATTAACAAAATCATTAAAAAATCACTTGAAAACTAAACTTGAAAAATACAAAGGGGCCTGGGCCGACGAGCTTCCGTATGTCCTATGGACATACCAAACGAAAACTCAAACAATGACTAGAGAAACCCCATTCTCCCTGGCCTTCGGTGCAGAAGCGGTCATCCCAATAGAGATTGGAGTAACCTCAACATGCACCAAGTTGTTTGACCTAGGCGAGAATGACGAACATATGAATTTAAGTCTCAATCTCGTTGAAGAACTAAGAGATAGGTTGTAGCTAAGGGTCTCTACTTACCAACACATGACTACTCAACAGTATAACTCTAGGGTCAAAATGTACAGATTCTGAGTAGGGGACTTAGTCCTCTGAGAATCTTCCAAAATATTAAGGAACCCAACTTAGGAGCCCAAGGGTCGAACTAGGAAGGACTTTACAGGGTGGCCAATATGGTCTGACCAGGGACTTATCAATTGGAAGATATGATTGGGCAACTCCTACCTCACCCATGGAATACTAAGCACCTAAAGATCAACTATCCATGATGAATTTATACAAGCTTTATGACTGTATTCAACTATCCACCTCGGGAAAAGGCTACTCATTATCAACAAATCACTACATGCTCGACTATAAGAAACCTCCCTTATTTAAAGAAAAAAAAGGTTCTTTTCTACGCTTCTACTACTTTGTCTATTAGTTATGCAACCTAAAATTCTACGTGCTCAACTATCGATTGAAAATCTACATGCTTGATTATCGAGTAAAATCTACACTGCAACTACCATATCGACTAATCACACATAGAGGTAAAACTGAACAAAAAACAAAAAATCATTTCACAAAAGTGTACAAGGAAAATATAGAAAAAAGGAAATCTATCCCTAGGGAGGCTCCTCAGTCTCGAGGGCATCAATAGCATCATGGTCATCGGAAGCGTCGTCGCCATGTAGGTA
This sequence comes from Magnolia kwangsiensis, assembly GCA_037074715.1. Classification (NCBI taxonomy): domain Eukaryota; kingdom Viridiplantae; phylum Streptophyta; class Magnoliopsida; order Magnoliales; family Magnoliaceae; genus Magnolia; species Magnolia kwangsiensis. The sequence goes on from CM073583.1 coordinate 49,372,156, forward strand.
GTGCAGGGTAAGGTCGGGATATCTCTACCGAACGTCTTCCAGGCATCGCTGAAAGAAAAGGGGGAAAATGTCCTCCAACTCGGCCGCTTGCTCCTTAGAAACCTTGAATGCTTTCCACGGATACTGCTTCCCTTACGAGAATTAAGGCCTCAACCTCTTCCAGCCTAGCCTCCACATCGGCCGCTCAACCCTCGCCTCAGTAAGGTGGGACTTCACTTTAGCCACATGGGATGCCAACTCATCCTTCCTTCACTAATTTGTGGCTAGCAAAGTTGTGTTGGTGGCCTTGTCCTCCTCGGCGACCCTCAACGCCCTACGGAGTGACTCAGCCTCAGTAAGGGCCACCACCTGGGCCTTCAAAGCCACTTCCAGCTCCGCAGCTTTAGCCCGAAGCTTGGTCCTAATAGACTCAAGCCTTCGAGCTGCATCTTCAAAGTAGCCCCTCAGCTTGGCCAGGCCATGACGGGTGGCAAGAACTTCTGTGGCGCTCTACAAATAATAAAAAATAAGGGCCAGTTAACACAAATGACAAAAAGAAAGAAGAATATATATACCATGGAGATCGACGTTATTACCTTAATTGAAGTCATCCTGCTTAGCAGGGGGTCGGACTACAGGGAGAACATCGAACTAACCTCCTCCCCGGACATGTGGTAGCGGTCCTAGTGAGCTAGCACCACCATATGGTGAGGGAGGAGTACGAGAATTGCTAACCCTAAAGTCATAACCACCACAGGATTTTAGCGCTTGGAGGTGCTCCCAGCAACTATCTCTGGTTTCACAGCTGCATCGGCCTCTACTCCTCCCTCCTCAGTATGGACGGGGGATGCCTCAAGGTCAACAACCTCCCTCGAGGGAGCGTGCGAGGGAGGAGCACCCCAGCCTGAACCATCTGAGGCAACTTCTTGGAGCACCCTAGTTGCAACCTCTATAACCATTGCCTCCACTTGTTTAGCTGGGGGAGGAACCTTGAGGGCAGGCTCTGTCACCAACCTGCCCGCATTGATCTCTGAAGCCTCGAACCCAGGAGTCCGTTGAGCTAATGATAAGGGAGAATCCTTCCTAGTATCCCTCCTTAACTGCTCTAGCTCTGCTGTGGAGGGGAGCTTCAACCTCATTGGCTGAGGGTGATTTACTATCTCTACAAAAATGATAAGAAAAATGGTCAAGGAATATAAAGAAACTAACAACCTTCGAGGTTCTACCTAAACTGGATATACTTGCCGACCCAGCCATGGATAACCTAACCTGCTCCAAGAGAGTCAGAGTGATCAACTTCCAACAATCCTGTTGGGCGATCACAGAGAGCTTAGGTTGAAGTCAAGTGAGAGTTTCCAAAAGAGATCACAACCTGGAGAAATAAAATATAACAATTAGTAGCTATAACTCCAATTCTGACCTGGAGTGGTAAATTGGGTAGGAACTCGAGACCACAACCTGCCCAGTTCCACCACTAGGGCCTCTCACCCTCATGTAGTAAAGAACCACATGTTCTTCTAGCCCTAATTGGAGGAGGGGTTATTGATAATAATGGTCTGGCCTTTGCTCACCAACAAAGAAAAATAATACTAGGTAATAGAGCCCAGGCTGCTCTTGGCCTGGCATAGGTGCAAAAGCTCAACTATAGTCAGCTTGGCGTTACCAAGTTGGTGTCATAAAACATAACACCCAAAGACAACTCACCGCATATTAGGGTTAACTTGTCCTGGGGCAAGCCTCAAGTGGTGCACAGTACCTCCCTCACAACTGGGTGGAAAGGTAGCCACTAGCTGTAAGAAAAGAAAATAGGGTAAAAGGCTACCTCCCCTGTAGGAGGATTGCCCAGAAGTTTCCCGACTCAAGGTAGCCGTAGCCCCACCAACTCAAGGATTTAGAATTCTGACTGGAGGGCAACCAAATCCCCCGATCGCAGCTTGGAATCAAAGGGACCTAATGATGGGGTCGGTCCCTGAGAAGAGGAAGAAGTCGGCTCTGCTTGGGGTGGAAGTACGTCCTTATCTCGAGTTTCCATCACTGGAGATGGCCCACTCGACAATTTTTCTAGGCTGGAATCCATGTTATAGTGAACGGATTCCCCATGGAAGGCCCCCTAACAACCCTCTGAAGACATGACAGTAATGGTAAAAAAGAAGAAGGGGCAGAGAAGAGAATGTACTAGAAAATGGCTAAGTAATTGGATGATCCACTTAGTGAACAGATAAGAATTAAGAAGGAAAAGGAAGAGAAAGGTGGTCGGCATAACTCGGACTCTGTAGAATCAGTGAGCAGGGAAGAATGAGGGGGGAAACCTCTATTTATAAGAAACTCGGAAGCAGGGCATCTAATGTCAACACTACTTGCAAAGATATAAAAAGACACCTTAACGCACGATCACCTCCATGTGGTGATATAGGGTTTGCTTAGTGACTACATTAATGAAGTAAGGACAAATGTCCGCCTGTGAGTCACTCGGAGGTAAAACAACACTCATCATTCTGTGCACGTTTCCTCGTACAGAACCACTATCATAATGTCATCCTTGATCATTGCAACAAGCATGATCCTTTTCCAATTCCCACATTAACTACTAGGTGACAAAATCTAGATACACACATGGAACAAGCCGACCTCCTCCAGTTAGAAGCTCAAAATTTCCTACTCATACATCAGTTCAAATTTTCCTACTTCCCGAGCTCATGAATATAGAGCTTAGAAGTAGGGGCAACTGTTATGGGTAAAATTGAGATGACTTGACATATGGGACACGTGGCAAAAGGGAAATCATAGTGGAACCTCTGAGCTACCAAATGGTTAGAGAAGATGAGCCGAGCAGGAAGACTTGATGACCGAGCCGAAGTAGTTAACCTAGCTTAAGTATAAGGCTGATCAACAGACCTACTAAGCTCGACCTCAGATGACGACCTTTTACTCGACCTTGGGCTCAAAATGATAACATTAGGAGAGAATCTCACATCGTATATGGGCAGGACTGCCAAGCAAGATCCTAACCGAAGATCATGTCAATCAAGACATCATCGAAAAATACCTGAGAATAGATTCCAATTCCAATATGGGCCTCTCTAACGTATCTTACAGATCAACTTAGATACGGAAGTTACCTAATAATACCTATAAATACATCACTTTACTCAAGAGAAAGGTACACACAATTACCTCGATTCTACTACACATATAGTAAGTCCATACACCTGCTTAGGCATCGGAGGGTCCCTGGATTCAACAAGTGCCCCAGTGTCTCGTTGTTCTTCATTAATTTATAAATACCCAGGGGTGGCACATAAGAAGTAGAACAGGGTTGATCATATTTGAGCAACAAGATACCCTATTCGTCTGCTCCTATATTATAAAAGAATGAATGGTCAAATCAATGATAGATTACCACAGTCATCCATTAAAAGCTTCAAGGACATGGCTGACACTGAAATAGCAATGAAGACCGCTTGAGTTGAAGCAAGAATATGCCAATATGTCCTAGAGGGGGGTGAATCGGACTTTTTAAAGATTTATGAGTTATATTAAAAATTCTATCACTCTAATCCTAACAGGTATGCAATTTTCAGGATTATTCAAATGTAACTCTACTTGCTTCTAAGCCCAGTAGAGGATCCAATCACAAAACTATTCAATTTAATAAGCATGAGGCAGTTATAGTCTATGATGGATGTGACTGTGTGTGTGAAGTGTGAGCAGATATGAATGCAATTAACATAATCACACAAATGTTCAAGCACAAGAATCAATCACAGACACAGACATTTTTATAGTGGTTCGACTACTTGTCTACTCCACTCCCGGCTGCCACACTCAACCCTTGAGTGTACCTAATTTCATTAAGGAGGTTTTCAATGGTTCACCTCAAACCTAAGGTTTTAAATCAGGTTTACCTTCAACCTTTACAACCTACACAGATGCTGACTGTTTATGTTCTCACAAGCAAGGGTCAAAACATAGCACACGGTTTAAGCACACTGACCAAGGATCTTACCCTAAGACCCTAACAGAGGTTTTACACGGTTCACCTCATAACCCAGAGTTTTACTGGTTCACTCCTAACCAGATGTTTATGCCCACACAGAGCAAGGGTCCGCACAACGTACCCACACGTACACTCCTGCCAAAGGCCTCCTTTGAGGACTTCAAAGGGTGAGCAACACCTACGACCCAATCCTAGAAAGGAATGATCACAAGTGTCCTCTGGACTCTAAGTACTTACAGATAAGTTGATGAGTCCATTTAAGCGCAGTGATGAAGATCTCCTTCTTGTTGATGAAGAGTCTTCAGCTCCCTTGATCCGCAACACAAAAGATGTACCAATACTAGGCTTAAGGTCAGGTCAAGGTTATGATGGAATTCCACTCTCTAAAGATTTTTCTATTAGGAAGATAGAGTGATTCCAATCATCTATGCATTCAAGGCATCTTAGCTTAATGATTTGCCATTTAGGTAGTAGCTCGAGGATCCTTGAATGTGGAAGTTCATTCCCCAATCCACTCTATTGAATATCAATGATGAGGGTGGATTAGAGGATGAACTTCCTGAGAGAAAGGGCTTAAGATAAATGATATGAAGTTTAAAACACTCAGAAGCACTCTCTTCTTTCTCTATCAGCAATAAACACTAACCTCTCTATATATAGGCAAAAGGTTCCAAAGGATATTAAACGGTCACATTTATGACAGAGTTCAATATCATCGAGCAAGAGTCGATATGATCGAGCGTATACTCTCGATTGTATCAATGATCCACTCAATGGTACAAACTTCTTGTCATTCACTTTTGAAACCTTTTGTCGGCTGGTCAATGGGATCAAGACACACATCGATGTTATCAGATTTCGAACTCCGATTCCATCGATAGTTGGATCGATCTATTGCAGGTGAAAACAAGAGAGACAAGCCTTGAAGAATTTCAGGTTCTAAAGATATCATTGAGGAACAACCGATGTCATCGAAATTTGAATGTCGATGATATCGAGACCTTGTCGATAGGATCGATAAATCATATAGATTTACATATGATCACGCTGGTCAGTTTGTGCCAGATTCGATCCAATCGACTGAGCTCGATGATATCGACATTAGAATATCGATTTCCTCGAATGGCCCCCGATCAACGTTTAAAACACCCTGAAATTTATGCTAGAGGAAATATGCGCCTACTATCGATATGATCGAATGACTACCGATATGATCTATATTTGAGTTCAGATTGAATTGGACAGTCATCGATATATCGAAGCTTATAGTAGTTTTCTTTAGAAAAACAGGGGCGCCGGAAAACTGTCTGTCAATATTATCGATCCACTTTCGATGGGATCGATATTCGAATATCGATGATATCAATTGAGATTCTAATATATCGATAAATCGTCCAGATGAATGTTTGATTGCTGAACGTTTTTTATCCTCACTCGATTGTATCGATTGAGATGTCGAGGACATCGACAGAGCAGGTCAATCATATCGAAAGTCGATATAATCGACAGGGTAAGAAAAACTTGAAGATTTTCCTGTTTGGTAAAAAGTTTTCTTATAATAAAATCCTAAGGTGTTCTACTTAATTTTAAGGATTTTAATCACCTGGTATTTTGGGACATGAGATATGAGGCTATGATTTACCTGTGGTAAGCTTCCACACATCCAGTTGAGGTAGACACTTGAATTGTTCTTCCTGTTAGGCGCTGTTGTCTGACTGACTCAACTTACACCGTAATTGACAAACCAGGGCACTTGTAGGTGCACTTTCAATCTCTCCCTTTGTTAATTACGTGACAAAATATCCAAAACACCCTAGGAAAATATTTAGACAGATACATCCTAAATTGTGTGTACATGCATTAACACAACTTTATAAATTCTAATCCATTCATGTACACACCCAGTAATTGCTCTCCCTAACTTCAGAACTCCCCCTTTCTTGTTGAGACTGCTCCCCCTAATACCTGCAACATATACGAGTACAAATATCCAATTTTCCACAGGGGTATTTGTAATTTTTCTCTTGCTTTTTTGTTAGTCATTGACAAAGATATAGCAAGTGATATTGACTGAAGAGTTTAAGCATATGGGAGAACCACTAGATATAGATAAAAAGGGTGAACCCATTTTAAAACATACAACACTATTTATGGGATATGAATGCATACACAGACAAGTATCATAGTTATAGATCACGTAGAATATTCAATAGAAACACATGCATTTCATATCAGATAGGGCATAAAAGATAGATTGTGATACCCTGCCATAATCAATATATCCATGAACCATTTGAAAATAGAGATCATATAAACAAGGATGAGACTATGAAGCAGTTAGCAATGCAACCCATGTTCAAACCAGACAAACCAAGACCCATTCAAGTTATAAGAGTTTATGACATTAGCGACCCACACGGGGTATGGACAACTAAGGAGCCACTTTGTCGCAGTCTTTAAGTCAGCAAGTTATCACACACATAAATATAATCACAGGGCATTTAAAAAGAACCGTATGCCAAGGTATTCCAGAAGAACTGTCAATGTGTGATAAATGGAAGGAGTCCCTGGACAAGCTTTGTGGAGAAGGTAGACTGTTCAGAATATGTTCCGTAGCATGTTGTAGAGACCCCAATCTTTGTCGGACGTCTGAAAGATAGGCTTCACAGTCATCAAGTTTCTTCATCATGTAGGATTAACCATTTAGAAGTCTTTGTAAATTATCTTACATCTGGATACCCTGAATTTCCATGGCTTGAGAATTCCCAAGGCCTGAGATCTGATTGGTTTTTCCAACACAAGATACTTTGTCATAGAGATTCAAACTCTGGATGTCTTTATAATTGAACCATAGACATGGATGTGGCAAATCATGAGTTGGTGGCAGACCGAATTGTTGTGAAAAGTTAGACAGAAGGCATGGAAATGGAATTATAGTGATGGATTCTTCTGTGGACACTCAGATTAACTGACGTAAGAGAAGAGTTGGTAGGCATAGAGGAATTTCAAGATGAATATCATACAAAATGTTGAGTGTGTATGGAGAGAGATAATTGCTCGAGACTTCACAAGGATAGACATTTGTGCTCAATATACTGTGAAGGATCTTGTACGTAGGACCAAGATGCTTAACATGGAGGGTATTCTTTGAATTCCTGAGAATTGTAGTACCATTACACAGTGCTTGAGTAACTTCTCCCCATACACCAATTCCATTCATATTTCGATCAGATATAGATATTCCAGTAATTCCTATGTCAACCATTCTACTTATCAATTTGGGTGTGATGTATTCGACTCGATTGACAGTCGCAACTGAGATGACTGGAGGATTGGTATCAACATTGAAGATCAAGCTCATAAACTGATGTACCTGATTATGTTGAAATGTTCCCCTAAGATTCACCACATTTTTCCATCCGATCTGTTTCAGAAGATCGATGATCCTAAATGGTTCAATACTCTCTATATGAACCATTCGTTCTGCCATAAGTTTTAAGTTGAACAGAGAGGAGGAGGTGATTGCATCCTGCTTACCTTTCTTCCTTTCAATTGATGCATGTTGTGGATGAAGTGATCCTTTTTCTTTAGACATTTTGACAAAAAAACTATGCTGAGAAATACAGTTCCAAAATGAGATTTCAGATCTTTCGATTTTAAGAGTTCTAGGAAGACCAATTGTCCCGATGTTTCAGCTACTCGGAGAGCCGTCGATGATATCGATTCACCAGTCGATGTGATCGACATTTATAAGTGGCTAATCGACACTCATATTGAAGGTGGATCTTTTCAAGTTTTTCTTCAGTCTGACGATTGTTCACATACAGAATAGTGTCTTATTGAAGTTCCTAGCAGAAAATATCAGCAAAATTTCGTATAACTTTTGTACATTGAAAAGTATAAACATTTGGATGTTTATGTGCAAAAAGTGAGGTGAGTGGCCTTAGATTGTTTCTTTGAAAGCTCAGCAAAATCGCATCATTTCAGCAGGTATTCAGATTTTTGATGCATGACCTATACTAGTTTCTTCACTCTTAGTGTCTCTCAATATTACTCTGTTCTTTTCCAAGAATAATGTAGCAGTGGTTGTTTGTGCGAAGACCCTTCATAATTGATTTTCCTGATCGATCTAGGATCTCGCATTCTTCTTTGTTGAATCTAATCACATGCCCATTATCACAGATTTGAGAGATTCTTAGTAGATTATGTGTCTAGCCTTTTATGCAAAAAGCATTCTCATTTGTAAGCGGATTGATTCCTTCTATGATTCCCTGTCCAATTACTTCAGCAGTGGTTCCATCTCCGTAGGTGACTATCCGTTTATGAAGATCCTTATAGTTTGAAAGGAGGGACTTGTCACTTGTGACATGTCTTGAGCAACCATTGTCCAGGTACCATTTAGCCCTATTACCTGATAATGATCTGAGTGAGTAACAAGGCGATTTGTCTTTTCCTTAATCACCCGCTTTGTGACAGGAGATTTACTTCTGGTAGATTTGTTCTTCTTATCAGATTTGTCCACATGACTTAACTACTCCTTCATCCTGTCAACTAGCTCGAGTGGTGGTGATTGTATACTTCTTTTATTCAGCTCATAAACAGACTCCTCATTTTTGTAACGAACTAGGATAGGTTTGGTGTTACTACTGGATGCAAGATATTTTTCAAATGGTTGTGCATCATATTTAGTTTTTTTTCTAGTCTTACCATAACCTAATCCCTTTTTGTCCTCTTCATATTTTCCCATACCTAACAGCTTTTCTAATTTTTCACCACTCTGGAAAAATTTACAGTTTATTTTGGCAATTTTTCTAGATTCTTCTAGATCGAGCAGGAGTGTATGTTTTTCATTTTGTAGGGGCATGTTCTTGTCTCTTTATTGCTCAAACTGCTTGTTTAGTTTTACTGACTCGAATTTGAGAAAGAAATTCATTCTTTCAAGTCTATCAATATTTGAGTGAGATTGCTGCAAATCATTAATCAGATGAGTATTGATATCCAAATTTTTATCTAGATCTAGTTGCAGCAATTCCTTTTTGTATTCAACTATTTCAAGTCTTTTGATAATATTAATGCTATGAATGTAAGGTTGATTGTAAATGTCTTGTAATTCATTTTGCTCTTTATCTTTTCCTTCTTCAATTTTCTCATTGTCAGATGGAGATAATTCAGTAGCTTGTTGTTCTTCTTCAGATTCTGTTCGAATGATTGATACAGTGGAGATCATAAGTATTTTCAATGATTTTTGATCTCTATCACTTTCTGAGTCATTATTTTCTAAGTTTGACTCTTCTGTATCATCCCATGGGGCGGCTATTGCCTTACCCTTGATTTTTCTGTTTGGACATTTGGTAGATAGGTGTTCATACTCATGACAGGCATAACATTGTGGTTCTTTGGTCTGCTTTCCAATTTTTCCTGCAAGAGATTTGTAGTTCACCTTTCTTCCTCTAGAAGAACAGCCGCGATTCTTCTGAATTTCTGTGCCAGCAAAGCCACTTCCTCATCTTCATCTTCCTTTTCACTCTCACTGTCCTCATGTTTTGATTTCTTTAAAGTTTTTAGGAGAGTGTTTTTGAATTTTGGGGTTGTGTGAAGTGTAGTTCAAAAGTTTGTAGGGAACCTATTAGTTCTTCTACTTTCATCTCATCAATATTCCTACACTCCTCAATTGTTATTACCTTGGGATTGAATCGTTCCGGTAAGGACCTTAGTATTTTCCTACATATTTTTGGTACCGGAACCTTCTCTCCCAATCCACCCATGGAGTTACAAATGATATTCAATTTGGTGAGAAACTCCATAAATGTCTCATGCTCTTCCATCCTGAGATTTTCGAACTGTGAAGTTAAAAGTTATAGTTTAGATCTCTTCATAGTGTTTGTGCCTTCATGGGTTGTTTCCAATAAGTCCCATGCTTCTTTAGATGTCCCACACATACTTATTTGATTGAAAATATCTTGAGACACGGCACAGTAGATGACGTTCATTGCTTTTACTTCAACAGTTCGATGTTTATTGTCAAACGCCGTCCACTTTTCATTAGGTTTGGGTTTAGTGATTGTGGTTTCATTTTCAAGTACAATTTGTTCAGATGGTACCACATATCCCTTTTCAACTACATCTCAAACATCATGATCAAAAGATCTCAGGAAGTAATGCATTCTAGCTTTCCAGTAAGCATAATTTGAACCACCAAATATTGGAGGTCTAGTGACTGATGAGCCCTCTCCTTTGGCCATATTCCTTAACCACAGTCAAGATCACTCTCTAAGCGGTGAAGCCCTTAAAGAGAGACCCGCTCTGATACCAATGAAATAGTGGTGAAGACCACTTTAGTTGAAGCAGGAATATGCCAATATGTCCTAGAGGGGGGTGAATAGGACTTTTTAAATATTTAGGAGTTATATTAAAAATCCTATCACTCTAATCCTAACAGGTATGTAATTTTCAGGATTACTCAAATGCAACTCTACTTGCTTCCAAGCCCAGTAGAGGATCCAATCACAAAACTATTCAATTTAATAAGCATGAGGCAGTTATAGTCTATGATGGATGTGACTGTGTGTATGAAGTGTGAGCAGATATGAATGCAATTAACATAATCACACAAATGTTAAAGAACAAGAATCAATCACAGAAACAGTCATTTTATAGTAGTTCGACTACTTGTCTACTCCACTCCCAGCTGCCACACTCAACCCTTGAGTGTACCGAATTTCACTAAGGAGGTTTCTCATGGTTCACCTTAAACCTAAGGTTTTAAATCAAGTTCACCTTCAACCTTTATAACCTACACAGCGGCTGACTGTTTATGTTCTCACGAGCAAGGGTCAACACATAACACACGGTTTAATCACACTGGCCAAGGGTCTTACCCTAAGACCCTAACAGAGGTTTTACACGGTTCACCTCATTACCCAGAGTTTTACTGGTTCACTCCTAACCAGATATTTATGCCCACACAGAGCAAGGGTCCACACAACGTACCCACATGTACACTCCCGCCAAAGGCCTCCTTTGAGGACTTCAAAGGGTGAGCAACACCTACGACCCAATCTTAGAAAGGAATGATCACAAGTGTCCTCTGAACTCTAAGTACTTACAGATAAGTTGATGAGTCCCTTTAAGGGCAGTGATGAAGATCTCCTTCTTGTTGATGAAGAGTCTTCAGATCCCTTGATCCGCAACACAAAAGATGTACCAATACTAGGCTTAAGGTCAAGTCAAGGTTATGATGGAATTTCACTCTCTAAAGATTTTTCTATTAGGAAGATAGAGTGATTCCAATCATTTATGCATTCAAGGCATCCTAGCTTAATGATTTGCCATTTAGGTAGTAGCTCGAGGATCCTTGAATGTGAAAGTTCATTCCCCAATCCACTCTATTGAATATCAATGATGAGGGTGGATTAGAGGATGAAGTCCCTGAGAGAAAGGGCTTAAGATAAATGATATGAAGTTTAAAACACTCAGAATCACTCTTTTCTTTCTCTACCAGTAATAAAGACTAACCTCTCTATATATAGGCAAAAGGTTCCAACGGATATTAAACGGTCACATTTATGACAGAGTTCGATATCATCGAGCAAGAGTCGATATGATCGAGCGTATACTCTCGATTGTATCATTGATCCACTCAATGGTACAAACTTCTTGTCATTCGCTTTTGAAACCTTTTGCCGGCTGGTCAATGGGATCGAGACACACATCGATGTTATCAGATTTCGAACTCCGATTCCATCGATAGATGGATCGATCTATCGACAGGTGAAAACAAGAGAGACAAGCCTTGAAGAATTTCAGGTTCTAAAGATATGACTGGAGAACAGCCGATGTCATCAGAATTTGAATGTCGATGATACCGAGACCTTGTCAATAGGATCGATAAATCATATAGATTTACATATGAGCACGTTGGTCAGTTTGTGCCAGATTCGATCCAATCGACCGAGCTCGATGATATTGACATTAGAATATCGATTTCCTCGAATGGCCCTCGATCAACGTTTAAAACACCATGAAATTTATGTTGGAGGAAATATACGCCTACTATCAATATGATCGAATGACTACCGATATGATCGATATTTGAGTTCAGATTGAATTGGACAGTCATCGATATATCGAAGCTTATAGCAGTTTTCTTTAGAAAAACAGGGCGCCGAAAAACTGTCTGACGATATTATCGATCCACTTTCGATGGGATTGATATTCGAATATCGATGATATCAATTGAGATTCCAATATATCGATAAATCGTCCAGATGAATGTTTGATTGTTGGACGTTTTTTGTCCTCACTCGATTGTATCGATTGAGATGTCGAGGACATCGACAGAGCAGGTCGATCATATCGAAAGGGGAATCGATATAATCGACAGGGTAAGAAAAACTTGAAGATTTTCCTGTTTGGTAAAAAGTTTTCTTACAATAAAATCCTAAGGTGTTCTACTTAGTTTTAAGGGTTTTAATTACCTGATATTTTGGGACATGAGATGTGAGGCTATGATTTACCTGTGGCAAGCTTCCATACATCCAGTTGAGCAGACACTTGAATTGTTCTTCCTGTTAGGCGTTGTTGTTTGACTGACTCAACTTACACCGTAATTGACAAACCAGGACACTTGTAGGTGCACTTTCGGACACAACCATGAAGGTGGAGATATGTTTGTCCATGGAATCTAAAAATGAATTAATTAAGCAGGGGCTAAGTATTAGGCTCTGAATATATAAATATACACACAAACCGACACACAGACATAACTACTTGCATGTCTCCTTGCTGCTTGCTTCAATTTAACATTGTACGTCCAGGGCCAGGGCCAGCCCCCTTACAGGATAATAATTCTAGACAAAAGGTGGCCTTCCAACTACTCAAGTCAAATCCTGGTCAGGGATTTGAGTAAGAAGTAGGGCCCACCAATGTATAAATTTAAGAAGGAAGTAATGTAAAAAAACCATTGATCATTTTGTTATTTTATTTGTCCATAGGTCATATGAATAGGGTTATTTATTTGCCTCAACTCATACATTTCACACGGCCCATCCAACGCAAGGGTAAGCCAATGAACGGTTCGGATCATGAGAAAATGGGCGTGGGGCAACTAGGGTGCTGTGAATTAAATTTACTAATCCCACTGACAACAAGGCTCGGCCTCATTAAAAAACGAAAATGAAAAAGAAAAAGAAAAAGAAAAAAACAGTAGGGTCTCTCCTAGATGAGATCCGCATCAATGCGATACGTTAAAAGCACCTTCACGTGCAACTGGCACACTGTTTCCCTACCCTTTTGAGCAAGGTCAGCCTCCCAGATTTTTTGGTTGCTACTTCCCTTCTTTCCAGCGAGCAAGGTCCAGGTTCCCACTGATCGTTCACCACTGTTTTAGATTTCAAATTGGTTGTTGGTCTGTTACCTCATGCATGAATTTATTAAATAAATAAATAAAACAGATATGCACATGCTGCTGCAGCCCCTACCCATCAAAGAACAAGTCCCACCACTTCAAAAATGGTGGGGAACTATCTCCAAGGGATAATCTTCCAGCAAAGATTAAAAAATAAATAAAAGCATTGGTACGTACTTAATAGTTTGACCACATGCCGGCCCATGCACATGGCTTGTGTACCCTAGGCAAACATGCAGGGACCCACGTGTAAAAATCAGATACATGGCCATTTGGTACGTTGAATTTTTAAGACTGCTAAGAGGGTTAGGCAGTAAAAAAGACCTGAAAACCTATAACTAAATTAAAATATGATCGGTGATAGAGTAAAATGCCAAGTAGTATTCGTATAGTTGGAATAAATCTTTATTAAATGATAATGAATAATTCAGCAACTGTTCTTCAACTCAACCGCCCATTCATTCTGTATGTGGTTATGAAACATCATCCATGATGGCTCTCGCAATTTGGACAGTTAGGATTGACTATCATGTGACCTGCTCAAACGTTCCGCTCACTGTATCTACCATCCAACTCTGCCAGCATTTCAAGCTGGGACTATGTGGGACCACTGGCATGGTGATCCCCAAATCTACATGCGATGGATCTCGCCATAAACTTTCTACAATGATTGCATCCATCTAATCTATTACTATCATTCTTGACCGTTGGTGTAGTTTTCTCCCCTAACTTGCCAACTGAAATTACCACCAATCTGCTTAGGTTTCCTTCCTATCAATGGTCAAATCACGTCCTACATTATCAAACTAGAGTATTAGTCACTGCGCTAAAATTCCACTCTTTAGTTTTGAACAGTTGTTGGCCGTTTTAAATTTGAAACAGTTTTAAACTGTTTCAAATGTAAAATAAAAACTGTGCAGGGGCCTCTCTCTCTCTCTGTCTCTCTCTCAGCATTTTCCCATCTTTTGACACCTGCACCCAAAATCCACCATAGCCCCCTCTCTATCTTCCAACACCATCACTTAAAACCCATTGTAGCTCCCGTCTTCTGATGCTCACACCCGGAACCCTTCGCAACCCCTTGTTTTCCAATGCCAGCGCCCAAAACCCATTCCCCTAACTCACCTGAAGCAAGATCTCCCTCTTCCTCCCTATCTCTCTCCCTCTCTTGTTGTGGCAACCAAGGTTTATGTTGTATAAGCATACTTGCGACCTATCTATTTTTCTTTTCAAGTATTTTTCCTTTTTTGCTTTTGGAGTGTTGTGATAAAAATATCAATGAACTTAAATTTCCTTCTTTTTTTTTTTTTTTTTTTTTTTTTTTTTTTTTTTTGAGTTTTTCATGTGATTTCCCCCAGCATGGATAGGCAATGTTCCAAAGATTTTCCCTTTAAAAAAATAAAATAAAATTATGATTCTATCCATCATATTTATGAATGTTGCTTGGATCATTTATATTCTTTTTTCTAACCATATTGGCCACTTATTGAAGGGTTGTAATTGTCCTGTCTAGAAATTTTTTCAATCATCACTCTTCCACTGTGGGTTACTCCATATCAATGGCTTTGGATTCGTAAACCATAGGCCCTAACGAACAATTGAAACATCAAGAATATTGACATCCCGAAGTTATTACGTTACTTTTAAGTTGGAGTTATGAATGCAACTGTAAATTGAAGTATCTTTCTCATTATAAATACTAGGAAATGATATTCTCTTTTTAAAATTGAATCTTCACGATTGAATACATTTGTGCATCCAAACACAACTTTAATTATTATATTAACCAAGTAACTGGGATTATAATCTATCACTACAATTAATCGCATCAGTTGTTATTCATCAAGTGATGGGGTATTCCTCCTCAGTTCAGAGGAGAGGTAGCACAGTTTCCTTATTTGACTCTAATTCCTCCGCTTATACGCAGTTTCCTTATTTGACTCTAATTCCTCCGCTTATGCATAGTTTCCTTATTTGAGTCTAATTCCTTCAGTTCTCTATTTAAGGTGTTCCAAAATGGGATTAGGGTATTCTATTTTAAGGGGTTCTCACGTCCAAGGTGAGAGAGAGAGAGAGAGGAAGAGATAAAAAGAAAAGAGAGAGAAAGCTTGTGGAAGGGAGAATTCTGTTCTCAAAGCTGATCTACTGTACAGGTAACGTCTTAACGCTTCTACATCCTCATGATCGGTGAGATCTCTTCTTTTTTAATTATTCTCTTATTATTCATCCACTCCTGCATGAGTGAAGAAGGTTTGATCCAATCAGTATATGCTTGTGATCAGTTGTAACGTTCCACTTCTTAGTGAATTGTTGATCTGAACGAGGTCCCATGGTTTTTACTTCTTCGAGGGTTTTCTATGTAAAAATCTCTTATATCGTGTGGTTTGTGCTTTGATTTATTTCATTGCTTTATTATTCCATAATTCTAGTGATTTAGGAGGCTAGATCCTAAGATTTTGTGTAAGGGCCCCCCAACAAAGTGGTATCAGAGCGAGGTTGAATGGAGTGGGATCAGATCTGAATTATGAAAGGTGGCTCATTAAGGATGATCAGTCTCAATGGTTCTAACTAGACCATATGGAAGGCTAAGATGGAGGACTTGCTTTACTGCAAGGACTTATATTCTCTAATTTTAGGCATATTTGTAAAGGTAACGTATATGATTGATAGTGATTGGAAGAAGTTGGACTGAAAGGTATTGGGATTTATTAGACAATGGTTGGATTGTAAAACCCGTATCCTAATTCGTACTGTTTCTTAGACTTTCGCGGTCATTCCGATTGATTTCCGACGACTCGCGATCTGTAACCGGCGTTGCGCGAAATCTTGAAACGGATTCTGTCGGTCTGAGTCAGTTCGACATGAGACTTGTACCAGTGCAACCGCGCTGTCGCCGCGGTTCCGATGCCGCGTCTCACGCGCCGAGGCGATACCCAGGCCAGGAGATGTGGGCCCGCATTCAGTTCGAGAAAACACCGTGCGTTGCGGATTACGAGGAAATCTCTACTAGATGTCCCATCAATCAATCAATCACTCATGTCAAGTACAAGTCAAGTCACTCCATACCCAAGTACAACTAACCCATGTCATGCCCATACCTTTCTCTTACACAAGTAACCCAAAGTCCACTCTCACATCACTTCATCCATCACCAAACCCATCACACATCACTCCATCACCCTTTTTCACCCATCACTCCCCTCTCTCTCTCATTCATTCTCAAAAAAAATCTCTCCAAGCAAAAATTTCACACGTCCAAGCATTCCTAAGCTTTTCCAAAGGCCAAGTGTGGCCCACCCTCTCATCTCTCATCCACACCATCAAAGGTCCATCATCCACCGTCCAAGGCGAAGGCAAGGAGCATTGGAGGCGAAGGGAGTAAGGAGGAGGCCTAGAGGTGGGTGATCCACTGTTAAATTCTTTTTAGGGACCACTTATTGGTGGGACCCATTTTTTTATGTATGATTTGTATTATGTGGGGCCCATAGTGGTGGGGGCCCCACCATCACCGTCTATTGCTCTCTCTCTCTCTCTCTCTTTCTCTCTCTCTCTCTCTCTCTCTCTCTCCTTATCCTTTTCCTAAAATGAAGTGGGCCTCACCAATTCATGATAAATCTACTCCATTCATCAAATGGTGTGGCCCACCACACTTTAGGTGATATGATACGTATATATATATACATATATATTATATTATATTAATATTACACATATATATATATATGTATATGGTGGGCCATGTATATGTGGGACCCACCATGATGATGTATTTATCCATGCCGTCCAGCGTCCCTGGACGGGCGTGTTGGCCATCATGGAATATGTGTACAGGCGGCATGGGCGTGTACTGACAAGAAAGAAAAAAGAAAAGAAAAGAAAAAGGGGTTGCTTTGGGGTGGACCTTGCATGCAGGCCCCACTTTGATGTATGTATGCAATCCACGCCGTCCATTCCATTTTTCATATCATTTTAGGCGTTGAGCTGAAAAATGAGACCGATCCAATCATCTGGCGGGCCGTGGTATTAAGAATGGTAGTATTTTCCGTTGAAAACCTGGAAGAGTGATTTCTGGGGTCCACCAGAAGCTTGTACCCACCTGAAACTTGGTTTGGACCCTTAATTTTGTGAGACATATGCAATGGACGGGGTAGATCTGTTTAATGTGGGTCCCACCTAGGAAAACAAAAATAAAGAAAATCCATGCATGCATTTGCCTACTTGACGTCCAGAGAAAGAAAGGAAAAGAAGGGAAATGGTGGGCCACTCTTGCAAGCCCCAACTTAATGCATGTATTTAATCCAAGCCTTCCACCATCTTCCTCAGATTAATTTAGGCGTTGAGCCAAAATTTGGGACCAATCCGGAACTCAGGTGGGCCATACCATCTAAAATCATGTGAAGACATGCCTGAAACATACAAAAGCATTTGGTGGGACCTATCTAAAATTTAGACGTGGTTGAAACTTGGTTTGGATGCCTAATTTTGTGGAACACATGCAATGGATGGGGTAGATCTGGTTAATGTGGGTCCCACCTAGGATAAAAAAATAATTTTCTTTTTTGGCATGACTTTGTGCCATGACGTCCAGAGACGTCCACGTTAAAAAGGGTGGCCGCATTGGCCCACTTGTAGACTTCACTATGATGTATGTTTTACATCTATACCGTTCATTTAATAGGTCCCCTTGAACGGTGCGTTGACTCCAAAAAAAATCATCCACAAACTGAACTCAGGTGGGCCATACCATCCAAATCATGTGAAGACATGCCTAAATCATATAAAAACACTTGGCGGGGCCTACCTGAATTTTTTATTTGGCTGAAATTTGGTGTGAACCCTCAAACAGGTGGGACACACGTAATGGACGGGTTGGATTGCAAATAAACACTTTGGTGGGTCCTGCATGGGACCCACTGTGGTATGTGTGGTTTACCACACCGTCAAAACAATGGGTGGTGACACCCACTGTGATGCAAGTGTTTCACTCACGCCGTCCGTCCACGGCAGTGGACGGTGGCCCCCACTCAGATGTATGTATTATGTCCACGCCGTCCATCACGTGGGCCCCCGGCCACGTGACGTTATGAACAGGTTTGGATGGCAATAAACATTACAGTGGGCCCTAGGCCATGTGATTCTATGAACAGTTTGGATGCAAATAAATAGTACAGTGGACCCAGGTTGGGTAGAAAATATACATTACGGTGGACCCTGGGTCTATATGACCTTATCAACAGGTTTGAATGGAAAATAAACATTTTGGTGGGCCCCTTGCTACATGGCCTTATCAACAGGTGGGATGTAAAATAAACATTTTGATGGGCCCCTTGCCACACGGCCTTAACAACAGGTTGGGTCGCAAATACGCATTTCAGTGGGCCCAGGATTGGATGGAAAATAAATGTCATAGTGGGCTCACATGGGAGTCTACCATGATGCATGAGTTTCATCCAAACCGTCTAACCATTTTGAGATCATTTTAAGGCCAATGTTGAGGCCCACTTTGTTATATATGGGCCCATGTGTGTAGGCCCATTTGATGTATTTGTAGCCTAATGTTGAGGCCCACTTTGGTATATATAAGGCCTATGTGATTAGGCCCATTTGATGCACATAAAGCTTTTGTGATTGGGCTCATTTTAATGCATTTTAAGGCCCATGGGTGATGGCCCATTGCAAAGTACCTAAGGTCCATTGGTGAGGCCCATTGAGGTGGCCCACTTGATGAATATAAGGCCCATGAGATACGGCCCATTTGATGTATTTGAGGCCCAATGGGATGTACCTAAGGTACATTGCAATGTGTGATTCCGCCATGATTTATTTAATGATATTTAAGGCGAACCGAGCCTTGGGAGCAATGATGGTTTAACGTCCACATTGTAAGATTAATGTTGGTTAAATGTCCGCATTGTCACTCTCCCTAGGGCCTACTGATAGGCCTAACTCTTTGTGTATGAGGCCCATGTGCAGGGCCTACCTGTGACGTATATTAGGCTCAGGTGTAGGGCCCACCCATTAAGTATTGGGGCCTGTGGATTGTGATGTATTTTCGGCCCAGATGGCAAGACCTGATGTTATGTATGAGAGACCTAAGGGATGTGGCCCATTACGATGTGTTCGGGGCCTATGGATATGGTCCATTATACTGTACATGCGGCCTGTATATGGGGACCATTATAATGTTACATGTGGCCTTATGTGAGGACTAATGTGGTACATGTCAGGCTTAGGTGATAAGGTCCACTTTTATATACTTGTCGCCCATTAGTGCGCCCCATTGATGCGACTCACTTAATGTGTATGAGGCCCATTAGTGCGGCTCCTTGATGCAGCCCACCTATTGTGTACATGTAACCCTTGAGTAAGGCCCATTGTGTTGTATATTAGGCCTTTGTGTGAGGCCGTGGGCCCATTATATGTTTAGATCTGTGAGGGTCACTTCTTGGGGCAATGTTGGTTAGATGTCTACATTGTCGAGGTCGATTGTTGATGCCGGATATTGATACCAATTATGAGTATGTGACTGCATAGCATCATGATCCATGCCCATACGCATCATCTGCATGTATGTTATGAGATATGATTGACCATTGCATATGTCATAGTGCTGGTTGTTACGAGACTCCCTGATAGGCAGAGATTGTCTCACATGAGCGCACGGTTTGCGTAGGATTGATACATGATTGGATTGTATGACTCATGCATCTTGCATTGTGTGCTGTGATTACTGTATGCCCTAGCGACATCAGGGTCGTAGCCTCCACAGGTATATCGTGGATGACCAGATGGGACACTGAAAATCTGTTCTACATGGGGTGTTATAGATATCCCTGGGTGAAAGTCCCTAAACCCTCTTGGTTCTAGAGGATGCTCCAACGTCTAGACCGAGTGGGTAGATGGGCGCCGAGTGCCGATTACCAGATGGCTGCACTCTCCACTGTGTCGCGGTCGCTTGGAAGGGGGTGTAGCCTTACCTGCCCGAGAGGAGGGGGCAATGCTAGGCTGAGTCTGACCAGCTCGAGGAATGGGTCCGCTATTGACAAGCCGGGCCTGATATTAGCAGGCGGATAGTGAGGTCTCTTCCACTCACCTTGTTGCGCGCGATGGGGCGGCAATCTGGTATGGAGTGTAATAGACCCCGGTGATTTTCCAGAGAGAAACCGTACTAATATGTGGACTTATTGAGTAGGAATTGCATATTCATTCATTCATTCGTTCATTCACTATCCACTCGGCTGGTGGTGCGCAATTAATTGTTGTGTACCTTCATTATGGTAAGAATTTCGGTTGGGCGCGCGACTAACCTGAGATCAGGAGTCTACCACATTGAGTCTGACTATCCAAATTTAGGTATGGGACTGGTTTGGATAGAAGTCCTTGTGGTGGACCCCGTAGCCTGCGATACTATGTACTATCATCTCGACTTCACACTCCAGCATGGTCATTTCATTCGCATCGCATATTGCATTACATCCGCAGGCATATGACATTTTGGGTTGCTATATTTCTGTACTTATATGGCCTAGACAGACTTAGCAGGATTTGTATATTGCATTACATCCTCGGCATCTGATATTTTACTCTTTATGACTCCTTAGTACATATCTATTTTATATTACGTTTCTGATAATTGACTGACTTATGAACTTGTCCATACTTTCGCTTACTCTGTCATTGTATGATTTATGATCTTGTTAGTATTTCAGGTTATTCCGATAATGTACGATTTATGAATTACCAGTAATTTCGGTATTGTATGATGATGGTATTGTACTGAACATTTGATACTTACCTTGTGCACACACTTACACCACCCTCTAAGCTTTCTATAAGCTTATGCACGATAGATGCGTGCAGGTGATGTTAGGTTGCAGCAGTGTTGAGCTTGGAGGTGCAGTGGTCTTCTGGAGTTTGATTTTTCTTTATTTATGTATTCCCTTTCAGCATTATACTCAAATGATTATATTAGTGGATATGTGATGATGATGTTTCCTTTATAATTTGGGTAAACTTGTGGTTATGCTTATTACAAGACAAGTATACGTTCGAAAAATCCTCCTTGTAGGATCCCAGGATCGGAATCTGGCGTATGTTGCACAGGGAGCCGAGAATGGGGTACTACGGAGGCTGTCAGCACCGGATTCGGTGATCGAGATTCTTGTGAATCTGATTTCTGGGTTTGGGGCGTGACATGGATGATTCCATATTCTACCATATGTCTATGGAGACCTCAGCTGATAACCTATAGCTGAAATTGCAAGGGTTGTATGAGAAGAAGACAGCCGACAATAAAATTTTTCTGATAAGATGGCTTATGAATTTTAAGTTTAAAGATAGTGGTTTTGTGGCTGAATACATGAATGAAGTCAGCAATATATTGAACCACCTCTCCGCTATGAAGATGGTCCTAGACAATGAACTACAGGCCTTACTATTGCTTAGCTCATTGCCTAATGGTTGAGAGATATTGGTGATGCCTCCTAGTAACTTCAGGCCATGCGAAAAGGTGTCCATGAAACATGTAACTAGTTGTCTCTTCAATGAGGAAACAAGGAGAAAGTCTCACGGGTCTACTCAACAAGAGGCCCTTGTAACACAAGAATGGGGAGAGGAAATAACAAAAAGGGCGGGAAGGCCTGAGATAAATCAAAAGGTAAGTCGAGTACTAGGAAGGATGTTGAATGCTAGAATTGTGGTAAGAAGGGCCACTACAAGAATGAATATTGTAATAAGAAGAATGACAAGAAAGGAAAGGAAAGTAAAAGGAAGATGAATTAGATTACAATGTGGTCTCTTCATATGGTGATGTTGTAGTTATTCTTTCTATAGATCATGATGTTTATTTCATGACTACGAGTCAAGACACCGACTAGGTGATAGACTCGGTAGCCTCATTTCATGCGACTCCACACAGTAATTTCTTCACAAGCTATAAGTCAGGTGACTATGGGACCGTGAAGATGAAAATTCTAGCATATCGAAGATCATAGGGGTTGGTGATATTTGTGTAAAGACCGATGTGGGATGCACGTTAGTTCTCAAGGATGTGAGGCATATCCTAAACCTTCGCCTCAATTTGATGTCTATAGGAAGGCTGGATGATGATGACTATGGAAATTATTTTGTTAGTGGGCACTGGAAGCTCATCAAGGGTTCATTGATCACAGCCAGAGGAAAGAAGTGCTATATCCTTTATAAGGTAAGTGTCAGTGTGTGCAAGGGTGGGTTGAACACAGCGAAAGATTCATCTATTGACATGTGACACAGGCATCTAGGCTACATGAGTGAAAAATGACACCATGTACTAGCGAGGAAGCGGCTCCTTCCAGACGTGACAAGTATACCCCTCAAAACCTATATTGATTGTTTATTAGGGAAACAACATAGAGTTTCATTTGTTAAATATGCTTCTCATATTAATAAAGTGCATGCATTAGATTTGGTTTATTCTGATGTTTGTGGTCCTATGAGGACAAAAACCTTCTGTGGGGCATTGTATTTTGTCACTTTTATAAATGATGCATTTAGGAGGGTTTGAATTTAGGCTTTGAAATCCAAGGACGAGGTCTTTGGTGTGTTTAAAGTGTTTCATGTTATGGTCAAAGAGATGAAAGTGCCTTGGTTTGTCAATTAGCATAAGTGTTGAGTCAGCTAGACAAAGAAGATCCATAGGAAGATCAATCAACCGTCTGCCTCAACCGGATGTGTGCTCGAACTTGCCACATGTAAATCTAAACCTCACATCCCACGTCCCAAAACATTAGGTATTTAAAACCCTTAAAATACATTAGAATATCATAGGATTTTTAAGTTAGAAAACTTTTTCAAAAGTTTAGAAAATCTCTAAATTTTCTATCTTTATCGATTTATCGATAGACTGATTAATATAATCTAGTAATGTCGTTGATGTCCTTGATGCTTAATTGATACTATCGAAATGAGGACAAATGATGTCCATCAACCACATATTCTTCTAGACGGAATTATCGATGTATCGATACCCATATGGATATCATCGAAATTTGAATCTCGAGTTTATCGAAATTGACTCGATAAAATCGACAGCAGAGAACTTGTCCCTATTTCTATTTTGAAAACCATAAAGACCTTTGATATATTAAAGTACTCCTCGATATCCTTGGAATTCAAAAATCGATGATATCAGAAGGCCATCGATGATATCGGTCGGATACAGTTTTTCCAGTAACATTTTTCAGGTGATTTTTATCTTAGATCAAGGGTCACTCGATAGAATTGATATTCAAATCTTGATGATATCGAGGCCGGGTCAATTGCATTGAGGAAAGATATAAACTGTCCAGCAAGCTTTACTGAAAAATCCTTTGAATTTATCAATCATCGACACGACTATTGATATCATCGACATTTAAATTCCGATGATATCGAGTGTACCTTAATCAAATCCTTAACCTGATATATTTCAAAAGGCAATGTTTCTCTCATTTTCAAATGTCAAGGAATCGATCCTCGTGTTAATGAAATCAGAGTTCGAAATCCGATGACATCGACGCAGGTTTCAATTTTCTCGACCTAGCAAAAAGTTTCAAAAGCATATGATATTTGAGTTTATGTCATCGAGCTGTAGTCGATACAATTGAGAGTATATGCTCGATGATCTCGACCCTGCTAGATGATATCGAACTCTGTCATAAATGTGACTGTTTTATATACGTTAGAACTTTTTGCCTATATATAGAGAACTTGTCTTTAGTAGCTAGTAGAGAAAGAAGAGAGTGAATTTGAGTGTTTAACCTTAGATCATATACCCAAATCCCTTTCTCTCATAGAAGTTCATCCTCCAATCCACCCTCATCATTGGCATTCAATAGAGTGGATTGGGGAATGAACTTCCGCATTCAATGATCCTTCATCTACCACCTTAATGGAAAATCATTAAGCTGAGATGCCTTGAATGCATAAATGATTAGAATCACTGTATTTCCCTTATAGGAAAACTTTCAATAGAGTAGGATTCTATCACAACCTTAACCCAACCCGTCGCCATGCATTGATCTTCTGAGTTGTGATTCACGGAAGCAGAAGACTCTTCATTAACAAAGGAGGAGATCTTCGACAAAGAGTTAAAAGGGACTCATGCGCTTATTTGTAAGTTACAGAGTCCAGAAGACCCTTGTGATAATTCCTTTGTAGGATTGGGTTTAAGGTGTTTCTCACCCCTTACAAGTCCTCTAGGACACCTCCGGTGGGAGTGTACATGGTGGGTGCGTTATGTTGACCCTTGCTTTGTGGAGAGCATAAACAGTTAGGGTCTTATGGAATATCCTTGGCCAGTGTGCATAAAAGTGGGTGCTTTGTATTGACCCTTGCTAGTGAGAGCATCAACGAGAGAGGTTCCTTGTGTAGATCCTTGGCCAGTGTGCCTAAAATCGGGTGTTATGTGTTGACCCTTGGTCGTGGGAGCATAAACTGTCAACCTAGGTGTAGGTTGTACTGGTTAAAGGTGGACCTGATTTAAAGCCTTGGGTTTGAGGTGAACCGTGTGAAACCTCTTTAGTGAAATCGGGCACACTCAAGGGTTGAATGCGTCTACCGGGAGTGGAGTAGACAAGTAGTCGAACCACTATCAAAATGACTGTGTTTGTAATTGATATTTATCTTTAATTACCTGTGTGATTTATTTAAATGCTTTCGTATGTGATCACACGTCACACACAGTCACATCCATCATAAACTCTGAATTGCATCATGTTTATCATTAAATCAGTTTTTTGATTGGATCCTCTAATTGGCTTGGAAGCCATTAGAGTTATCTTGAAGAAATCCTGATTCATGCATATCTATTCAGGACAAGGTTGATAGGATTTTAAATAAACCATAAAATTTTTATAAAAGTCTTATTCACCCCCCTGTAGGACATATTGGCATATTCCTACTTCAACTAAAGTGGTCTTTACTGCAATTTCAATTGGTATTAGAGCAGGTCTCTCTTTAAGGGCTTCACTGTCTAGAGAGTGATCTTAACTGAAGTTGAGAATATGGCCAAAGGAGAGGGCTCATCGGTCTCTAGACCTCCAGTATTTAATGGATCAAATTATGCATACTGGAAGGCTAGATGCGTTATTTTCTTAGATCTTTAGATCATAATGTTTGGGATATAGTTGAAAGAGGATATGTGCCACCACTTGAATAGATAGTACTTGAAAATGGCACAACTATCTTTAAACCAAAATCTAAAGAAAAATGGACAACATTAGATAAGGAAAACTAAACTGCTGAGGCTAAAGCTATGAATGTTATCTACTATGTTGTGTCCTAAGATATTTTCAATCAAATCAGTATGTGTGGGACAGCCAAAGAAGCATGAGATTTTTTGAAAACAACTCATGAAGAAACAAGCACTGTGAAGAGATCTAAACTGCAACTCCTGACATCACAGTTCGAAAGTCTCAGAATGGAAGAGCATGAGACCTTCATGGAGTTTTTCACAAAACTAAATATCATTTGCAAATCCATGAGTAGATTAGGTGAGAAGGTTTTGGTCCCAAAAATCTGTAAAAAAATACTTAGATCATTACCAGAATGGTTCAACCCTAAAGTACCAACCATTAAAGAATGTAGAAACATAGATGAAATGAAAGTAGAAGAACTTGTAGGTTTCCTACAAACATTTGAACTACACTTCTAACAAACCCCAAAATTAAAAAATACCGTCCTCAAAAACTCAAAGAAAGTAACAAATACATTGAAAGTAAAAGAGAAGATGAAGATGAGGAAGTGGCTTTGTTGGCTCAACGATTCAGGAAGTTCTTGAAAAATCGTTGTCGTCCACTCAAAGGAAGAAAGGTGGACAACAAGCATTCTACAGATAAATTTGGTAAAAAGACCAAAGAACCACAATGTTATGCCTGTCAGAAGTTTGGACACCTATCTACTGAATGCCTAAATAGAAAATCTAAGGGTAAGGCAATGACTGCCACATGGGATGATACAGAGGAGTCAAACTCAAAATCTAGCGACTCAGATAGCGATGGAGATCAAAAATCTTTAAAAATTCTTATGGTCTCCACTACCCCAATCTTTCCCATTGAAACTGAGAACAAGGAAGAACTATAAGCCACTAAATCATTTTCATCTAATAATGAGGAAACAGAGAAGGAAGAAGAGGAATAGGATAAATTACAGGATGCTTACAATCAACTCTATATTCAAAACATCAACATCCTTAAAAGACTTGGAATGTCTAAAAACAAAAAGGAATTGATGTAAAAAGATCTAGATAAAACCTTGGAAATCAATACACATCTAATTAAAGATCTACAATAATATCATTCAGACAATGATAAGTTGGAAAGAATCAATCTATCCTTAAAAACTGAATCGTTAAAGCTTACTAAACAAATTGAATTATTAGAAGATGAAAGTGAGTATCTCCAAAATGAGAATCACACACTCTGGTTTGACTTAGAGAAATCTAGAAAATCTAGTGAAATAAACTATAAGTTTTCCCAGAGTAGTGAAAAGCCAGAAAAATTGTTAGGGATGGGGAGATGAGGAAAAGACAAGAGTGGCCTAGGGTATAATAAAACCAAAACGAGAATCGAAAATGAAGCACAAACAGATAGATCTGCCGCTTTGGGAAGTAACATAAGAACTACTTTGGTTTGTCATTCATGTGGTGATTCGGGTCATTATAACTTTGAATGCATGACACCTAGGAGGACTCAATATAACTCTAGTCAAAATCATATTGGTAAATTCAAACCAACTAGAGAAATACAAAATGTTAAGAGTCCACCTGTGAATATGTATAGAAGAAACACATCCATCACCACCTAGAATGACTAACAGAATGAAGTAGTGAATCAAGTGGCTGAGATAAACAAGAAAACTAAATCTACCACAGTAAAAAATTCTGTCACAAAATGGATAGTGAAAGAAAAGCTAAATTGTCTAATAACTCACTTTATTCATATGCCCTGAAATATTGAGCAGAACAAGTCCAGGTCATGCATTGAGATCTGGACATTTGCTAAAATGATGCAATTTTTGCTGAGCTCCTAATGGTACGTTTGAGGTCTCTCACCTCAATCTTTTTGTATATAAACATTCTAATGTTTATAATTTTGAGTTGTACAATGCGTGTATAAAAATTTGCTGTGTATACTATGGACTCAAAGATATTCTATACTATATATGAAAGTTTGTGGAAGTGCGGACAAATATTCACTTTCAATATGTCTGTCGATAAGTCATGTGGATTCTCGATTAATCGATTAAAAGTCGATATCATCAACGCCTCTTTGGAATGGGAAGAGTCATATGATCGAGAATGATATCGAAGATAGTTTCGATAACATCGGGTGGGATATCTCGATATCATCAAAACACTAGTTGATGATATTGAAGATTGCCGCCCAATATAAGGTAGTTGAGCGGTAAAAATCACACTTTTCACCAAAAAAGTCCTTTTACCTTCTGTCGGTTCACTTGAAAAACCACTAAGGAGTCACTGACGTTCCTCGATACCGTATTTTCCCTATCATTCCTCCTTTTTAAGATTCCATCTTGTTTTTGATTTGGGTATTTTCAGGTTTTCAAAAAGAAATTTTGTTCGATTTTCCTCAAATCTTTCAAATCTCTATCTAAATGGGAAAGGACAAAGGAATGGCCTCCGGTCCAGGAGAGTCTTCTAGAACCTCTCGATAAAAAAGTTCTTGCTTCAAAAGGAAGAGCAAGGGCTCCTGAACGTGGAACCCCCACACGCCAATGCACTAGACAGGAATCGCATGGCTGGTCCCAATCAGAGGCACCAGCACCTCCTCCGGCTAGAGTAAATCTACTTCTAGCTAAATACACGGGTAGGAAGCTTATTCATGAAAGGAAGGTAGATAGGAACTGTTTAATATCATACAATCTGAAATCCCTTTTTGCTATAATCGATTGGTTGCCTATTCTTGACTTCGGTGGGCCATGTCATCTAGAACGAACATGAAACTTTCTTGCCTCATATCATTCCCTAGTGTTTGATCCTCCTTCCATCATGGTCTCTGTTGATGGTGATGATGTAATAATCACTCCTGCTACAATTGTAAACATCCTAGGGCTGATGATGTCACCCAATGGTCTCCCTGAAATGGACCTCAAAAATGTTTAAACCCGGTCCATGGTTACTAAATTCCTCAGTCATGGTAGAGACATTCCTTGATACCAAGGAAATGCATTGAAATATAAGTTCATGGAACCGTGATTTCAGATCTTGCACGGTATTTTCACCTCAAACATCTATCCTAGAAGTACCAACCGTTCTGATCTCACGGGATTCATGACCATGATAATTTATGAAATAGTGGTGAAGACCGCTTGAGTTGAAGTAGGAATATGCCAATATGTCCTATAGAGGGGTGAATAGGACTTTTTAAAGATTTATGAGTTATATTAAAAATCCTATTACTTTAATCCTAACAGGTATGCAATTCTCAGGATTACTCAAATGTAACTCTACTTGCTTCCAAGAACAGTAGAGGATCCAATCACAGAACTATTCAATTAATAAGCATGAAGCAGTTATAGTCTATGATGAATATAACTTTGTGTGTGAAGTGTGAGCAGATATGAATGCAATTAACATAATCACACAAATGATTAAGTACAAGAATAAATCATAGACACAGTCATTTTTATAGTGGTTTGACTACATGTCTACTCCACTCCCGGCTGCCACACTCAACCCTTGGGTGTACCAGATTTCACTAAGGAGGTTCCCATGGTTCACCTCAAACCTAAGGTTTTAAATCAGGTTCACCTTCAACCTTTACACGGAGGTTTCTACTCGGTTCACCTCTAACCCTAGAGTTTTACAGGCGCACTCCTAAGCAGATGTTTATGCCCACACAAAGCAAGGGTCCACACAACACACCCAGATATTTATGCTCACACAGAGCAAGGGTCCACACAATGCACCCAGATGTTTATGCCCACACAGAGCAAGGTTTTACTCAACGCACCCTCATGTACACTCCCGTCGGAGGCCTCCTTTGAGGACTTCAAAGGGTGAGCAACACTTAAGACCCAATCCTAAAAAGAAATGATCACAAGTGTCCTCTAGACTCTAGGTAATTATAGATAAATTGATGAGTCCCTTTTACCGCAGTGATGAAGATCTCCGTCTTATTGATGAAGAGTCTTCTACACCCTTGATCCGTAACACAAAATATGTACCAGTACTAGGCTTCAGGTTAGGTCAAGGTTATGATGAAATTCTACTCTTTAAAGATTTTCCTATTAGGAAGATAGAGTGATTCCAATCATCTATGCATTCAAGGCATCCCAGCTTAATGATTTGCGATTAAGGTAGTAGCTGAAGGATCCTTAAATGTGAACGTTCATTCCCCAATCCACTCTATTGAATATCAATGATGAGGGTGGATTAGAGGATGAACTCCCTAAGAGAAAGGGCTTAAGATAAATGATATGAAGTTTAAAACACTCAGAAGTACTCTCTTCTTTCTCTGTCAGCAATAAAGACAAGCCTCTCTTTAAATATACAAAAGGTTTCAACGGATATAAAATGGTCATATTTATGATAGAGTTCGATATGATCGAGCAAGAGTCGATATGATAGAGCGTATACTCTCGATTGTATCTATGATCCGCTCGATGGCACAATCTTCATGTCATTCGCTTTTGAAACCTTTTTCCGGCTTATCGAGTGGATAGATACAGGTGTAGATGTTATCGGATTTCGAACTCGGATTCCATCGATACTGGGATCGAGCTATGGACATTTGAAACATGAGAGAGATTGCTTAGAAATATTTCAGGTTTCTAAGATATGATCGAGGAACAACCGATGTCATCGAAATTTATATATCGATGATATCGGAGTCCGTGTCGATGGGATCAATAAATCGTATAGATTTACTTAAAAGCTTGCTGGACGGTTTGTGTCCGGTCTCGATCCAATTGACCAGGCCTCGATATGATCGACATATGAATATCGATTTCTCGACTGGCCCCCCGATTAAAGTTAAAAATAAC
Source organism: Magnolia kwangsiensis (assembly GCA_037074715.1). Classification (NCBI taxonomy): domain Eukaryota; kingdom Viridiplantae; phylum Streptophyta; class Magnoliopsida; order Magnoliales; family Magnoliaceae; genus Magnolia; species Magnolia kwangsiensis. The sequence goes on from CM073583.1 coordinate 49,402,560, forward strand.
TTGAAATATTTGTTGGAAGAAATATGCGCCCAAGGTCGATATCATCGATTGACTTCTGATCGAATCGATATTTAATTTCAGATCATATTGAAAGTGTGTCGATATATCGAAACACCTTATGAATTTCTTATAAAAAATAGGGGCGTCGGAAAAACTGTCTGTCGATATTATCGATCCACTTTCGATGGGATCGATATTTGAATATCGATAATATCGATTGTAACTTCGAGATATCGATAAATCATCCTGATGAATGTTTGATTGCTAGACGCTTTTTGTCCTCACTCGATTGTATCGATTGAGATGCCGAGGACATCAACAGAACAGGTCGATCATATCGAAATTGAATCGATACAATCGACATGGTAAGAAAACTTGAAGATTTCCTGTTTGGTAAAAAGTTTTCTTACACTAAAACTGTAAGGTGTTCTACTTAGTTTTAAGGGTTTTAATCACCTAGTGTTTTGGGACATGGGATGTGAGGCTATGATTTACCTATAGTGAGCTTCCACACATCCAGTTGAGGTAAACACTTGAATTCATCTTCCTGTTAGGCGCTGTTGTCCGACTGACTCAACTTACACCATAATTGACAAACCAGGGCACTAGTAGGTGCACTTTCAATTTCCCCCTTTGTCAATTACGTGACAAAATACCCAAAACACCCTAGAAAAATATCTAGACAGATACATCCTAAATTGTGTATACATGTGATTATACTATTTTAAAAATTCTAACACATTCATGTACACACCCATAATTTACTCCCCCTAACTGTAAAGACTCCTTTCTTGGTGCAGCTGCTCCCCCTTACACCTGCAACATATAAGAGCACAAATATCCAATTTTTCACATGGGTGTTTATAATTTTTCTCTCACTTTTTGTCAGTCATTGGCAAAGGCATAATAAGTGATATTGACTGAAGAGTTTAAGCATATGGGAGAACCACAGTCAGATGTATATAGATATTCAATAATGATATGCACACATCAATGAAGACAGGAGGAAAAGTAGATGAAGCAATCAGTACAGTCATTGTAGAAGAAACAGGAATGACAATGAAATAGGAATTGAAATTCAGCCATATCAACCAGTATCAAAAAATATATATACTGCCACAGATAACAGAAGAATGAGATTTATCCAAAGAAAAATACATAACATAATAGTGGACGCGTTGGATATTCAAAGGACAACTAGACTGATGCTTAATGTCTTTGAGGAAGATCATCCGTGAGAAAGTCTATCATCTGCTGAGTAGTTTTTTGGAGGACATCGAGCTTCTCTTCAATTATAGTGAGACGTCTTTCACAATTGTTCAAACGGTCCTCTATACCAACCATCCCATTGAGAAGGTGACGTTCAAGGTGATGAGCTGGGCGATTTGTAATCGACTCAGGACTAACCAATGGCGTGCGATTTGATTCTCCATGTGTAGGCCACATTGTTGGTGGAGCATGTTGGACGACCCTTGGTATAGAAAGACTATGTCAGAAGGGAGACAAGGAAGGACAAAATCGTTGTGCCGCCAGTGATGCATCACTATCAAACCATACTTCAGGATGCACTTCATCAGATGTGAAAGGAAGCCCTGCAAGATGTGCGAGTTTGCGTATGAGTACGGGAAAGGGCAGTGTCTCCCCATGATGTCCTTGGATTACACGAATGATTTTCTTAAGGAGGAGAGTTGGCAGGCACACTTGATTCTCTTAATATACATCATAGAGTACATTGATCACAGATGGAGAAAGATGATCACCATTTACATCGTAGGGATACACATTTGACCAAAAAATGCTATGAAGAATTTTGAAGGTGGGTCCAAGATGGTTGATATGCAGTAAATTTTTATCATTTCGCGGAACTGTAGTCCCTTGGCACAATGCACGAGTTATTTCTCCCCATACCCCCAACCCATTGAGATTTCAGTTAGTTACTGGAATTTTAGTGACCTTCAGATCGAGGAGTTTCGCCAAGGTGACTGGAGTGATAAGCTTTGAGTAATGTGCAAGAATAATTCGAATGCTGGGGGGATCTTCACAAATGACATGGCAATGTTTGAATAATTCATGGATCACACCCAGTTGGTACGATCCTCCAAGATTTAGAATATTTTGCCAACCGATTACTTCTAGAAGGAGGTCAACTCTAAAAGGCTTAATAACACTATTGAGCACTAATCGTTCAGTGATGACAGACGGACAACCTTCCTTTGGAGTAGGTTGATGCCTACTAGAATTTGATTGCATGCTTTTCTCTTCTAAAGATTGAAAGTAAGCCTTACCTTTCCCTTTGATCATGTTTTGAAGAGGTGAGATGCTGATAGGAACTGGAAGAGGTATTTAGAGAAGGAAAGGATATGAGTTCGAGTGCGCCCTTCTCTTTATATAACAGACTTATCGATTATATCGATCAATTATCGATAGCATCGTCATGACTTTCACCAAAAGTTACGTTGATGGTTGTTGGAAAACAGCAATCCGATGGAATGCAGTTCAAGGAACCGTCGATTGCATCGATGTACCATCTCGATGGAATCGATTATAAAATCGAAAATGCACAGATATTATCAAGGCTGTAAGAATTTTGACATTTGTTCATCATCAGCATGACCATGAATATCTCAGACCTTAAGATTTTCCAGTGTGTACCATAGTTCCTAAGATATTATTAATGCGAACAAACGCCAATTGACTTTTGGAGGTCACAGAACCTGTTTGTGTCAAGAGGCTTTGTAAGAATATCAGCAAGCTATTTTTCAGTAGTTACATAATCCAACACAATAGTCTTTTCTTCGATTAGTTCTCGGATAAAATGATGTCAAATGTCAATATGCTTGGTCCGAGAGTGTTGAACTAGATTCTTTGAGATATTTATATCACTAGTATTGTCACAGAAGAGACTCATGTGGATTGTGCAATCCCGTAGTCAAATAGCATCTGTTTCATCCAAAGGAGTTGAGCACAACAGTTACCTGTGACTATATATTCAACCTCCGCAGTGGATAACAAGATTGAATTTTATTTCTTGCTTTGCCAGGAAACCAAACAATTTCCAATATAAAAGTATCCATCACTTGTTGATTTTCGATCATCTAAATTTTCAACCCAATCAACATCTGAATATCTTGCAATAATGGTGGAGGTTTCATATGGATACCATAGTCCAAAGGTGGTAGTCCCTGCAACATACTTGATAATCCTTTTAACCGCTATTGGGTGAGATTCCTTAGGATCCGCCTGATAATGAGCACACACACGAATGCTAAAAGATATATCTGGATGACTGGCAGTGAGATATAGTAGACTTCCGATCATACTTCGATAGAGATGTTGGTCCACACTTTTGCTGTTAGTATCTTTTTAAAGTTTTAGAGTAGTACTCATAGGCGTGTGATAAGTGCGACCAGACTCAAGCCTAAATCTTTTCACTAAGTCATTTGCATACTTGGTTTGATTTATGAAAATTCCATCATCCAGTTGCTTGACCTGTAACCCTAAGAAGAAGTTCAATTCGCCAACCATGCTCATTTCAAATTCTGATTTCATGAGATTGGCGAATTTGGATGCCTCATCTCTGCATGTTGATCTAAACACTATGTCATCCACATAAATTTGTGCAATAAGCAATTAGTTCTTTGTTCTCTGGGTGAACAGTGTCTTGTCTACACTTCCTCTGCAGAATTTATGGTCTAAAAGAAACTTCATTAATCGTTCATACCAAGCACGTGGTGCTTGTTTGAGACCATATAGAGCTTTGTCCAAATGATAAATATGATGGGGATGCTTAGGATCTGAAAATTCTTTTGGTTGTTCCACATATACTTCTTTGGAAAGATCCCCATTAAGAAAGGCACTCTTAACATCCATTTGAAATAATTTGAATTTTAGTGCGCATGCAATGGACATAAGAATTCTAATAGACTCTAGACGTGCAACAGGGGCAAATGTTTCATCAAAATCAATTCTTTCAATCTGTGAGTATCCCTGAGCAACCAATCTTGCTTTGTTTCTAATTACATTCCCTGATTCATCAGATTTATTTTTGAAGACCCATTTTGTTCCAATGACATTAGTATCAATTGGTCTAGGAACCAGTTTTCACACATCATTTCTCTGGAATTGTTGAAATTCTTCTTGCATGGCATTTATCTAGTATTCATCTTGAAGAGCTTCTACAATATTCTTAGGTTCAATGTTTGAGGTAAAAAAGAAATGACTATAAACATTGTTTATCTGTCATGTAGTTCTTACACCATCATTAGGGTCTCTAATAATTTTCTCTCGAGGTGATTCTTAATAACGAGTATGTCAGATAATTGCTGAGGTTCATTCAATAATGAAGATTTGTCATCTGATTTTTCGAGTATGCATGAATCTACATCATCTTCTATCTCATTTGCAGGGGAATTCACATCTTGAGGATGATCATCAATTACCACATTCACAGATTCTTGAATAGTAAGAGTTCTTAAGTTGTATACTCTATAAGCATGACTATTCATGGCGTGCCCTAGAAAAATGCCTTCATCACTTTTAGATTCAAACTTCCCTAGGTGATCCCTGTCCGTCAAAATGTAGCATTTACTTCCAAAGTCCCGAAAGTATTTCACATTTGGTAGCTTCCCATACCATAGTTCATATGGAGTTTTGTTCAGACCTACTCTAAGATATACTCTGCTTCTAATGTAATAGGCGGTATTGACAGCTTCTGCTCAAAAACTCTTTGCCATATCCTTTCCATTCAGCATAACCGACCTCATTTCCTATAATACTCGATTTTTCCTCTCAGAAACTCCATTTTTCTCTGGGGTTTTTGGGACAGAAAAATCATTATCATTGTAATATTTTTCAAATTCATCATTTTTGAATTCACCACCATGATCACTTCTGATGCGTTTTATGTCATATTCAATTGATTCTTGTGCTTGATCATTTGTGTGATTATGTTAATTACATTCATATCTTCTCACACTTCACGCACACAGTCACATCCATCATAAACTATAACTATTCAAGCACAGTAGAAGATCTAATCACAGAACTATTCAATTAATAAGCATGAAGCAGTTATAGTCTATGATGGATGTGACTGTTTGTGTGAAGTGTGAGCAGATATGAATGCAATTAACATAATCACACAAATGATCAAGCAAAAGAATCAATCACAGACACAGTCATTTTTATAGTGGTTCGACTACTTTTCTACTCCACTCTCGGCTGCCACACTCAATCCTTGAGTGTACCAAATTTCACTAAGGAGGTTTTTCATGGTTCACCTCAAACCTAAGGTTTTAAATTAGGTTCATCTTCAACCTTTATACGGAGGTTTCTATTCGGTTCACCTCTAACCCTGGAGTTTTACTGGCGCACTCCTAACCCGATTTTTATGCCCACAAAGAGCAAGGGTCCACACAATGCACCCAGATGTTTATGCCCACATAGAGCAAGGGTCCACACAACGTACCCACACGTACACTCCTACCAAAGGCCTCTTTTGAGGACTTCAAAGGGTGAGCAACACTTAAGACCCAATCTTAGAAAGGAATGATCACAAGTGTCCTCTGGACTCTAGGTACTTATAGATAAGTTGATGAGTTCCTTTTAGTGCAGTGATGAAGATCTCCTTCTTGTTGATGAAGAGTCTTCAGCTCCCTTGATCTGCAATACAGAATATGTACCAGTACTAGGCTTCAGGTTGGGTCAAGGTTATGATGGAATTCTACTCTTTAAAAATTTTCTTATTAGGAAGATAGAGTGATTCCAATCATCTATGCATTCAAGGCATCCCAACTTAATGATTTGCCATTAAGGTAGTAACTGGAGGATCCTTGAATGCAGAAGTTCATTCCCCAATCCACTCTATTGAATATCAATGATGAGGGTGGATTGGAGGATGAACTCCCTGAGAGAAAGGGCTTAAGATAAATGATATGAAGTTTAAAACACTCAGAAGTACTCTCTTCTTTCTCTGCCAACAATAAAGATAAGCCTCTCTTTAAATAGACAAAAGATTTCAACGAATATAAAATGGTCATATTTATGACAGAGTTCGATATCATTGAACAAGAGTCGATATGATTGAGCAAATACTCTCGATTGTATCGATGATCCGCTCGATGGCACAATCTTCATGTCATTCGCTTTTGAAACCTTTTGCCGACTTATCGAGTGGATCGATACAGGTGTCAATGTTATCGAATTTTGAACTCGGATTCCATTGATACTGGGATCGAGATATTGACATTTGAAGCATGAGAGAGACTAGCTTAGAAATATTTCAAGTTTCTAAAATATGATCGGGGAACAGCCGATGCCATTAGAATTTGTATATCGATGATATCGAAGTCCGTGTCGATGGGATCGATAAATCGTATAGATTTACCTAAGCTTGCTTGACGGTTTGTGTCCGATCTCGATCCAATCGACCAGGCCTCAATATGATCGACATATGAATATCAATTTCTCGACTGGCCCCCCGATCAAAGTAAAAAACAACCTGAAATATTTGCTAGAAGAAATGCGGGCCCAAGGTCGATATCATTGACTGACTTTCGGTCGAATTGATATTTGATTTTAGATCATATCGGAAGTGTGTCGATATATCGAAACACCTTATGAATTTCTTATAAAAAATAAAGGCATCAAAAAATCTTTCTGTCGATATTATCGATCCACTTTCGATGGGATCGATATTTGAATATCAATGATATCGATTGTAACTTCGAGATATCGATAAATCGTCCTGATGAATTTTGATTGTTGGACGCTTTTTGTCCTCACTCGATTGTATTGATTGAGATGTAGAGGACATCGAAAGAGTAGTTCGATCATATCGAAATGTGAATCGATACAATTGACAGGGTAAGAAAACTTGAAGATTTTCCTGTTTGGTAAAAATTTTTCTTACAATAAAATCCTAAGGTGTTTTACTTAGTTTCAAGGGTTTTAATCACTTGGTGTTTTGGGACATGGGATGTGAGGCTTTGATTTACCTGTGGCGAGCTTCCACACATCCAGTTGATGCAGACACTTGAATTGATCTTCCTGTTAGACGGTGTTGTCCGACTAACTCAACTTACACTGTAATTGACAAACCAGGGCACTAGTAGGTGCACTTTCAGTTTATTCAATAGCCACAGGGATAAAAATTTGTCCCCCAAATCTGATTGTACATCAGTTAGTCTATGCCGTTCATACATCCCAGGATCTTCACCCGCCCTATCCCTGAATTATACACCTTGTGTGCAACGCCATCGATTTTTTAACTACCAGTGATCCAGAACTTCCCCTCCAAGTCTTCAATAAGAACAACATTCGAAGGATGGACTTGAAGTTCCATAAGTATCCCGAGGATCCAGAGGAAGGCATTCACGAAGAAGGAGCAGGAGGTGAAGGTGATGCTCCCGCTGAAGGGGCTGAAATGGCTGAGAATGAACCTTCTGCGCCCCATCAAGCTCCATCCACATTAGAGCCTAGGCATGTGAAATGGTTTAAGCTACATTAAGAAAGAATTTGAGCAATACAATGAGATGTCACCCAGCTAAAGGATTTAGTAAATACATGGTTTACTGTCATGGAACGCCTGGTAAATGGAGTGCAACAAACGGTGCGGCAACTGGTGGACCTACTCACCTACTGATGGGATGATACTGCACCATCCTCCTCTGCACCTACATCATGAAAAGACAGTCTGTGTTCCATCACATACACCCTACTTTCATCTTTACGAAGGGCATGGGTATCTTTTTGTATGCCCTACATTTACATGAGTGTATGTGATGGCTTCCTAACCTGTAGAGTCTAACATTTTTTTTTTTTATGTGTTGTATATGCCCATGAATGGGCTAAATGCTGATGGTCGGTTGTGGGTGCCCATGAATGGGCTTGGTAATTTTTTTGGATAACTATTATACTACTGCCAATCTTGGGTAGTATATGTGTTTTTGGATATTTTGGATATAGTTGGTTATGAATCACAGATATTTTCTTTCTTGCTTATATTTTCCCAACGCCTATTTTATCTGATCATCGCTTAAATGGTGTGGAATGCATGTGATGTTTTGGTCATTATTCTATCTGCTTATATCATTGTTCTATTTGGTCTGTTATGCATACATAGTTTCTGAGAATGAATCGTACCATTGTAGAGAGAATAAGATGCATGTTATCCCATGCAAAGTTGTATAAGATGTTTTGGGGAGAAGGAATACACACGATAGTGTATTTCATAAACAGGTCTCCATAAGCCCTGTTGAATGGAGAAGTACCGGAGAAGGTGTGGACTGGACAATATCCATCATACAGTCATCTCAGGGTGTTTGGATGAAGGGCATTCGTTCACGTACTAAAGTACGAGAGGTTCAAGCTCGATACGAAGATCAGGCAATGTGTGTTCTTGGGGTACGGTGATGAAAAGTTCTATTACAGATTGTGGGATCCGACCGATAAGAAGCTCTTCAAGAGCAGAGATGTGGTATTATTTGAAGATCAATGTATAGAAGACAGAGAAGAACTAGCCTAGTTCAGGTGAGCTAGATGATATAGATCCAGTTATTCCTCCCATAGTGCCTGATGACGAGGGAGTACTTACGGTAGCTGGACCGGGGGAACAGCCCCCACCTGATCCACTTGTTGAGTCACAAGTGAGAAGGTCATCTAGGGATAAACAGCCATCCACGAGGTACTCGCCGCATGAGTATATTATGTTGACTAATGGGGGAGAGCCAGAAGATTATTCTGAGGACTTAACCGATAAACATAAGGGGAAATGGTTAAAAGTTATGCAAGAGGAGATGAAATCCTTACATAAGAACCACACCCATGATATGGTGAAATTGCCTTAGGATAAGAAAGCTCTGAGCAACAAGTGAGTGTTCAGAAAGAAGATTGAGCAGAAGAATTCACATACGAGATTCATAGCCAGACTTGTGGTAAAAGGGTTCATTCAGAGAAAAGGTATAGAATTCAAGGAGATATTCTCACCAGTGGTAAGATGACATCCATACAGGTGTTTCTTAGGTTGACGGCTAGAATGGATCTGAAGATAGAGCAATTAGATGTTAAGATTGACTTTTACCATAGTAACCTGGAAGAAGAGATCTACATGCACCAACCAAAGAAGTTTGAAGTCAAGGGCAAAGAGCATATGGTGTGTGAGATAAGGAAGAGCTTATATGGGATGAAACAAGCTCCATGGAAATGGTAGAAGAAGTTCGACTGGTTCATGTTAAAGTATGGATATGAAAGAATAGAGTCGGACCACAATGTGTTCACACGCAAGTTCTCAGATGGTGATTTCTTAGTTCTGCTATTATACATTGATGACATGCTCATCATGGGTAAAGACATCAAGAACATTAACAGGATAAAACAGGAGTTGGGAAAGTCATTTGCTATGAAATACTTGGGCCTATCTAAACAGATCCTAAGAATGGAGATAACCCATGACAGAAGAAGAAGAAAGCTTCAGTTGTCACAAGAGCAGTACATTGAGAAAGTTCTAGAGCAGTTCAATATGAATGCAGCGAAGCCGATCAGTATTCCACTCGATGGTCACTTCAAATTGAGCGACAAGCAGTGTCTTAAGACGAAGGCAAAAGTGGATGAGATGAGGAAGATACCCTACGCGTCAGCGGTAGGAAGTTTGATATATGTTATGGTGTGTACGCGCCCAAACATATCATATGTAGTTAGTGTTGTCAGTCAGTATCTTGTCAATCCTAGCAAAGAGCATTGGGTAGCAGTGAAATGGATATTGCAGTATCTAAGAACCTCATTCACATTGAGCTTATGCTATAGTGATGGAAAACCTGTGTTAAAGGGCTACACAGATGCAGATATGGTAGGTGACATATACTCCAGGAAGTCTACATTAGGGTTCATGTTCACCTTTGCAGGAGGAGTGGTCTCTTGGTAGAGGAAGCTACAGAAGGTCGTAGCATTGTTGACGACAGAGATCGAGTACATCGCGATCACAGAGGCATGTAAAGAGATGCTTTGGATGAATAGGTTCCTATAAGAACTTAACCTGAAATAGGAGCAGCACGTAGTCTATTACAATAGTCAAAGTGCTATACACTTGAGTAAGAATCCAAGTCAGCACTCTAGGTCAAAACACATAGAAATTCGGTATCACTGGATTAGGGATACTTTGAAAGAGAAGGTGTTACAGTTTGAGAAGGTACACACGAACGATAATGGGTCAGACATGATAACTAAAGCATTACTCAAGGGCAAGTTTAAGGTTTGAAGAAACCTATCTGACTTGAAGAATGTGAATTCCTCATAAGTTAGAAAGGGGGAGATTTAATGGGGCTTTCTGTAAGTGCTATGATTTCATATCCCTTTGGTTGTCAAATTTTGTGGTGCCAAAACTTATATCTATATCTTGTATATCTTGTGTTTCATGTTTGAGACTATTCGTTGCTTCAAGACATCGTATTTCAAGATAAGAACTTATATGAAGAAAGTTTCAAGTCATGGATGAAGAATTCAAGAATAGAAGTCTCCAAGTATGCATGTTCAATATTCAAACAAGTACAAGTATAGAAGAAGACTTTGTCAACTCAAGAAAGGATCAAGCTCGAGAAGGCCTACAACAAGATTCATAAATTCTCAAACTTCTCTTAAGGGTCATCTGAGTGTACAGACTATCAATGTCCATCTCACTTTTAAGGTTTGTTTGACCTTAGATTGACCTTAGGATGGGCTTTACTGTAGGTCATTCTGGATACATAATTTGTATATTTTAATATGCTTGTTCGGGATGTTCTAAGACCATTCATAGGGACTTCAAGACCAGTCCTAGCTCTACTACGCCCAGTCTTATTTTTAGGAACAGTCCTAGGTTTTTAAAGATTTTTAAATTTTTTTAGTTGTCCTACGACCAGTCATGGATATCATACGACCAGTCCTGTAAGCTGTACGACTCGTCCTTCGACCAGACTTAGCCGTACGACTCAAACTCCAGTAACTAAACTGGGGGTCATACGACCAGTCGTAGGTGGCCCATGACTGGTCGTAGGCTACCCAGGACCAGTCGTGGAATAGCTAATCCTTATCCCGTGAAAAATATTTAAAAATCTTTAAAGCTACGACCAGTCCTAGGATCCTAAGACCAGTCGTAGATGAGAATTTTTAGGCTATAAATAGAGCACGAACTTCAGAGTTTTTCAATTTAATTTAACTCAATTCAGGAAATCTTTAGGCTATACTCTGAGATAAGTTTGTGTTTATTTTTAAGCTACTTTGTGCTCATTTAATATTCCTTTTGCTAGCTTGTTTACTATTTGATTTTGATCTACATTCCAATCTTATTTGAAAAGGGGAATTTTTGATATTCCTTCTTCTTGGATTCAAAACCAAATAGAACTAGCCCTTTTGATTTAAAATCAATTAGACTTAGAACCATTCTTAAAGTGAGTACTGGACTTTGAATGTTAAATCGAACTTCTATTCCGATTGGTTCTACCGGGCTACTTCAAAAGGAGATTCAGGTATTTTACATTTGTGTAATTTACTTTCTTTGATTTTGGTTGAGATTTGCTAGAAAAATCTCATTGTTTTGGTTATCTGAGGAGATCCAGAAAACTCAGATTGTGTGGGTTTTTGAATTGTGTAAGCCCGAGATAAAAAGACACAATTGTGAAGGTTTTAGGTGAATTTGTAAAACCTATTTTGATAGTGCATGCTAATATCCCCTGTGTGAGGATATTAGGAGTGGAGTAGCATTCTGTGTGGCTGTTGGATAACAATTGGTGTACACACAGGCGAACCACTATATATCATTGTGTTGTGGATGTACTTTATTCTTTCATTCCTTTATTCATTCAGTTTTGTGGATTGTATTTGTGGATGAATGTTGTAATCATTTTATTTCAAGCAAGTGTGGGGAATGTTGTAATAATTTAGGATTTATTTCTGCAAATTATTTTGGTTACTTTTCTTTTTATTCCTCATTAGTTTTTGATACAAAGGCCGTTATAGAAATAAGGTTGTCCTACCTTAAACCATTGGTTTTTGGTGTAAGGTTGTCCTTAGAACAAATATAGCATCATTCTCTTAAATCTAGTTTATTGAGATTGATTTTTATTTCAGCATTGTGCTTTATTTCTTTTATTATTCCGCTGTTTTAAGTTTTATTTGGCATTGCACTATTCAACCCCCCCCCCCCCTCTAGGGTATATAGCTAGGCCCTTTCAAGTGGTATCAGAGCCTAATAGCTCGTGCTTATTGTTTATTTATTGAATTTATTTCCTGAGCTAACGATCTAAGCTATATTAAGATGTCAAATTTTGATAGCCTATTAGTCACTAGGCCACCACCTTTTAATGGCACAAACTATGCCTATTGGAAAGCCAGGATGAGAATCTTCCTCAAATCCTTGGATGAAAGTGTGTGGCTGGCCACAGTAAATGAATGGAACCCTCCTATCACTGAAGTAACTAATGACGATGGTTCAAAATTAATAAAAGTAATAGCTTATTCTCTTTGGACCACACTTCAGAAAAGTGAGAGTAGTGCCAATGCAAAAGCACTAAATGTAATTACTTGTGCATTATCACCAGATGAATTCAAAAGAATCATCTCCTGTGAAAATGAAAAACAAGCATGGGATGTATTAGAAATGACACACGAGGGTACATCAATTGTCAAGAAATCTAAAGTCCAACTCCTCACAACTAAATTTGAAGAAATTCATATGGAGGAGAATGAGATATTTATGGACTTCTACACTAGATTGAATGACATTGTGAACTCTATGTGGGGTCTTGGTGATAGAATCCCAGAAAGTAAAGTATGCGCAAAGATATTACGCTCACTTCCTGAACAGTTCAATTCTAAAGTGACTGCGATTCAGGAACTTCGTGATACGGATTCCATGAGGGTTGAGGAACTAGTTGATTCACTTCAAACCTATGAGTTGTCCTTTAAAGCTCCTAAAGGAAAATCAATTGCTCTCAAATCATCTAAAAATGTTTCACAAGAGAGCACTTTGGATTTAAAAAATTTTGAAGATGATATGGCGCTTTTAGCAAAACAGTTTTACAAAATTTTTAAAAGCAAGAAAAAAAGTGATTTTCAAAAGTCAAATGATAAGAGACAATCTAAACCTAGAGCTCAAAAATCTTTGAAAGATAGTTAATGTTACAACTGTCAAGAGTATGGGCACTTAGCTAACAAATGTCCTAAAAAGGACAAATCAAAAAGGAAAAGCATGATGGCTACTTGGGATGAATCGTCTGATTCCAAATCCTCTTCTATATCAGAAGAATCTGAAATCGAGTCGGGCGATGATGTTAAAGCCCTTATGACTCTAGCCAAAATCACTTTTTCAGATAATGATGATATATCTAGTGAAGAAAATCTGAATAGTGATTGCGATAATGAAGATGATCTTCAAGATGCTTATAATGCCCTTTATAAGGAGAGTTGTAAAATTGTCGTCAAGCTTAAATTACAAAAAGAAAAATTATCTAAGCTTAAGGAAGATTATGAGTCTCTCGTTTTAGAAAAGTCTCATATTTCTGATTCTTTTGAAAAGACCAAATGTGATTTAGATTTCAAATCCTCCAAAATTGAAGACTTGAGTCCGAAAATGAGAAACTTAAAAATGAGGTAGCTTCTCTTCTGAGTTTGAAAGACACATGGAGATATGCCCAAGGTGATCATAAATTGGAAAAATTATTGTCCGGATCAAGAAAATGTGGCGATCGATCCGGGTTGGGCTATGATAAGAATACATCTCCTAAATAAAAGAACATTGCTCCTAAATTTATAAAAGAAGAGTCTTCAACCTTAAAAGAAAAGAGTACTTATTAAAGTTTTTCCAAAAATCCAAGGAAAAACCTAAAGGTAGCCATGTCAACTTTGATTTTCAAAACCGAAATCCATTGGTTGAAAAAATAATTGATCTACTCAAGGAGCTATTAAAGTCTAACTCTATAGGTCTCTCCTATAACAACAGACAGAAAAAGACCATCTATACTCCTAAACCCAAAACAGTTCTGAAATGGGTTCCTAAAGTTGCCTACTTAGTTGCCCACACTGCTTTCAAAGATACAAGCCATTCAAAGTGGTACCTAGATAGTGGTTGCTCCAGGCATATGATAGGCGACAAGGCTTTATTGTACAATTCCACTTCTCGATAGTTTTGGTTTCCTTTTTCCTACAAGCTAAAGCAATTTCTGGGAGGTTTGCGATCCATTTCCAGACAAAACCAAAGGCCTCCACTTGCTTGTCTATTAGGGTGTCAAACACAATAGTCAACAGATATAGATAAAAGGGAATGAGTTCCCTATAGAAGGAGCTCAGCTATGCCCATAGCCATACATATCATGGCAATAACATTTGTTTCCCATCCAACATGGGTAATTAAAAAAAAAAAAGTTTAGCCTAGAGGCAATACTCTAAAATTTATTGTATGTATGTGTTACATACCCACAACTATAATTCACCGAAGCCATACTGTTTCTCAAATGGCCTTCAATAATAACCTTGCGAGAGACCTCAACATTGGCAGTTTTTTACCCAAGACACAAAAATAAGTCCTAACTATGCTACGAAATCAGGACATCCAGAAATGAAGATATTATCTATTTCCTTCTAGAGATAGGTAGCACCATACCTCTTCCCATTGATGGTGTCCTCTAAGGAGAGTGACAGTGGCACTGTTGCAGTACATATTCAGTTCAGGAGAGTGCCAATGGCACTGTTGCAGTACTTATTCAGTTTTGCATCCATCAATAATAAGAATTTTGAGAATTACCTATCTTCATTCTTTATGGGACTTCATTTATGCTACTCAACAAATATTTCCATATAAACTTAGTAAAACCATTGATAAATGAAATGAAACATCTAACTGAATAGAGAAAAATCCGACAGTAGACCCTCCCTACACATAAGAATGGATCAGTGCAAATGGAGGAATTGATTTATTTTTAGCAACAAGATAAACAGAACAAGCATGTTTAGATAATAGGAAAGGTAAGCTTCACAATCAAAGGACTTACTATTGTCATAGCTAACAAATGGACCGCATCGAGTCAACTCAACAAGTCTTCCTAAGTTGGTGTAAGAATAGGGCCTTCATCCACACCTACAATAATAAAGAGCAGAGCTCTACTCCGATTGTCAGTCCACCACCATCACAGATCATAAAATCACAAGGCCTTCATCTTCATTAGCTTCTGTCTTCGATCTTCCATTAAATCCGGCAACCCTCAGATATCAGCGACCCATGTGCCTCGGGAAACCATTAAATCCATCATCCTATGACGTGGCTTACTCAAATCCTTAATTCATACCGTCGGCCACCATCTTCTACAGTTGCTCCTAGTCTCGACTTCCACCCTTACTCCATCGAGCGTACGTTGCTTCCACTCTTCCTACCATGCTAGGGTTTCAAAAACCCCCCTTTCTCCAAATGACGACACTGATCTGCCATTCCAATCAGTGAAAAAGTGGATGGCAATGAGAGCCCGAACCACCTGCTGGAGAAATACCACCTTTGATGATGGTGAGGAGTTCATGCTCAAGGCAGTTGCCCTTGATCGCAAACAAGTATTGTCAAACTCCTATTTAGGGTTTGGAAAAGACAATAAAAGGGATTTGAAATCCCCATTTACGCACTGAAAAATCACAAAAGAAGAGAGATTAGGGATTTAAAATCTTCATTTATGCATTAGAAAATCGTACAAGAAGAGAGCTCCCTAAAAACTAGTGAAGTGGGAAAGGAAAAAGGAAATCCAAACTAGATCTGCTCCAAGTTGTAGAGATAGAGAGGGAAAGGGAATAGGGGAACAGGGCGTTGGGAGTGAGAGAGAGAGAGAGAGAGAGAGAGAGAGAGAGAGAGAGAGAGAGAGAGAGAGAGAGAGAGAGAGAGAGAGAGAAGAGAGGGAGGGAAAGGGAAGGTTGGCGGAGGGCACTGGGAGTGAGAGAGAGAGAGGGAATGGGGGTGGAGGGCGCTAAGAGAGAGAGAGTGAGAGAGACAGAGGAGAGAGAATATAAGAATGAGGGTTTTATTTTTAAAAAAAGCTTTTTTCACACCCTTTGCTAGCGGATGCTTTTAATTAGCGTTGCAAAGAGTTATCGTAACACCATTGGATAGTCATCAAAAATTAATGATTCTTACATTTGCTGGCAGTTCGTGCTAGTCATCGGCAGAAAAAAGTGTCGGCAATAGCCTTCTTTCTTGTAGCAGTAATAGTGCATGCATCTACTCTTTTGTCCCATCAGACCAAGGTCAAATTTAATCAGGAAGATCAGTGACTCAGGTAAAGGCAAAGGTCCTTTAATCTAAGGTATTATACAATGCTTAATAAAAACTAGGGGCTTATTTGTTTGAGTTGCCATCTTGTACAAATGACTATCTTTCAATGATCTAGTCTGGCATATGACTGCATCTCTCCATGGATGAGAAATGGGAAAAATTCCCCTTGATCTAATAAATGCTAGTTATCTGATTAGTGGATCTTCTTCTCATTATATGTCGACTATTCGATATCAGATGTACTATTAGCCATCCATTTTCATGCATGCTACTAAATGGCTATGACTAGTGTTGAGGATCAAATATTACATATTAGACCCTAATTATTGCTTAATTTTATGAACATGATACTGTTAAATGCCCTATTTTAATCATGTTTGTATTGCAAGGAGAATTTAGGAGCCTGGACTGAAAAATGGGTACTATAAGCATGGATTTAACGCTCAAAAATCACCAAGACAAGAGATGGATCATAGGGAACTGAGATCGAAGAATTAAATGCCAAAGATCCTAGAAATCAAGTGATTGGGTCCAAAGGGGCCTGAAAGTCATCTTGAATGCAAGATCACCAGGTTCCCACCATTCGTTTGGCTCGAAACTTTATATCTGGTTTGAGGACCATATACATCAAATTTTAGTCATTGGATCCTTCTGAAAGTGGACCAACGGACATATTATCCTCCAAATTTCTGATTTGGGGCCCACCTGATATCTGGATATACCTCAATTTTGGTTCTAACCCCTTAAATGAGGTGGAAAAATGGATGGATGGAGCGGATTTCACATATACATCACAGTAGACTCCACATGTACAATGTTGTGTACATAGTGTGCATGAACAAGCACCGCACCGGACTAGCCAGTCCGGTCAAGCATGCTTGACCCGAGCATTTTTCACAAACAGGCAGCATCCGCAAGGTGTGGACGCTCTAATGATTAGTGGGCCTCCCCCATCTTCCGTTACACGATCTAAACCGTCCATTTATCCCAGAGGGTGGCCACGACCCCAGCCATGTTGAGCTTTTTGTCCCATTCACGTGAACACATTTGGATCGTAAGAAAACGTAGGATGAACGGCGAGAAAATTTGATACAGTTGGTCACACTAAACTCTACCAAAAACACTCCTTTCCAACTAAAATTGAGTAAGGAATCCAATGAACGAGGTGGATCTCTTTGAAAACATCACTGTGGGGCCCATTGAGCATCTCAGTGTACGATTCTTCCTATTACACACGAGCGGACGCAACCAACCACAGCGGGCCATTCAGTGATCGAACAGTCGATCTAGACTGTCCATACGATGGCCAAGGTGGGGCCGACCATTGCCAAGGTGGCAGATGCCACGGTCAGCCTCCACTGCCCCTAAAAAATGGCCAACTGTAAGAAGAGTGCAGACTCCCACTGCTGTCACACACGCAGCTGTGTAAAACCGACCCTAGCTGACCTTCTCCAGCTATAAAATGAGAAAGAAGGGAACATGAGCACCAATTATTGGACATGGAGTGGAGCATAAGAGAAACAGAAAGTCGTGGACAGCCTCAACAACTTCTCATCCTTCTTCCTTTTCCTGCTTGCTTTATTTTTATGCTTTCCTTCAAGTTTAGCTTGATCATGTTAGGTTAAACCCCTTAGTTAGGGCTAAGAGGTGAAGCTTGTAGCATGATGGGTAGTTTTTTATAGCTTTGATTCATGTTTTATGAACTCTCTTTGATTATAGTTTGATTATATGGAATATTCATAGTTTTTAATGGTTTTTTGTGACTTAAATTACAATGGATCTGCAATATCATTTTGCATTTTCTATGCATGTATAGAGGTTATAGTCATAGGAACCTTGTTGTTCACCATCGTCTCATGGACATGGTTGGATGATGGAATCCTTCCCTATGTTCATAACTCTCTTAGATTGAAAGTGGATTGGTTAAATTTTGTTGTTTACTTTGTCTTATGAGCATGGTCTTGTGATGGAATCAAGTCTAATTCTCATACCTCTCATCTCTTGAAAACTGGATCAAAGGAAGTTCGGATTTAATTTTTATGGTTATATCCTCCAACTGGAAGAAGATGGGACTCTGAATTCAGTTGTGTTCTTGAATCAAGTGTAGATCTCCTTGATCTTTACAGGTTGACCCTTGGAAACCCTAGTTTCTCACTTTTGAATTTTACAAATTTTAGTAAATTAAATTCACAATTATTCCCTTAATTCTTCCTGGTTTAGATACATCTTCTTCTAGTTTTGGTTTTGGTTACTTTCAGATTACGTAAAAGGTATAGTCCCTGTGGATTCGACCTCGATCTTACCGAGATTATTACTGCATCACAACCCTATACTTTGGGTGGTGAACAACTAGAAACTTATTTTATTTGTAGGGTTACCTTTTCTTGGGTCAGCCCTGCAGATAAATGGTTGGATCAATAAAATGTGGGCCTCACATGTATGGATTCCAATAGTTCTTGTTGAACATTGTATATTGACCCCATAGGTTCTGTTTTACCCCCTTTGAATGAAAATTTTAATTTTTTATTGTTTTATTCAAGAATAATAGTACTAATTCGGCCATGGGCCATCGTAGGATTTGTTTGAGAGGTTTGTGAAAGTGCCTTTATTTGTCAATATACGTGAATGTTGAGTCCATGAGTCCAGTGAGCCCTAAATTAAAGATAACAAGACCAAAGACTCAGCCAATTTAAAGAAGTTCGAGTACTCACATAGGTAAACAAAGTCTCAATCCCTAACCAAACCCCTAAGGTATATGACCCTTCTTATAAGAACTCAATCTTACCCAAAAATGTATTTTCAAAATCATTGGTAAGCTTAGTTTAGAATGTTTCTTGAGTTGTGGAAAGATGAATTAAATAGGTAAATTTCATGCCCTACCGATTACATCGAAGTGCAATCGAGGATGATTTCGATGGCATCAAAATCTGTTCTTTGGAATTGAAATCCAACCCTAAATAATCTAGCAACATACTAAACATATGTTGGGTATGTCGATTTCATCAATGGTAGTTCGATGGCATCGAACCCACTTTGATTACATCGATCTTAGGCCACTTTCCTCCACCAATCTTGAAATACTCTAAGTGTTCGTCGATGTGATCGAACCTCTTTCGATGGCATCGAAGTAAGTTATCAATGGCATCGAAGATCGTTCGATAGCTTGGATATATGGACTTGTTCGTTCAAAAAGAATTCAAGGAAAATCTTATATCTTGATTACATCGAATCCCTATCGATAGCAACAAAGGCTTATTGATTGAATCGATATTTAGACCAAACTGTCCAATGAGCTTTCATAGGAAAATCATTTTATTCTTGATGGCATCGATCTGTAATCAATGACATCAAATCTGAGCTCATTTAGTCCAGCAACCAAAGTGTATTTTTCATCAAAAATCCTGATGGCATTGAACCATCTCTTGATGACATCGAAGATGGTCGATAGCATCAAGCAGAATCTATCCCACACCTATTTGAATATCATGGTGCAGGAGTTTGATGGCATTGAAGAAACTTTGATGACATCGAAGACCCTTTGATGGCATTGACACGAACATATTTTTACCCATTTTTTGACTGCTTGGATTTTTCCTCCATATATCACTTGAATTGCTTCTTGGATTTTTGAGTGAGTATTGAAGAGAGCTTAGAGAAAATTATTACCTGAGTTATTACCCTTCCTCTCAAGCCCTCTTTCTCATAGAAGTTCATCATTTAATCTAATTTTTAAATGCATTTATTGGTATATTTATAGCTTGGATTGAAGAATGAACTCTAACCTAAATTGATCATCCAGTAGCACTTCTTAAATGTATATCATTAAAGGCTTTGCTCATGAGAATCTTTTGTAGATCTTAAATGCATATCATTAACTAGAGTAGATCAACCAAACCCATCAACCTCGGTATCTCGATTGGATGATCTACAAGCAGTTGCAGTTCAAAGGAGCTGAAGACTTTTCACCACTACGAAGATCTTCAACAGCATGTGCTGAAACAGGGCTCACTCACTTCTAAGTATTAAGAGTCCAGCAAGTTTAAAGTACTTTCCTTATGTAAGATTGAGATTCAGAATTTGAGTTGACAAACCCGCTAAGACCTTTCGTAGGCCTCTGATGAGATGTAGGACTTAAATGTTAGGTTCTTGTATAGGACCTTGGCTTGTATGACTTAAATTATTTTTTCCTTATGTAGGACCTTGGCGTGTGTAGCCTAAATTGATAGGTTCTTGTGTAGGACCTTGGCCTGTGTGGCCTAAATTGTTAGGTTCTTGTGTAGGACATAAAGCATTGAGTTCTTATGTAGGACCCTTGCTCTTTCGTAAGGCATAAACTTTAGAGTCCTTGTGTAAGGATGTAAAGGTTTGAGGTTAACCTAATTTAAAACCTCCCATAGTGAAATCCATTACACTCTAGGATAGTGCGTCCACCAAGAGTGGAGTAGGCACGTGGCCGAACCACTATATATCATTGTGTTTTGAATTGTCTTTATGCATCTGTTTAATTATGCTTACATGGTTTAAATGCTTAATTATAATGAATGATTGAATGAATGTTTAGGATTGATTGAAATCACATCCCACACACTCATATAAACTATGTCTATAGGCTAGTTTCTTTATTTGCAAATCATTTGTTGCCTATGTGATTGGACCCTCATTGGCTTGGAATTCTTAAAGTTACTTTGCCTTTGTTTGGTAAATTAGTTTAAGTTAGGCATTGTTTGTTTTTAAAAAGTAAATATTTTTTAAAAGTCCTATTCACCCCCCTTTAACCAACTTTATATACACATCAAAAACACTTCTCAAAAATCTTAGTCAGGCAAATGATGAAATTAAATACCTGAAAGAAGTGTTGGATGAAGCATCTATTATCAATAAAAAGTTAGCTGATGATAATGTTGAATTTCTTACAAAGAAAATATGCTAGGTAAAGAAGTAACAGATGTGAGTCTGAAAATTGAGGAATTAATTAAAAAGATTCAACATATGGAAGTAGAAAATAATAAGTTGAAAGATGAAAATCAAAAACTGAAACTAGATGTTAAAAAATCGAAACACTCTATGGAACTTAGTCATAGGTTCTCCCAAAGCAACGAAGAATTAGAAAGACTTCTAAGCTTAAGTAGAAACTCTAAGGATAGGAGAGGCTTAGGCTATGAAATTGGCAAATCTAGTCCTCATGCACCTTCTGTGACTAACAAATCAGCTGCTTCAGGTATTAAAAAAGCAAGCAACTCCATTCTATCATTCATGTGGAGATATGGGGCACTACAAATTTGAATGCCTTACATTTCGACAGCCTCACTTTACTTTTAATTTGAGAAATATAGCTAAATTCAAATCAACCAGAAGGATGGTACATAAACTGAGAGTTCTCACAAGAAAATACCGAATGAAATGAGGAAATATCCCACTCCTCCTAAAATGACTTAAAGGATGGAGGAGTTGTTAAAACAGGTTGATCAATTGAATCAGAAAACCCAAGAATTGTTAAGACAAGTGAATCTGGATCAGTTTCCCTATAAATCCAAAGCACCCATAACAATCCACCCTCAAGGAGAAAATAAAAAGAGAACATCTTGTCCAAAGAGGATGGTCACTAAATGGGTGGTGAAAAATAAGAACATTTGCCTTGTAATTCATATTACACTTAAAGTAGGCACTAATTCTAAATGATACCTTAATATTGGTTGTTCCAAACATATGACTGGTGACCGGGCCCATTTTTATGATTACACCAAATTTGGCGGTGGGACAGTTACATTTGGAGATGGGGCTCTATTAAGATAGTTGGATGAGGGTTAATCGTTGGGCCTGGATTGCCCAAGATTGATGATGTTCTTTATGTTGAGGGACTAAAATACAATCTGCTAAGTATTTCCAAAATTCATGACAAAGAACACGTAGTCACCTTCTCCAAGAACATGTGCCAGATCTCGGACCCCATAGGTAAATATATTATGAAAGGTCTCCGCACAAGTGACAACTATTATGTGATTGAAAGCAGTGAAGAAAATGTCTTGTCAACAAAATGTAACATAGCCTAAGAAACTGAGTCTGAATTATGACACCAAATACTTGGGCATGTGCACTACCGGAACTTGGCCAAACTAAGCTCAAAAAATCTGGTAAGAGGACTTCCTAAGATCGGGAAGAAAAAAAAGATTATTTGCAGTAATTATCTCAAAGGTAAAAAAATAAAAGTTGGATACAAAAAGACAACCACCGTAGCAACTTCTAAATCACTTGATTGATTACATATGGATCTGGTAGGTCCCATCAGAGTTGAGAGCCATGGTGGCAAGAGATATTTTCTAGTTACGGTGGATGATTACTCCAGATTCACTTGGGTCGGATTTCTGAGAGAGAAATCTGATGCTTTGAGGAATTCAAGAAACTCTCTAAGTGACTCCAAACTAAAAAGGGATATTATATAAACAAGATTTGGAGTGATCATGGAGGAGAGTTTGAGAATGATCGGTTCTAAAGGTATTGTGATGAAAATGAAATCTAGCATGAATTCTCAGCTCCAAAAACTCCACAGCAAAATGGAGTGGTTGAAAGGAAAAATAGAGTAATGCAAGAGATGGGCTTGATAATGCTTAATAGTAAAAATATCAAAAAAATATTTTGGACCGAAGCTGTCAACACCATCTGCTACATAATAAATAAAGTAAATCTTAGAGCAAGATTGAATAAAACTCTATATGAACTGTGGAATGGAAAACCACCTAGTGTAAAATATTTTTGTATCTTTGGTAGCAAATGATATATTCTTAGAGATCCAAAACAACTGGGTAAGTTTGATTCTAAGAGTGATGATGGCATTTTCTTGGGATATTCTTCGAATAGTTGTGCTTATAGAGTCTATAACTTAAGGACCCTTACAATTCAAGATACAATTAATGTGGTTGTAGATGACCAACCACATGACAACAATGGTCCCTCTATTGATGTGAATGATGATGCAAAACCATGAATTATAAGTAAATTAGATAACAAATCCACTTCTCCACACGAGTCACAGTCATTGAGTAAGATACCAGTTATTAAGGATCATCCCCTTAATCAAGTCATTGGAGACCCTAAAGACGGTGTGAAAACATGGAAACAACTAAAGACTACATAAAGTCATATCTGCTTCACCTCTAAAATTGAGCCAAAGAATGTGATAGAAGCACTCAAATATGAATATTGGATTGCAACAATGCAAGATGAGTTGCAAAAATTTAAAAGAAATGAAGTGTGGCAGCTAGTTCTCAAGCCACTAGAAATAAATATCATCAGAACCAAATGGATCTTTAAGAATAAGTCCGATGAATCTGGGAATGTAGACACTCATTGCGCAAGGTTTCTTGTAAATTGAGGGCATCAATTTTGATAAAACATTTTCCCTTGTAGCACGTATTGAGTCTATAAGAATTCTAATGTCAATTGCATGTGCATTGTAATTCAAATTGTTCCAAATGGATGTGAAGAGTGCCTTCCTCAATGGTGCACTTGAGGAAGAAGTATACATTGAGAAACCTAAGGTATTTCTTAACCCCAAATATCCTCATCATGTATATAGATTGAGCAAAGAACTCTAGGGTCTTAAACAAGCACCCCGTGCATGGTATGAGTGCTTGATGCAATTTTTGCTAGACCCCCACTTTTGTAGGGTGAGCGTTGATAAAATGTTGTTTACACAAAAGACTAGGAATACCTTGATAATCGCCCAGATTTATGTGGATGACATTGTATTTGGATCCACTTGTGAATATGCTGCTCATGAATTTGCTGAATTAATGAAATATGAAGTTAAGATGAGCATGATAGGTGAGCTCAACTTCTTTCTGGGACAACAAGTGAGACAATTTCAGAATGGGATTTTTGTATGTCAATCCAAGTATGCTAAGAAATTGGTAAAAATATATGGACTTGAATATGGTCGTACGCATCATACGCCCATGAGCAACACACTCAAACTCTTCAAAGATGCAAATGGAAAGAGTGTGGATTAACACTTGTATCACAACATGATATGGAGCTTACTATAACTAACTGTGAGCCGGTCGGACATCTCTTTTATTGTAGGTACATGCGTTAGATTTCAGACGAAACCTAAAGAATCACACTTAACAGCGGTTAAAAAGATTATAAGATATGTGGCTGGGACTACCAATTTCGGATTATGGTACTCGTTTGACACATCTACCATCATTGCAGGGTATTCAAATGCCGATTAAGCCAGTAATATTGATGACCAAAAATCAACCAGTGGTGGATATTTTTATGTTGACAACTCTCTTATATCTTAGCATAGCAAAAAACCAAAACTCAATATCATTGTCTACTGCTGAGGCCGAATACATTGCAACTAGTAGTTGTTGCGCACAACTTCTTTGAATGAAGAAAAATGTTGTTGGATTATGGCATTGAACAATCAACAGTAACATTATTTTGTGATAACAAAAGTGTCATTAATAGTACAAAAAATCTAGTCCAAATTCAAGAACAAAGTACATTGATATCCGACACCACTTTATATGTGAGCTTGTAGAGGAAAATATAATTTTGTTGGATCATGTGCTTACCGAGCGACAACTTGCCGATATATTGAAAAACCATTGGATGCCAATAGATTTGAAAATCTTCAAAAATCTATTAGAGTATGTGCACTATAATCTTGTCCATGGCCCACCTACTTTAACTAAAATATTTGAGGATTTAACCTCACTATTCTTCTTGATATACATGTTTATAAGGTTATCTTTATTTTTTAAAAATTTTTAGTTAAGTGTACAAGTGTTGATTCATTGATAAAACTATATGTACATCTCATCGTATAGGTCATTGTATGATGAACTGGTAAATCTAAGCAGCAAAGATTGTTTTGATGGAATCAAAGACACTTTAATGGCATCGAACAGTTTTCGATGGCATTAAATATGCTTCAATTACATCAAAAAATCCTCTCAACTCTCTGACTTAACTGGACACGTTTCGATGGCATCGAAGATAATGCTTCGATGCCATCGAATATGTTTTAATGGCATCGAAGAATCGAGCTTTATATAGTCTCGACACGGGAGCAATTTCTTATTTTTAACATTTTCTTTTCCCTCTCGCGTCTAGTCGTCTTCTAGCCCCTCTTAGAGCTTCGCTGGTTGTTTCCTTCTAGATTACACTCCACCGTTGTTGCCCTTAGTTGGTAAGGTTTCCCCTTAGTGTGCCTCATCTCTATTCACCATCTATTGGGTTGCCCTCTTTCCTAGGTTCCGTGGAATCAATTTAGGGTTTTTCCTATTCATGTGCATCTCTCAGTTGTCCTTCTTGGTAAATCCTATTCATTTTAGAAATTGCACTATGAGGAAAGATTAAGGTAAGGCCATTACATGAGGAAAGTCCTCCAAGGCAAAGAAAATAAAGCTGTGCGATGATAATCGTATCTCCACCATTTCCCCTCCTTCAAAAGCCTTATATGATATATTTAGGAAAAAGGAAATGATTTCGAATGTATTATGCATCATACATGCATACAGCCCTATGGGATTAAGTCCTTATTAGAAACCATTGGCTGGGATAAGATACTCAATCTTAGTAATAAGCCTCGATATGAATAAATATATTAATTTCTGGCATCCTACCATTGTAAGACCTGTATCCTAAACCGTACCGTTCCGTAGGCATCTACGGTCCTCCCAGTCGAATTTTGGCAACCCTCGACCTGTATCCGACTTTTGGGCACGATCCTAAGCTAAGTCCTGCATACCGAAATCGGCTCGACCTTAAATTTGTACCCTAGCAACCGCACTGTCGTCGCAGTTCTAATGCCATGACTCGCACACCAAACCGATACCCGGGCCAGGAGATGTGGGCCAATGTTCATTTCGAAGAAAACACCATGCGTTGCAAATTTTGAGAGAATTTCTAAAACAAGTCCCATCAATCAATCAATCAATCAAGTCAAGTACACACCATACCTCAGGTACAACAACTCATCCCTCCTTTTTCCACAAGTCAACTCTCTCTCCCCTACCTATCCCGCTTTTACAAAAATTCAAACACACCCATACCTCTCCATCCTTTTTCCTTACAACACCCATCTCATATCAATCTATCACCTCTCCCTCTCTCATTTCTCAAACTCATTTTCCAAGCCACAAAAATTCCAAACATCCAACCCTTCCAAGAGCAAGCCAAGTGTGGCCCACTTCTCTACCACCCAATCTCTCATCCCCACCATTAAAACTCCATCATCCATTGTCAAAATTTGAGCATAGGAGCTAAGGAGGCTAAGAGAGCAAGAAGAGACCGATAGGTAGGTAATCCATCGCTAAATTTCATTTTTGGGACCACATGTGTTGGGACCCATTTGAAGTATGCAATGTAAGAAATAGAGGGCCCATAGTAGCAGGGTCCCTCCTCTTCATCACGATCTCCCTCTCTCTCTCTATCTCTCTCTTTACCCTCCCCTTAGAATGAAGTAGGCCCCACTGATTTGTGTTAAATCTACTCCATCCATCATAAGGTGATGCCCACCGCATTTCAGGGGAGATCCGCTGTCCACTGTTGGGATGGTAGGAAGTCCCACACGCTAGATTGAACGATATATAGTATATTATATTTATATTATATTAACACTATATTAATATATATATATATATATATACACACATGTATGGTGGGTCATGTCCATGTAGGACCCACCATGAGGCTTTTGTTATATGCAAACCATCCAGCGTCCAGGGACACTGGACGTGGCTAGGCCGTAAAGTTGAACTGAAGGGGTGGTGTACTGACGTGCAAACCACCAAAATATCGGCTTGGTTCAAAAAGTTTGGTGGACTTCTCATGCAGGCCCCACCTTGATGCAAGGATCAAATCTACTCCGTCCATCCTATTCCTCTGCCCATTTTAGATGTTGAGCCGAAATATGAGGCCAATCCCATTATTGAGCAGGCCATACCATAGGAAATAGTGGTGTTACCATTAAAATTCACCTTAATGCTTCTTCACACCAAAACACATCGCATATTGGGCTCATTTGGTCGATCATGAGCCATAGAATCCAATGGATGGAGTGGATCCACCTGATGCGGGTCCCACCTAGGAAAAACTGTAGAAAAACATTAATTTAAAAAAACCAAGCAGCAGATGCTGCTGCTGCCATCTAGAGGACGGTCCTCGGTGCTGTGGACGGTGGCCAGGGACCATGGGTCCCAGCCGTGGGCCCCACTGTGATGTGTTTTAAACATCAACACCGTGCATTGATGGGCCCCCCTTCTAGCTGTGGGCCGCCCCAAACATCAACCGCATGTGGAACTCAGGAGGCCCACACAGCAGGAAACAGTGGGATTGAACATTTGCCATTGAAATCCATTTGGATTTCACATCATTATCAAATTTATTTTTTTTCCTCTTCATCAGGGTCTATGTGACCTTATCAATAGATTGGGTGGAAAATAAACATTATGGTGGGCCCCACGTGGGACCCACTAATGTATGTGTTCCACACTTTCCATCAGTGTGGCCCCCACCATGAGGCATGTCCCTTATCTATGTTGCCCATCCCTATGGGACCCACCATGATGCATGTGTTGCATTCAAATCGTCCAACCATTTTGGAAGATGATTTTAAGGCTTGAGCTACAAAAAAAGAGGCAAATTTATCAGGTCGACCACACCATAGAAAGCGGTGGAGGGATGAACGCCTACCATCGAAATCCTTTGAACCTCGATAGTTTTGGATTAAATTAATATTTTTTTTTCCTCTCAACCAGGTCTTTGTGACCTTATGACAGACTAGATGGAAAATGAACTTGATGGTGGGCCTTGGAATTTTATAACGGTGAAAATCATTATCTCCACTGCCATCTATGATATGGTCCAGTTGATCTTTGATGCGATTCATTTGTGTGTGTATTGATTTCTAAATAGTTGAGTTGGGTTTGTCCTTTTGAATTAGCTCATTCGACTTGGCCCACTCAACTCGGCCTATTTGATTCAGCCTATTTTGATCGGCCCATTTGGTCGGCCCATTTGATCGGCCCATTTGCTGTATATGAGGCCCAATGAGATGTATATAAGGCCTATGTGTGGGCCGAATGTGATGTATATGAGGCCCATTACTATGTGAGATTCCACTATGATTTATGTAATGATGTTCATGGCAGGTCATGCCTTGGGAGCAATAATGGTTTGATGTTCACATTGTAAGGATGATGTTGGTTAAATGACCGCATTGTCACTCTCCCTAGGACCCATTGATAGGCCCATACTTGTAAGTGTAGGCCGTCTAGACCCATCTTCATTATGAACAGAATCCATCACCATATATCATGTTTAATATAGTTCCATGATTCATGCTTATATGCTTCATATGTATGCTTGATATGAGGAGTGACTAATCATAGCATATGCCTTTGGACAGATTGCTTAAGGGCTCCCTAATAGGCGGAGTTGCCCTTCATGAGTGCACGGTACGCACAGGATTGTTACATGATTGGTAGTGTGATTCATGCACTTTGCATTTGTGTGATATGATTTCTATA
Source organism: Magnolia kwangsiensis (assembly GCA_037074715.1). Lineage (NCBI taxonomy): Eukaryota > Viridiplantae > Streptophyta > Magnoliopsida > Magnoliales > Magnoliaceae > Magnolia > Magnolia kwangsiensis. The sequence goes on from CM073583.1 coordinate 49,431,375, forward strand.
CACCCTAGCAACATTAGGGCTATGACATCCACAAACACATCGTGGATAGTAGGATCAGACATCGAAAATACTGTTTCTAGCATCGTGGCGCCTTAGATGTCCCTAGGTGAAAATCCTTAAACCCGATGGTACTAGAGGATGACTCCAACGTCAAGACCGAGTAGATATATGAGCGCATGAGGACCGAATACCAGGAAGCCGCATCTCCTACTGTGTCGTGGTTAGTTGGAAAGGGGTGTGACCTTACTCGCCCAAGGGTAGGGGGCATTACTAGGCTGAGTTTGACCAACTCGTGAATAGGTCCGCTATCGATATGTTGGATAGATATTGGCAGACTATTAGATAGGTGGATAGTGAGGTTTCTTATGCTCACTTGAACTACACACCTGGGAAAAGGGCAGTGTCATTTGGAGTGTACTAAACCTCGGTGATTATCCAGAATGAGAATTATACTAATATTTGATGCCCTAATGATGAGCTGATTAATATGTGGATTTGGATGAGGATTGGTATGCTTGAATTGCATCTCGCATCGCATGGTCTTAATATGGCTGATAGCATTCATATATGGCACCGCATAGCCTTGGTATGGCTGATTGCATTCATGTATCCATCGACATGATTTCGCATTACTCTGAACTTACATTCTGAGCACACTCATATTGCACACACACTTACACCGCCCTCTAAGCTTTCTATAAGATTATACATGATCGATGTGCGCAGGTGAGGCCAGGGCACAACTATAGCTTCGCTACAATTGGAGTGCACAATCAAGCTTCAGGAGTTTCTATTATTATCATTATCTTGTATTTCCCTTCATATGCATTGTACTCAAAGTTTTTTATCATAGTGGATTTTGTGATGGTGTTCTTGTGGTTATTGTTCGTAGTTTATGCTTATATGAATAAAAATCATATTTGAAATCTTCCTTTTAGAATCTCAGAATCGGAACCTGGTGTATGGGTGCTATGAGCTGAAAATAGGGTACTATGGAGGCTGTCAGCGCCGAATTCGGCAATCAAAAACTTTGTGAGCCCGGTCTCCGAGTTTGGGGCGTGACAACCATTCTGCCACTCTTGAACCTCCATCCATAGACACACATTAGGGAGAAACACTACTCAAATTACCCATGTAACAATTGCTCGAATCCTTAGGGTACCAGTATCTTCTATAGACACAACTAAACGTAATTTAAATTCTCCAGGAGTCTGGGGGTGAGGTGACCAGATTCTTGTGTAATGGCTTGACGATTCCTATGCGAAAAGGGAATCATTTGCATTCTATGCATTTAGACTCAAAATTCAGAATTCTTCATGTTATCTTTAGTACAAATGTGTATCCCTAGGAAGTAAAAGGGAATGATATCTCTCCTTATATACTCAACATGCTATATGATCTCGGTCAAGGGACTCAACTGTGTCTACCAACTCTCATACTTTGTCAGTTAGTCCTCATTGTCCAAGGAAGTCATCTCACATCTCTTCCATTCCTAAATCTCATTTGGATGATGTCCTGATTTGTAGGGATCTTACCCAAATTTGATCAACTATCCTGTTGTTTGGTTCAATCACAAAAATATTCTGAACTTAAACTGAAACGCGAAACAGTCCCTCAAAAGTTCTAGGCAAAATGAGACCACGGGGGGAATCGACGATGAAAACACCGAGATGCCGACGGCCAAAGACTCTTACCCTTCTCCGATCATTCTTCACAGCTCGAATTCAGTGGGGACCCACAGCCTTCTGTGCCACCATGTTCTCATTAAGAAAATCTTTCATGGTCAGGCCAGCATAGAAGAGTAGGTGGGATGGTGCCAAGTTAGACTCTCAGGCATCGAGCTAATGTTAGAGGGACTACAGTGCACAGTCTAGCACCTTGTGGAGCTGATTACAAGTCATCATGATTATACCGCTCTAAGAGAGGGTGGTCCATCCAGTTAAAACCCAGTTCAATGATGCACAATTTATTTTTAGCCATTGACATTGGGTATCTTTTTTGATGTCCTAGTCCATTTGGTTTATCCATCTTTGTAAATCATTAAACTGGATGTTTTTTGGTGTGTGTGTCTGTCTTTTAGATGATTTTTTTTCCGGATATTAGATGGATATTCATGCCACTTTTGGGCATTTCATCTGATATATACATGTGTGGCATGGTTTTAGTTTCTATCACATAATTGCTTGTCCTTTATTCTATTGTTTCAAATTATGTGATTATTTAATCTATCTTCCCATATGCATAATTATGATTATCTCTCCAACCTCAGTCATGAAGGGCATGTTGTCTATGTTTACTTTACTAACCCTTTTCCAATGATTGACAAAAAGAGGTAGAACAATATTTCCCACCATTATGTACACATGTTGTCTTGATGCTAATGGAGATGCAGGAAGATAGGGGTAGTATGAAGATAGGGGGAGGAGCAACAACTCAAGCCAGCAACTCGAGCATTAAGAATCTTATTAATTTATGTCTATAGTCAAGTTGTAACAATGAAATTTCATAAAACTTGAGTTGTATATAATTCCTAGGGTTTGTTAAGTGTTTTGTCACGTAATTGACAAAGTGAGAGATTGAAAGTGCTCTTATTTGTCAATATACGTGAATGTTGAGTCTGTGATTCAAGTAAGCCCCAAATTGAAGACTATAAGACCAAAGATTCAGCCAGTTTGAAAAAGTTGAAGTGTTCACATAGGTAAATAAAGACACACATCTCTAACCAAACTCCTAAGGTATATGACCCCTCTTATAAGAACCTAATCTTACCCAAAGTATTTACAAAATCCTTAGTAAGCTTTGTTTAGAATGTTTCTAGAGTTGGTGGAAAGATGAATTAAATAGGTAAATTTCATGCCCTGTCGATTCCATCGAAGTGCAATTGAGGATGATTTCAATGGCATCGAACTCTGTTTGATGGCATCGAAATCCAAGCCTACATAGCCCAACAACAAACTGAACATATGATGGGTATTGTTGATTGCATCGAAGGTAATTTTATGTCATCGAAACTTATGTTTCAATGGCATCGAACCCACTTCGATTACATTTACCTTGGGTCACTTCCCTCCACTAATCTTAAAATAATCTAAGTGTTTTTTGATGCGATCGAACCTCTTTCAATGGTATCAAAGTAAGTTATTAATGGCATCGAAGATCATTCAATAGCATCGATATATGAACCAGTTTGTTCAAAAAGCTTTCAAGGAAAATCTTATATCTTGATTGCATTGAATCTATATCAATGGCATCAAAATTCAAATTTTAATGGCATCGAAGGCTTATCGATTGAATCAATATTTGGACCAAATTGTCTAGTGAGCTTTCATAGGAAAATCATTTTATTTTTGATGGCATTGATCGGCAATCGATGGCATAGAATTTGAGCTCATTTAGTCCAGCAACATAGTGTATTTTTCATGGAAAATCCCCATGGCATCGAACCATCTCTTAATGACATTGAAGGATGGTCGATAGCATCGAGTAGAATCTATCCTAGACCTATTTAAATATCATGGTGTAGGAGTTCGATGACATCAAAAGAACTTCGATGACATCGACACGAACATATTTCTGTCCATTTTTTTACCGTTAAGAATTTGCCTTTATATCACTTGGGTTACTTCTTAAATTTTTTAGCGAGTAACGAAAAGATCCTTGAGAGAGTTATTAACTAAGTTATTACCCTTTCTCTCAAGCCCTCTTTCCCATGGGAGTTCATCATCCGATCAAAGACTTAAATGCATTCATATCTTGGATTGAAGAATGAACTCCGGCCTTCATTAATCATCTATCAGCACTTCTTAAATACAAATCATTGTGCTAGGATCTTTAAAGGCTTTGCTCATGGGAATCTTCTATAAATATTAAATGCATAACATTAATTACAATCAACCAAACCCTTAACCCAACAACCTCAACACCTTGATTGGAGCATCCACAAGAGGTTGTGGTTCAAAGGAGCTTAAGAATCTTCACCACTAGGAAGATCTTCAATAAGATGTACTAAAATGGGGTTCACTTATTTACTTATAAGTAACAAAAGTCCTTTGAGTCTGAAACGCTTTCCTTATGTAGGATTGGGATTCAGAGTTTGAGTTGATAAACTTGCTAAGACCTTTCATAAGCCTCCGACGGGAAAGTATAACTTAAACATTAGGTTCTTGTGTAAGACCTTGGCATGTGTGTCCTAAATTTTTATGTCCTTGTGTAGGACATAAACTGTAGATTCTCGTGTAGGACCTTGGCCTATGTGGCCTAAATTAATAGGTTCTTTTATAGCACCTTGGCCTATGTGGCCTAAATTAATAGGTTCTTTTATAGCACCTTGGCCTATGTGGCCTAAATTTTTATGTTCTTGTGTAAGACCTTGGCCTGTGTAGCCTAAATTGTTAAATTATTATGTAAGAACTTTTCTCTTGTGTAGGGCATAAAGAATTGCGTTCTTGTGTAGGACCCTTGCTCTTTCGTAGGGTATAAACTTTATAATCCTTATGTAGGACTGTAAAGGTTTGAGGTTAACTTGATTTAAAACCTCCCATATTGAAATCCATTACACTTTAGGAGAGAGTGCGTCTACCGGGAATGGAGTAAGCACGTAGCCGAACCACTATATATTGTTGTGTTTGGGATTGTCTTTATGCATCTGTTTAATTATGCTTATATGGTTTAAATACTTAAGTATAATGAACGATTAAATGAATATTTAAGATTGATAGGAATCACATCCCACATACTCATAGACACTATGTCTATAGGCTACTTGCTTTATCTGCAAATCATTTATTGCCTATGTGATTGGATCCTCTATTGGCTTGGAAGCCTTAGAGTTACTTTGTCTTACTTAGTTTAATTGGTAAATTAGTTTAAGTTAGGCATTGTCTGTTTTTAAAAAGTAAATATTTTTTAAAAGTTTTATTCATCCTCCTTTAAGACACTTGAACATAATTCTGTACTTCAATTAGCGGTTCATCCATAATTTCAGTTTACTTAAGCCCATAACATGTATAAAGTAGTTGGCGACCATCTACTTGCATCCAAAGATGCCAACATGGCACATGGATATGAGAATGAGGCCATCCACGAGGTGGATCCTATCATTTAGATTCCATAGCGAAAGAACAAGGTCTAGTCATAGTGTTGAAAATAGGTGGTTGGCTAGAAAAACCTAGCCCAAGTCATTCTCATCCACCTATTTTTTTTTTAAACCATTGGCCCCCTGATAAGTGGACTAGCCTTGATTTATAGGCCAGGGCATCTAAGTCGTGTGACCACTTTTTGGATGGATTGGCTCTCATGATCGCATGCCATGCTGGCAAGTGGTGGATATAATTGAGCTGCCTTATATACGCATGTCTGGGTCTATGAGCGTAGAAGACCTCTTTGTTCGGAACACCCTTGAAGATCATGGAGTTCAGGCTTCTTTTTTTACTATCCATATTATCAACAACTTCTTATTTTCATATTTTGGCTGGCGTGACTGCTTGTCCTTTTCATTTGGTTTTCAAATTGAGATAAAATCCATTGTAGTTTCCAAAAGCAATTTGAACTCTGAATTAAACTACACACTGAATTTCCCTTCCAGTAAGTTAAGGTCTATGAAAATATTCTAAATTTTCTGGACCTGAAATATCTGAAACATGAAAGGATGATGGTCATCTCTGATTTTTTAATCATAGTTAGTTTTATCATGTTGGTGTTTCTTTATATAATAGATCTTTGACTCCATTAACTTCTCTATTTTTAAAATTTATTCTTTAACACATATGAAAGATTCCTACAAATTCCCAAGTTCAAATCAAGAACTATATAATATTGCATAGTGTTTAGAGTTCATACATAAGTTGGGTATTATCTATTGACATTAGGTAATTGTACATAAGCGGTAGATGAAAAAGGTATTAGCTTTAATGGTTTACCTTTTCTAAATAAAAAAATAAAATAAAATAAAATAAATAAATAAAAATTGAGGGTTGCAGATTAAAATGCTACTAGTTTTAATGGTTGTTTGTCTTTGGAGTCTTGTAACTCAACTTTTTCTGGTGTTTCAACACAAGTATTTCTAAAAGGTGAGATCTTTGGACTCTTCTTGCCCAACATTAGCTTTACAATTTCAGTTTTCATGAACTCTTTGATCTTGTTCTTTTTAGAAATTGTATAAACAAGTTACTATTTGAACTCTTTGATCTTGTTCTTTTTAGACACTGTATAAAAAAGTTACTATTTGTATGGATTATTTGAATTTCTTTCATAATGATTGTTTAATTATAACATGTTCTAGCTTCTAATTTGCACTGTTTAGTTGAATATGAAAAAAAAAATTTCAATCAGATGCAACATATTCAAAATACATCAAATGTACCACTATTTTTCAGTTTGTATGATTTTGGATTAACTCATTTTCTAATTTGTATGATTTAAAATGCAACAAATACTAGGGGTGTTTCCTTGTCGATGGCTTGACTTGCTTCTGTCTTTTTGTTTTTTTGGAAATAGTGATTAGCTTCGGTGTCATGACCTTTTTGAGATTTCTATTGTTGGTAGAATTTTCAAAATTCATTAATTTTACTCTTATTGATATGAAAAATCTCCATTCCAATGGAATAGAGTCGAGCTCAAATTCTTGCTTATTGGAGATTTTAGGAGAAAAAATTTCAAAATCAATAATAATAATAATTATTATTATTATTATTTGTTGATGCAGAAATCTGGCTCACTCTCTCCGATCTCCGAGCACTTGCGTCGAGCCCTGTATGCCTACACAGGAGGTAGACAAGACCCTGGTTAGAGCAGGGGACCCTCTGATGCCAAAGTCAGGCTAGGAATCTAGGTCTAAATAGTGTAAATGGTGGTTTGGATGAGAGATTTTGCATACCTATTTCTGTAGGTGTTATCTCCTATTTATACCTCTCAATTGGAGTTAACATGTCCATTATTTCAGCATGATTACCACTATTAAGCGGGAACGATGCATGCGCTAAAGTTGGCAGTTACCTTGAGATCGTGCGTCGGATGTTGTTTCATGCGTTCGTTACTGGAGTTAGACCTTGAGCGTGGTTGTAGGGAATATCTCCATCCGAGCCGACCCTATAGTTTGAGTCTTACCTATGACAGTTTGGACCCATTAGCAGGTTAGGCCCGGCCGAGTTGTCAACGAGCACTTGATTGGAGCCAGTGGATGGGGTGTATAATGGCTTCTTCCGGATTCCAAGATGATATGAAAGCTCTACAAAAGAACTTGAAAGTGGGATAACGACGTGAAACCTCTACAAAAGACTTGGTCAGAGTAGCAGGGCTAGTACCGAGCCGTGGGTCGGCTTATCTTGCTTTGCCATCCCCTTTCCTCGATGTGGCCACTCAATTGACCGAGCCAAGCTTACCTCAATTTGGGTCGGCTCAAATTCTTCCACAACATTATTATTTTGTATTCTTGTAATGATCATGAGCCAAACATAGCATAAGCAATATGTAGATTGGAGAACTGTGCAGAATTTTATGCATGTGGGTTTAGGCTCTCTTGTCAAGAAAATACTTTGGGCATTCTTAATGTTGTTTGAGAATATGCTATGTTTACTTTCGAGCCGTATGTGACGTTCGGACAAGCCTTTAGTGGTTTTTCATGGCATAATGAGAATGGTCATTATGATAGCTATTTATATCACGTACTTTTTCCACAACAAAGATCTCAAAATTATGCAAAGTATGTTTGCAAGCAAAATTTAGAAGACATCACCAAAGGGGTAATTTGGATTCTAATAAAGTTTCGTGGAGACTAGTAGTTTTATGATGGACGGCTTGGATCTCACTCAAGTGGGACATATGTCCACCTGATGAGTGGACCAGTCTGATTTATTGGCCAGGACATCTATGTGGTAGGGCCCGCTTGATGAACTGCTTGGATCTCACTCAAATGGGACATATGTCCATATGTATGTTTTAGCATAGACTTAGCAAAACTTGTTAGTTTTCACCATTATCAAAAAATATGAATATTGAGTGAATTGGGTTTATGGGCCATATGTCCAACTCTAACACATCTCTGTGCCTATGTCACAATATTTCATGGTGTATGTATGTGCATTAAAAAGAAAAATACTTTATGGAAAAAACACCGTTTTATAGGAGGTGAACAACAGTCCTGCATTTCTATGGAAATGCTTAGGAATATAGGTTTTCTTCTAGTATGCTATGGTAGAGAATAAAGGGAGGAAAGACGTGCATTTTTACTTATGAAAAGTTTCGCAACATGGGTTTTCGATCTGGCATTCTACTGTATATTATCCATTTATTTTTTCCACATGATTTGTTTCTTGCAACATTTTTATTTTTGCTTGTTTGTAGATTGAAATTCCTCAAACATGATCTCTTTATTGGGAGTTTTTTTTTTTTTTCTTAATTTGGATAAGATGACTATCAGGTGCAACAAACTCAAAAAACAACAAACAGTCTGCTGATTTTATTATCATTATTATTATCACAAATTGAATAATGGTTTAGAACTGTTCCAACAATCTGTCCTCAGAACAATTTAAAATCGTTTCTATTTTTTCTCGACGGCCTATTTAGGAATGGTCATTTGGATAAGATAACTATCAAGTGCAACATATTCAAAACACAACAAATAGGATGCTGTATTTTTCTTTATTATTATTATTTTGTATTTGTATAAATTTAAGAACAGTGTAGAAACCATTTCTACAATTTGTCCTAAAAATGGTTTAAAATCATTCCTACTTTTTCATGACGCGTTATTTAGAAATGGTTTAGGACTGTTCTTAAATCTTTCAAGAATGGTTTCCAACCATTCCTAATCACAATTTTTGGTGTAGTGAGGACATTGTCAGTGTCATGATGGACGATGACCTGCTTTCTATGATCTTTTCCAACAACGGGGATTTATTTGATACTCTAGCTGCATATGATGTTTGATATGTCGGTGCTTAGAAATACTACATGTAGCATATATCAACTCAGATTAAATCAATTAAATTGTGAAGTCGATTGTCCCCAAGTTATATTCCAAAAATTAGGTTGGTTGAACAGGCCATTCACAAAGACTAGTTTTATTTTCATATCCAAACTTAGAATAGATGTCCATAATCTTTTTAGTTCACGATATACTATAACCATAATCTAATTTTAATTTCTTGCCTGCGTATCATCCATCATACTTGCTAGAGCATTAAAGCTTTTCTTTTCAAAAGCCACAATAAAAATCAGCTACTTAGGTAAATACCTGTCATGGACCAAAACTCATAGTCATCAAACGGCCCCACCACTCCCAGTCTGATTTTTCATGGTCCATCCTCAATAACTCCTGCCAGCAGATGAATCACCATCACCTAGAGAATAGTTGAAGATTATGTTGGTAATATGAGTTTAGATATACTGAAAATAAAAAGAAATTAATTCGAAAATCAAATGTTTCACTAGGCTGAATCACGTATAAAATACACTGTCCTTAAAGCGTGATTCGCCCCCTTATCTACTGTTGATGGGTTATAGGTAAATTGCTTCCAGGATAAAACAAGCCTTGTGGATCCAGCGTGCAATAATCACGATAGGTCCACTATGGAATAATTTTAAAGCAGTGGATTTCTTCTGGTAGACTCAGACGGTGGAGATGTTCTAAGTATTTTAGAATGGATCTATGGATCGTATCTGATAATGGGAGAGATGGGTGTGTTGAGATGATGAAATCGGACTGGAATAGTCCAGTTTATATTGGCATCATGTAGTGGACCGATGCTAGACTTCTATCAATGGTCCAGAACATTTGAAAAATGTTTCTGGCCATTGTCCATTAATCTCAGGCATTTCTAGTTGTCGGATCAAAGGATCTGACCGTTGGATCATCATGGTTTATCCGTTTTCGGACCGTTGTGATTTTTAAGGTAGCCATCCATTGTTAGATGGATGGAAGTTTTAGATTTAATATCCGACCATTCTCAGTCGCCTATAAAAACCTAGGCTCATTTCAAATCCACACCACCCTAAGGTGCTGACCAGACCCATCGCGCCGCGATCGCACCGAGGTCACACCGTCTCGCGCTGGTTCACGTAAGGTCGCGAAGGAGCGACCAAGTGCAAAGTGCGCCATCTAGCGCCACTACAGCCACACTACCTCACTGCCCACGCCCTCGCCCATGCCTATGCCCTAGTTAGAGCGCGAGTGCATGTGTGCGTGTGTGCGTATCTTCCAGTGCTATGCACTGAAACACGCAACCCGTGTATCACCTCCTCCAAAAGCTCCAAGTAAGAATACTCTTCACAACATCTCATATAAACCATAAAAATATTTTAACCATTTTTTATGTGGGACAAAGCACACACTGTACTTTTAATTCAAAAAAATTTCAAAAAGCGTTTGGGCGGAAAAATCCCAAAATTTTGAATTTTCATTTTTTTTAATTATTTTAAAAAATTATTTATTTTCAACAATCCCCCACTGATTTTTAAAACAATGAAAAACTATGCCAGAATAATAACAATTATTATGCATAAAGAAAGATATCTTGCGATTTGAATATTTCTTTAGTGTAAGTATTTTAAAGTTATTTTAAATTTTTTGATTGCCGCAGCATTAAACCAGTTATTCCTGTATGATATAACAAAAAATACCACATACATAATAGCTCCTACATTAGGTGTTCCTTTATAATCTCACTTAACACTTTTAATGGCCATGTACTTATCCTATTTAATGAACGATCCCAAGATAACTTTAACTCTCATGAGATGCGGCACCACTTCTACATTCACATAAGTGAAAGCCTTCCAGTATTTTCGTTAAAACACTTATCCTGTTTGACTGAATTTCATTAAGAGTTTAATACTCATCCCTCTTTTATAACGACCAACACTATCATCTTGGATGAGGTTATTAATTTATTTAGTGCTAAAACTTTTTACTTATCAATGAATTATTGTTACCCATTAAACCCAATATTTAGAGATTTTCTAATTTTGGGTTGGGTTTCATTCACTAATGAAACTTTGAGTATAAAGTTTCAACCCCATCCCTCTAGATGTTGTCCTTACTACCTCTCTTGTCAGAGGTTTAGTAAAAGGATCAGACAAGTTATTACTCGACTTTACATATGGGATCGTAATGATTCCATCTTGAATTAATTGCCTTATATAGTCATGTCTCAAACTTATGTGTCTGAACTTCCCATTATAGATACCACTATAGGCTCTCGCTAGAGTGGCTTCACTATCACAATGAAGTGAAACAGCCGGTATAGGATTCGCATATAATGGAATTTCTGATAGAAGATCCCTTAGCCACTCAGCCTCTTTGCCTATAGCAGCTAAAGCTATGAACTCAGATTCCATAATTGAATGCGTTATGAAAATTTATTTCTTAGATCCCCATGATACAGCTGCACCTTCTAGGGTGAATATCCATCCTGTAGTGGACTTGTTGTCCCCTGCACTCGATATCCAACTTGCATCGGTATATCATTCCAACACTACTAGAAATTTTGAGTAAAATAGACCTAGTTCTTTGGTTTCTTTAAGATAACCTAGAACTCTACTTATTGTTTTCCATTGTTCAACACTTGGATTACTCGTAAACCTGCTTAGTTTACTCATAGCGTATGTTATATCCGGTCTTGTGCATTGCATTCCATACATAAGACTACCTATAGCACTAGCATACTCTAGTTGTGCAACTGCTTTTCCAGTGTTTTTTTTTTAAACTTGTTACTTGAATTAAATGGAGTTTTTGCCTCTTTAATTTTTTAGTAATTAAACTTGTTTATTATTTTCTCAATATAATGAAACTGGCATAATGCAAAACCCCTACTATGTTTTTTAACTTTGATACCTAATATGGATCCGCTTGTCCAAGATCCTTCATTTTGAAAACTGAAAAGAGAAACTTTTTTGTTTCAGTTACACCCTCCATTTTATTACTGATTATTAACATATCATTTACATACAAGCATATGATTACAATATAATCATTACATACTTTTGAATATATTCATTTATCAGCAATATTATGTTCAAAACCATAGACAGAACTTTAGAATCAAATTTATTATGCTACTGTTTTGGTGCTTATTTTACAAAGACTTAACAAGTCTACTCACTTTTTTTTCATTTCTTAGTAGAACAAACCCTTCTGGTTGTTTCATGTAAACCTCCTCATCGAGATAACCATTCAGGAATATTGTCTTCATGTCCATTTGATGGATATAAAGATAATGTATGGATGTCAGAGCGAATAAGATCTTAATCGATGTTATTTGAGATATTGGTGAATAAGTGTCAAAATAATTGATTCCTTCTTTCTGTCAGAAACTCTTAATAACTAATCTTGCCTTAAAGGTTTAAATTGTACCATCTATGTGATATTTTTTCTTAAATACTCATTTACATCCTATTGGTTTAGAACATGAAGATGAATCTACCAATTCCCATATTTGGTTAGACATTATGGAATCCATTTCATCATTAATGGCTTCTTTTCAAAAAGCGGAGTCTCTTGAAGACATAGCTTCACTAAAGGTTTTAGGTTCATTTTCTATAATTAAAACCATAGGTATTTTTCTACTCACCTTCTCTCTATCACCTTCAACTAGATAAAAAGAGAGTCGCTGAGAGACTATTTGATCAGGATCAAGACTCTTTTCTACTCTTGCTCTTTGACTCGTACGAGGTTCACTATGTGTTTTCTCTTTTATATGTGTTTCTTTTATAGTTTCATTAGGAGATTTAATCTCAACATTCTTTTTTCTCCATGAATACAAAATTATCAAAGAATTCTACATCTCTAGACTCTATTATTACATTAGTGTCTAAATCTAGAAGTCTATAGGCTTTACTATGTTGTGCATATCCTACAAGGACGCACTTAATAGTTCTTGGTTCTAACTTATTTCTTTTAGGTTCTGGTGTTCTTCAGTATGCAAGACACCCCCACACTTTAAGATACCCTATGTTTGGTTTTCTTCCTTTTCATATTTTTTATAAAGAAGTCTTGATTTTCTTAGATGGAATTTGGTTTAAAACATGACATGCAACTAATAGTGATTCTACCAATAGGTTTAATGGCAACTCTGCTTGTATTAGAATTGAGTTGACCATTTCTACTAATGTCTTATTTTTTCTCTCTGCTACACCATTTTGTTGTGGTGTATAAGGTGTTTTGCATTGATGTATTATGCCGTCTTCTTCAAAATAGTTAGAAAATTCATTAGAGAAATATTCTCCTCCTTGGTCACTGTAACATCCCGAAAATCAAGGGTCGGGTAGAAATCCAACTCCCGAGTTCTAGAACGTCACTTATGCAACATAGATAATGATAAATGCATGTTGTCTATAGAATGACATTAACAAAGATTGAGACTAAGCCAAAACAGCATATCATACTCCAGAGACAGTTAAATTAGCAAGCGGAAGACTGATAAATACATAAAATATATAATTGATTGTAAGTCTCCAGAGTGTGAACATGTTACCAGGTTAATCATATACATGTATACTCCAAAAATGGAAAGAAAAGAATATACATGAGTGCTCCAAAAATATAAAATGACAAGTGTCCAGACATCTACTCAACCTCCCTGTAATCCTGTCGATCAGAACACAGAGGAGAAGTCCTCCTCATCATCATACAAGTCCAGCTCCGCTTCTCAAGCAACGCCATCATCTGCAACTAAAATAAGGACTGGTGGGTGTTCGAAACACCATCCCGTAACGTGGGAGTGAGTGATCAACTCAGTGAAATCATATAGCAAAGATTAGCATGTTCTCAAATCAATCACGCGATAATAGTAAAGCAATAAATCAAACATTCCTAGATACTGTTATTAATGTATGCATGAAATGACATGATGGATGCCCTCACCGACATACTCCCTCATACGGCACTATCTGCGTCCGCGGCATGCTTTCTTCCCACAGTGCTCCACATCTTCCAAGCACATGCAATGCGATATGGATAATGATTACCGAGTTGTTATTAGTCCTTTTCATACAGCAGGATTGGGAAACTAGGGTACCTTGCTTATATCAATCTCACACAAATCCTGTCTAGGGTCGTCACTCCTAGTAATCTTATATGATGTTATATTTGTAGGTCACTGCAAGGGCTGCCAGGGCTGTTGCTCTCACTCGTTGCACCGCTCCCCCATCACCTTATCAATACAGGCCTATTTATATCCTTAAGACTGCATCAGGACTCGTCGCCCCCATGCGGTGTCAGGATAAACTCAAGGTCACTACAAAGGGCTGTCAGGGCTGTTGCTTGCACTCGTTGCTCCACTCCCCCATCACCTTATCAATGTAGGCCGACAGTAAGAATACAGTGTCCCATACCACCATAATCTGCTCAGAGTAGGGTGCTCACTGGTCACTACGAGGAGGTTTGTGGCCCCAGCGTAGGCCGACAGCTTGACCACGACGTCTCATACCACCATGCCCGGCTCATGAGTCGTTATGGATCAAGGTACCATGGTTAATAGGGTTTCTAATGGTAAGTTCAGTACCCTAGGTTCAAGCAATTATGACTCATACAGGGTGAACATACAACGGCCAGTCGGGTTACTTGACGGGCTCGACTAGTACGAGCGCATCGCAAGTCGAACGACATGAAGTGCGTGAAACACTTCGTGTGGCCTAACCACTACTGCCAACTCAAAACACGACTCGCGTTCATCGACACGTCCTTTGTGGCAAATATAAGCCAACTACGAATTTACTCCATTACCGACTTCCTGGACTAAGTAAAGCCCCAAACATTTATAAGTCAACATCAGTAATCATATGAGAGTAATGGAAATGAAATACAACAATATAAGCATGTTGAAACATGTTATAACATACAACTTAAGCAAATCATCCAACACATGCATTTCATATATATAATGAAATCAATACTTATAGCCAACATGATGGAAATCATTTACATTAGCATATTACTTGAGAATCCAATCTCAACACTCATTCACAACTCCATTTACTCAATACATACTAGTACAAACATTTATACAAAAACTTAGTCTACACACTTTAGTCTACATAGCGTATATCGACCCAAAGTGTGTATTAGGGCGAATCTCTTCTCCAAACCGATCATGCACGCATTCCTAATATCCTAACATGACAAAAAGCCATGGCAAACATTTTAGCAAAATATGGATGTAAACAGTATTTCCTACAAATGACTAAAATGCCCTGAATCTCATATTTTCCATACGTTTGCAAAACGGAAAACGGAAAGCATGTTGTACATGTCAAACGGTGTTTCCGTCGATAATCTACTATTAAACGACATTGAAAGCTTTGAAATCAGCCAATCAAAGCATCTAAAATCCACACATTTCACCTTAGACGTGTATCGGTTCAAATAAAACGCATATGCTTCGTCAACGGCGTACAGGTGACCTAATGCACAAGATACATAAGCTACTTTTCTATTGGATTGAAGGAATCCCAAAACAGAAAGTGGTTAGGATTTTTCTTACCTAGAATTGCGTTGGAATTGCCGGAAAAGTGATTGGAGTGCGGTGCTTCGATATGTGCAAAAGCTGGTGCAAGTGGCGGGAAATCTCTCCCACAACTCTCTCACTTTTTCTCTCTCTCTCTTTTTAGGGTTTAATCCAAATTCGGATGGGAGAGATATGAGGGGGTTTCAAGCCCTTATATAGGCTAAAACTTCACTGAAACAGACTTGGGACAAAGGTATACTTGAGTTATAACCAAATCGGGGTTATTCCGATCCAAAAGAGCATTTCGGGAGGTCCCCCGACCGAACGCGGTCGGACTTAAGCTCATGCATACTGGATCTAGCACACATTAAGTTTTCAGACCGGTAGAGTTCCTAGATCGCACGTGGTGGTCCAGTTTCAGTTCAGCGGTCATCGTGCCTTAATCAGGTCTACAAGTCTCGTGATATGAAAGAGAAATTTTTCCTGATCCGAGGGTGAAATTTGGCTTAATTCTGACGGTCTGAATGCTTAATAATAACGTGCAAAGTCTCGTGCCAGATTTGGATTTAAATTTCTAAATCTAACCCTTTTCTCACTCTCTTCACTCCAGCCTCAATGAAATAGCCTCTGAACGTCGGTTGGGCTTGATTTTCGAATTGATTGTCAAATCCAGCTAAGTGGTCATAACGGTCTAAGATTGTAGGTATCGGACTTTTGACGCACGGTCTAGATCCAATACAAAGTTTCAAAGGGTTCCTAGGAATAAACCGGTTTAGAATTTGATCCTGAATTTTAGGGTAATGTAGCGTCAACAATTCTAGAGGTTTTGGGTCTTACAGATCGTATTTAAAGTGGTTGGTGCTAATTTCACAGGTAATCTAGTGTGGCGCTGTCTAATTCACGTTAAATTCTAAAGAATTAGGTTCTACATGATTTCTTTGGCTTTGGAATTGGGTTCTGAGAGGTTACCAAGGTGTTATGGTCTATCCATTGCCTAAGGACATCTAATCCCAGGTTGGCAAAAATCCGGGGTGTTATAGTCACTCCGAAGGATTTTAATATTTTTATCTAATTGATTTTCTACTTCAGATTTATAGATCTTGAATGCATTAAATGTTTCATCTTTCAATTTTAACAGATATACATATACATATCTTGAACAATCATCTATAAACGTTATAAAATATGTTTTACCTCCACGGGTAAGAACGTCATTTAGTTCACATATGTCAGTATGCACTAGGTCTAATATTTGAGATGATCTCTCAACACTAGAGAATGGTTTCTTGATTATTTTAGACCGTATGCATACTTCACATTTATCTTTATCATTATCAATGTATGATATTATGCCTTTTTAATCCATAAGTTTTATGGTACTGTAGCCAATATGGGCTAGGCTATCATGTCATAGCGTCACAGACTCAATCATGTAAGCAGAAGAATTCTTTTCATTCAAAGAAAGTTTGATCATCCCATTACAAGCATAACCCTTACCCACAAAATTCCCATTCTTAGACAAGATCAACTTGCCTGATTCAAATACAACCTTAATCCCAAGCTTGCTTAAGAGATCCCCTAAGACAAGATTCCTCATTATGTCTGGGACATGCAATATGTTGGTCAATATGTAATTCCAGAGTTCCCTTTCCTGTAACTTTTGACCTTCATTCATTTCCCATTTGAAACTCCTGACCATTGGTCTCATCTTTATAAGTTTTGAAGGCAGATTGATCATTGTATACATGGACTGTGGCACCTGTATTATACCACAAGTCAGGAATTTTCTCTTGAACTAGGTTTACTTCCGTGACCATGGCTACAATTTCATCGTTTACTGCATTAGCCTCTTTCTTAGCCTTTTTTTGGTCCTTACAAACTTGAGCGAAATGCCCCATCTTGCCGCAGACATAGCAAGCTCCCCTAGGTTTGTTGTTTTTCTTCTTTTAGGTTTTCTTGAATTTACTTTGATCTTTGTTAGGTTTAAGGGAATCAACTTTCTCATAGGTATTATTTTGGAATGGTCATTCTACTGCGTTCACCTTGGACGAGGATGCATCATTAGCGTCATCCTTTTTTTCTTGGTTACGAGATTCTTCTCCAACACAAAGATGTTTATGGATTTGTTCTAAGGTGAATTCTTCGGATTTATGCAGTAGTTTCTTCCTGTAGTCTTTCTAGCTCGGATGCAATTTTGTGATTATAGCTCTGACTTGAAAGGATTTAGGAAGATCAATTTTTATGGCTTTTATTTTGTTTACAATAAGCTGCAATTCTTAAATTTGAGAAAGCAACGGTAGATTGTCTACCATCGTGAAGTTGAAATACCTAGCAATTAGAAATTTTTGTGTACCTTCCTCTTCAACCTTGTATTTGTATTCCAGCGTGCTCTAAATTTCTTTTGCTAACATGGTCCCCGTGTATAAATCATACAACAATCAGAGAGAGCATTGAGGATGTGGCCATGATAGAGTAATTCATCTTATCACTTGATCCTATCAGCAACTTGTTCAAGAGTATCAGTGTCCTTTGCTTCAAGAAGAGGCTGCAGAGTCGGGTCCAGGATGTAGTAGATCTTCAGAGCGGTCAGCAAGAATTTTAGTTTGTCCTGCCATCTAGTGAAATTTGAACCATCGAATCGGTCCAATCGGATCAGATCCTGGTTCATCAGTTTGACTGATGCAACACTTTCAATGTCCATGAATCACGGTTTAAGATTGTTGGTAATATGAGTTTGGATACACCAAAAATAAAAAGAAATTAATTCGAAAATCAAATATTTCACTAGGCTGAATCATGTATAAAATACACTGTCCTTAAAGTGTAATTTGCCTCCTTATCTACTGCTGATAGGTTATAGGTGAAGTACTTCCAGGATAAGACAAGCCTTCTGGATCCAGCGTGCAACAATCATGATAGGTCCATTGTGGAACAATTTTAACGCAGTGGATTTCTTCTAGCAGACTCAGATGGTGGAGATGTTCTAAGTATTTTTAAATGGATCTATGGATCGTATCTGATGATGAGAGAGATGGGTGTGTTGAGATGATGAAATCGGACAGGAATGGTCCAGTTTATATAGGCATCATGTAGTGGACCATTTCTAAACTGCTATCAATGGTCCAGAACATTTGAAAAATGTTTCTGGCCATTGTCCATTAATCTTAGGCGTTTCTGGTCATTGGATTAAAGGATCTAAACGTTGGATCATCATGGTCCGTCCGTTTTTAGACCGTTATAGTTTTTAAGGTAGCTATCTGTTGTTAGAAACGGATGGACATTTCAAATTTAATATTCACAACACCCTAAGGCACTGACTAGACCCATCGCACCCGAGCCCGAGCTTGAGCCCGCGTGCGTGCGTGCGTATGTTCCAGTGCTACGCACTGGAACACGTAACCCGTGTATCACCTCCTCCAAAAGCTCCAAGTAAGAATACTCTTCACAACATCTCATATAAACCGTAAAAAGATTGTAACCATTTTCGATGTTGGACAAAGCACACACCACACTTTTAATTTAAAAATTTTCAAAAAGTGTTTTGGCGGGAAAATTCCAAACTTTTGAAAATTTTGAATTTTAATTTTTTTATTATTTTGAAAAACCATTTATTTTCAACAAATTATCACTGGAGTCAACCAAAATTTCAAGTAGATGAAAGCAAGGAAAGAGATTTGGCAATTTCAAGTAGATAGAAGCAAGGAAAGAGATTTGGCATGGAATCTTCAAAATTATTAGCCGTTATAGTACTCAGGTTTCTTCTTACCCTTGATACACAGGGGCGGCTCTAAGGGGTAGGCAGGTGAGGCAATCGCCTAAGGCCCCCTAATTATGAAGGCCATACATTATACCAAAATTAAAATTTCTTAATTATGAAGGTCCTATATTATAGCAAAATCAAAATTAAGAAGAAGAAAAAAAGCCTAAATTTTTTGAAATAAAACTTATTGAAAAGCTTACAAAATAAGAACATCTAAAAATTAGTATACAAATTTGAAATTGAAAATAAAAAACAAATCCTAAAAACTAGCACTATCAATAATAACAGTTTAACTCTATCATCTCTTTTCAAAATAATAGCATCATTACCAATAAATTCTTCTCCTATAACCTAGGACCATAACTACCTACTTTATTGCTAATTAAGTTCTCAAAAAGTTAAATTCTAATGTCATTTTTCTAAATTAAATTCTAACTTCATTTTTCTAACGGTACAGTGGCACACCAATGTCTAATTAGATTATTAGTAGTGGATTGTTCTTTTTACTAAATAGGAAAACAATCACACAACACAACTGACTTTTTTGCTAAGCAAAACAATTTCTCAATCTCGAAGTATTTCTTACTTTTTTGCTAAACAATATCTATAAAACACTTCTTAAATAATCGGCAAATCAGCTTCTCAGAGTCTTGATCCGTTGGTTGTTGTTACTTCAACAAATCTAGGATTCGTCAAGTTCTATTGTTCAAGAATTTATATTTCAATTTATTATTTATATCAATTAACATTTGTTTATCTGTTATTATTATTCCTTATTTGTATCAACTTGTTAAATTTTAAAATGACTAGTAGAAAATATATATATATGGATATGAAAAACTCAAGAAAAAAAAAACAATAAAAAGTTTAGTGCAATCTCAAAGAGGGGCCTTTAACAAATATCTTGTTGACAAAAGGTAATCAAATTCTAATCAAGAGGTAATAGGTGAAGAACAAAGTATTAGGGGGGACTTAGAAGAAGTTGATAATGTTGATGTGGCTCAAGGGGAGAACTTAGAAGATAATGTTGATGTGACACAACAAAATGAAATTTTGGAACAAATTGTTAGTGAGACATACATAAATAGTCCAAGTTGTGATGATCGATCTATCTTAAATATCACTTGTTATGATCTTGGACATCGGAAGGAAATTGATATGAAGTTACAAGATATCTTAGTAGAGAAAGGTCTAATTAGAATTGATGATATTGAGTTCCCAAAAGATGAAAATAATAGACATTTCTTAAAAGAATATTATATTCGTAGACTACTGAATGAAGAAAAGCAAGATAAGAGATGGTTAGTGTATTCAATAAATATAGGTAGAGTATTTTTTTTATGTTGTAAATTGTTTGGGTCAAAATATAGTACAAGTCAGTTAACGAAGGATGTAGAGATTGGAAAAATCTTGGTAAAAAGCTCAAATCTCATGAAATATCTAATGAGCATATTATCAATAAGACTAAATGGTTTGACTTAGAAAAGAGATTGTCAAAAAATGAGACAATTGATAATAGTTTCCAAGATCGAATTAACAAGGAGAAAGAACATTGGAAAAAAATTCTTGTTAGAATCATTGTTGTGGTGAAGACGTTAGCTAGAAACAATCTTGCATTTCAAGGGAAGAAGGAAAAATTATATGAAGATAATAATGGAAACTTTTTAGGCCTGATAGAGATGATAATAGAGTTTGATCCTATAATCCAAGAACATATTAGACGTGTTTAAGTACATGAGATTCATAATCATTACTTGGGACATAACATACAAAATGAGTTGTTCTTGATGTTAGCTGATGAAGTCAAAAGTATGATCATCAAGAAGATCAAAAGAGCAAAGTATTACTCAGTTATTCTTGATTGTACTCCTGATGCAAGTCATCAAGATCAAATGACTATTATACTATGAAGTGTTGATACTTCAGTAAGTCCAATAAAGATTGATGAACACTTTTTGAAAATTTTGATAGTAGATAATGTTAAATAGCATGCCAACAACGCAGTCAATCAAGATCCAATATCCGGTTTCACCCACAAACAATTAACAGGAAGAAATATAAACTAGAAACAGATCAAAGTAATCCAAAAAAATTACAAGACAAGATATACGTGAAAAAACTCCAAACTAGGGTAAAAAACCACGGATGCAGAATTCCACTATGAAGAAAAATAAAGATTACAAGGCAAAATACTAACCTCTCCCTTGAAAGTATAGAGAAAATTCCTTGTCCATACCTTAAAAATATTTCCTATTGCTTTCCAATACATAAAAAAAATTCTAGGAACCCCTATTTATAGTTTAGGCAACTTTCCTTTCACACCCTTACGAAAGGCGACACTAAAATCTACAGTCCTCATCGGATTCAGAAACGAATCTGCGTAACTACGACAGGTTGAGAGGACCCCACGACCGGTCGTGAATGGGTCATGACCGGTCGAGCACCTCGGGACCCAAAGAACGATGCTCGCTGGACTTTAAGTCGAGCCGATCCATGACCGGTCGAGCGGGCCCCCACGACCGGTTGTGCATGGCCCACGACCGGTCGAGGACAGCCCCAGATGTGGCTCCATATCTCAACAATCTCTCACTTGGAGATACATCACCATAAACTTTTGTCTTCTTCATCTGGAGTGCATCATCTCCCCGTCTTCAAGGCTGAAGACCAATCAAATCTGAACAGAGCTTCAGCTTCTCCCGTGTGACCGCCTTGGTTAGCATATCCGCAGGATTCTCACTTGTATAAATCTTCTCCAAAGTAATCGATCCATCCTCCAGTAATGAACGTATAAAGTGATATCTGATGACAATATGCTTGGTTATTGAATGAAAGGTTGAATTCTTAGTTAAGTGTATTGCACTCTAACTGTCACTGTACAACTTGCAATCTGCTTGCTTCTTACCCAACTCTTCCATTAAACCTTGCATCCACACCATCTCCTTGTACGCTTCTGTAGCCGCAACATATTCTGCTTCCATCGTACTAATAGATACTATCTATTGTAACTGGGAGACCTAACTGACTGCAGCACTACCCAGAGTAAACACATAACCTATAGTGCTCATTCTGCTTTCGATATCTCCTGTTAAATCTGAATCTACATAGCCTTGTAGCTTGATTTTCGATCCACCATCGCACAACCCTACATCCTTAGTACTTAAAGGGTATCTGAGGATCTACTTTACAGCTTTCCAATGTTCCTTCCCTGGGTTGTTCATGAACCTGCTAACAACTCTCACTGCTTAAGCAATGTCTGGCGTCATGCTCACCATAGCATACATGAGATTCCCAATAGTTGACGCGTATGGGACTTTAGCCATGTAGTCCCGTTCCTCCTGCGTTTATGCCCCTTTCTCCTTAGATAGCCTGAAGTGGTTGGCTAATGGAGTGTTAATCAGCTTAACACCTCCTATATTGAATCGATCAAGTACCTCAGCTATGTACTCTTCCTGTAATAAAATTAATTTCTTATTTTCCCTGTCATGCTTTATCCTCATTCCTAGGATTTATTTTACAGCTCCTAAATCCTTCATGAAAAATTCTCTAGACAACTGTCTTTTGAGATCTGAGATGTCCTTCATGCTTAAACTGACAACAAGCATATCGTCAACATACCGAAGAATGATGATGTACGATGTATCAAACTTCTTCAAGTAACAACAGTGGTCTGCATGAAATCTCCTAAAATCATTTCCTGACATGAACTATCGAACTTCTTGTACCACTGCCTTGGGGCCTACTTCAGGCCATATAAGCTCTTCTTCGGTCTGCACACCTTACTCTCCTTTCCTGGTGCCACGTATCCTGTCGGCTGATGCATATATATATCCTCTTCAAGATCCTCATGAAGAAAGGTTGTCTTAACATCTAGCTGCTCTAGATGTAAGTCCTCTATAGCCACTATACTCAAGATCATACGAATCGTAGACATTTTCGCCACAGGTGAAAATATTTTAATGAAATCGATACCTGTCTTTTGTTGGAACCCTTTCACAACTAAACTAGCCTTGTACCATTTCAAACCATCGTGCTCCTACTTCAGTCTGTAAACCCACTTGTTATGAAGAACTTTTTTACTCTTATGTAGAGTGACTAGCTCCCATGTACAATTAGACTCAAGAGAGTTCATCTCCTCATCTATGGCCTCCTCCCACTTAACCCGTGTATCTGACTGTAATACCTCTTCAAAAACACTCTGGCTCACCATTATCTGTCAGCAGTAGAGGGTGAGTATCGGATCGTAGGTCTCCTCTCCCAAGTAAACCTCCTCATAACCGGTGTATGCGGCTCTGCCTCATAATGCTACTGTACATGACCATCCTATAACGTTGTAACACCCGTGTCCAGTAACTCTTCCAACTCTACGAATTCATTTTCTTCAGCCTTATTTTACTGTACACTGTCCTTATGCATCACTTTTTCATTGAAGACTACATCCTTACTTCTGATGATTTTCATATTTTCTTCATCTCAAAACTTGTAGCCAAAATCATGCTGCCCGTAGCCTATAAACGTGCATCTCCTAGACTTCGCATCCAACTTGTTTCTGTGCTCTGCATCAATGTGAACATATGAAGTGCAACTAAACACTCTGAGATGCGCAAGGTTCACTTCTTTCCCAGTCCACTCTTCTTTCGGTAGCCCACCATCCAATGGTGCTAAGGGACTTCTATTGATGAGATATGTGGCAGTATTCATAGCATCTACCCAAAAGATCTTGGGCAACCCTGCATATAACCTCATGCTCCTGGCGCGCTCAAGGATGGTCCCGTTAATGCGTTCAGCCACACCATTCTACTGCAGTGTCCCTGGAATCATTTTTTTATGTTTGATTCTATTTATTGCACAATACTCCTTAAACCTCTTATCACAATACTCTCCCCCATTATCAGATCTAAGACATTTTACTGTTTTACCTGTCTCATTTTTTACCATAACTTTTCACTTCTTAAATACATCAAATACATCAGATTTATGTTATAAGAAATTGACCTACAGTTTTCTGCTAGCATCATCAATAAAAGAAACAAAATAACGTGAGCCACCAAGAGATAATACCTGTGCATGTCCCTACACATCAGTGTGTACAAGCTCCAACAGATGCGTCTTTAGAGCGCGTCCTGTCTTCTTGAAGCTTACCCTCTTCTGCTTGCCATACATGCAGTCCTCGCAGAATTCTAAGTCAATAAACTTCACCCTGATAGCTTCCCCTTTGACAATAGTACTTTCATCCCTTTCTCACTCATATGTCCCAACCTCTGATGTCATAACTGCCCATTCACTCCAGTTGATGTGACTGTGAGTGAACTATACGATCCTAAAGTCACGTACAAATTATCTTCTTTTTTTCCTCGAGATATCACCAAGGCATCTTTTGTGATCTTCTAGGAATCACTGGTGAATGTCATCACATAACCGGTATCGACCAATTGCCCACTGAGATCCGATTCCTTCTCAAACTTGGTACATGTATGACATCCTTCAATTTTAACATCGTTCCATCTTTCTAATTTATATGAACGTCTCCCTTTCCAACGATACTGCACGGCTCATCATCAGCCAAGTAGAATCTCTTAAAGTCACCTAACACATAATCATGCAAAAATTTCTTACACGAAGTGGCATGAAATGAAGCACCCGAGTCTATAACCAAAGACTCATTCCTCTCATCAAGAGACAAGATCAACACCTCTGTGTCACTCTTCTCAGATAGATTCACTGAATCCTTCCCACCGTGAGAGCTTCCTTCTTATTTCTTAAGCGCCCTGCAATCACGTTTCATGTGCTCCTTCTTACCGAAATGCCAACACCCGTCTTTATCTTTCGGTCACTTGGACTTCTTCCTTGACTTAGAATGTCCGTATTTATTACCTCCTTTGTTCAGCGATCTTCATCTTCCTTCAACGGTTAGAGCATTCCTTGAATCCCCTGAAACTCTTGATGCCTTTCTTCTAAATTCTTTACTAAAAAATGAGACCGACTATATCATCAAATTTCAACTTTGTCGACCCTGAAGAATTTCTCACAGGAATCACCAAACCATCCCAACTGTCTTGTAAACTGGATAAGATCAATAATGCCCTGACCTCATCCTCAAAAATAATGCCAATGGATTCTAACTAGCTCGTGATTATATTGAACTTGTTTAGATGTTCAGTCACGCTCCCACCATCTGACATCTTCATGTTAAATAGTTATTTCATAAGATGAACCTTATTGGATGCAGAGGGTTTTTCATACATGGTGGCTAGGGCTTCCATTAATTCTTTTATAGTTTTCACCTTGGATATATTGAAGGCGATGCTCTTAGATAAAGAGAGTCGGATCGTTCCTAAAGCATTCCTATCTAGTAAAAATCATTCATCATCTGTCATCTTTTCTGGTTTCTTCTCTTTTCCTTCTAGAGGAATATAGAGGTCCTTTTAATACAGATAATCCTCCATCTGTATCTTCCAGAAGATAAAGTTTGAACCATCAAACTTCTCAATTCTAGTTTTTGCTTCTTCCGTCATCGCTTCCAATAAAACTAAACCAATAACTTTGATACCAGTTGTTACACAACACGCCAACAATGCAGTGAACCGAGATCCAATATTCAGTTTCATCCATAAACAATAAACAGGAAGAAATATAGACTAGAAACAGATCAAAGTAATCCAAACAAATCACAAGACAAGATATATGTGGAAAAATCCTAAACTAGGGTAAAAAACTATGGATGTAGACTTCCACTATGAAGAAAAATAAAGATAACAAGGAAAAATACTAACATCTTCCTTGGAAGTACAGAGAAAATTCCTTGCCCACACCTTATAAATATTTCCTATTATTTTTCAATACATAGAAAAAACTCTAGGAACCCCTATTTATAGTTTAGAAAACTTCCATTTCACACTCTTGTGAAAGGCGACACCAAAATCCGCAGTCCACATAGGATTCAGAAACAAATCTGCATAACTACGACCGGTCGAGCAGACTGCACAATCGGTCGAGAGGACCCCACGACTGGTCGTGAATGGGTCACAACCGATCGAGCACCTCGGGACCCAAAGAACAATGCTCGCTAGACTTTGAGTCGAACCGATCCATGACCGGTCAAGTGAGCCCCTACGACCGGTCATGCATAGCCCACGATCGGTCGAGGACGGCCTCAGATGTGGCTCCACATCTCAACAGATAACACATCGGGGAAAGGACTTTTTGACAAACTTTTAAGTACACTAAGGAAACATGATCTTGATGTGGATGATATTAGAGGACAAGGTTATGATAATGAATCTAACATGAAAGGTAACAAACAAGGTGTGCAAAAAAAGGCTTTTAGATTTAAATCCTAGAGCATTTTATACTCCTTGTAGCTACCATAGTTTGAATTTAGTTCTTTGTGATATGACTAATTCATGCTCTAAAGAAATATCATTTTTTGGAGTAGTACAACGTATATTTTATTTATCTGTTTCTTCTATAAAAAGATGGAAAGTTTTATTAGAGTGTATTACTTTGACTCCTAAACTTTTCTCCCAAACATGTTGGGAAAGTCCCATTGAAAGTGTCAAAGCTCTAAAATTTCAAGCCCAAAAAATTAAGGATGCTTTATTGAAATTAGTAGAAGTTAGTGAAGATCTTAAGACAAGGAGTGAAGCCAAATTCTTAGCAACCTATGAGATCGAAAATTTTGAATTTTTATTGGGAATGAATATCTGTTATAAGATATTGTTTACTATAAATTCTATTGGTAAGAGCTTACAACTTGAAAATATGCATATAGATTTCGCTATAGATAAATTAAAGGGAATTATTACTCATTTCAAAAACTACAGAGAAAATGGTTTTAAATCTGCTTTGGATTTATCTAAAAAAGTTGCAGTTGAGATGGATATATAAGCGGTATTTCGTAAAAAGCGTGTCATTCATAGAAACAAACAATTCGATGAAAATGAAGAAAATGATGATGAGATGATGAAGTCAGAAGAAAAATCTTTCAAAATTGATTATTTTTATTATATAAATCAAGCAATATCTTCCATGCCGTATAGATTTGAAGTATTTTCAAATTATGATGACATATTCAGCTTTTTGTTTAGTCTTAAAAGATTGAGATCTTTTGATGATTGTGCTTTAGAAAAAAATGTCTCGATCTTAAAAATTTCTTAAGCATGACATGCATTTTGATATTAATGGTTTGGGTTTATTTTTGGAATTAAAAGTTTTAAAAGAAATCGCAAAAATAGAAATTAATTCTCCAATTGAAATACTTAATCTAATAAGAGAACTAAATTGTTTTCCAAATTATTTTATTACATATAGAATACTATTTGTTACATTTGCATCAGTAGAAAGAAGTTTTTCAAAACTAAAGATTATAAAAAATTATTTACGAACAATTATTTCTCAATATAGATTAAACGGTTTAGCAATTTTATCTATCGAAACTGATTTAATGGGTAAACTTGAATACAAAATTTAACTAGTAATTTTGCATCTAAAAAAGCAAGAAGCAAATTTATGGTTTAATTTTGAATTTATTATTTTTTAAAAAAACTAAAAAGCCTCATTTTTATGACTTGCCTAAGGCCCCCAAAAGTGTTGAGCCGCCGTGTTGATACACAGGCACTAAAAAATTGAACATATGGCCTATATTTATTCAAATAAACCAGCTAAATTGTGAAGCCCACGGTTGCCAAGTCTCAATCTCGATATCAGATTGGTTAAACGATCCAAAGTTGCTTTGTGGGGTATATAATTGTTTGTGGAAATAAGACCACCGGATATTTTCATTTTTAACCATTCAATAAATGTCCACCAATTTGATCGTCAGATAATCATTTAAGATTGAATTTTGGTACCTACACGGGATAATATAATTTGTACATTTTAAGTTTTAACTAATTGTATGCCATACATGCAAGTTCTAAGCAATTTCTAATTGTCTGAGTATCATCTATTGTACACTGCCAGAGTATCATTTTTTTTTTCTCTCATTTTTAAGTGATGGGGTTGCTGTGAGGAATTAGTTTGACGTGAGGGCATCTCACGTGGAGATCAGGTGAGGTGTGCATGGTTGCACGTGATAGGGGAGGCAGGTTGTAGAAATGCAGGGTCAGCAGAACACATTCCCTGTCACAATCGGTCGTGTTAGTCGGCAGGATCAGTCTCTTCCTAGTCAAGCTGGATGGATGGTGCGCGTGCGTGCGTCGGGTGCGTCGGGTCCCATCTTTTCATACTCCAAACTCAGGACCACACACTCCTTTAGATGTTTCCTCATCTCCTCTATTTTTATTTTATTTTATTTTACTTCAACTGAGGCTGAGAGAGAGAGAGAGAGATTCTAATTCACATCATGCCCACACGTTCACTATCATCTATTTGCCGATACAAATTAACTCAGCCAGGGTTTACTTGGTCAAAGCGTCAGGTATTCAGCCAGAGATAATATTGTAAATTAATGAACCAGTGCACTGAGCACATTGAATCTATATGTTTATGGTAACCAAGGAAGCTCTCTTATTATCAAACATGGATAATAACCCAAGAATTACAAGGACCTATGCCTCTAAATAAATAAGAAAAGAAAGGGAAGAAAAAGAACCAAAAAAGAAGAAAAACTCATATCCTAGTCAAAGGAAAAGAGAGAGAGAGAGAGAGAGAGAGAGAGAGAGAGAGAGAGAGACCTGGACCCCAAGTCACATCTCAAGGCAGGGAGAAGAAAATAATCCCACATTCCACACCAGAGAGGGAAAAAGTTTAAGCAAGGGGGAAAAGCTAAGCCAGGGAGGAAAAAGTACATATCAAGGAAAAAAAAAGCCCACACTTTAAACTAGGGAGGGAAAAAGGCTAGCAGGGGAAAAAAATAAATTAAAAATAATAAAAATAATAATAATAATAATAAAGCCCACATCCTAGGCCAATGAAAGAATCTACCAACACCCCAATGTAGAGAAAAGAAAAAACCAAAACTAGGAAGGAGAACAAGACGCAGCATTAGCTGAAGAGACCACATCAGGCCTAAGATAGCAAATACGCACAAGCTTAGCAATGACCTCCCTTCATAAGGAATTTACAGGACAACTGAAACTTAGGCTCGAATTTATCAGTAGCTCAAGACTCAAGACCTAATATCTATTGGAGTTGCAAACCAAAACCTATGTCCCAACGATAGCCGGTGACGTTTGAACTCCCGATGTAGTAGCAGCAATTTTCAAGGAGTTGTTTTGGAATATGCAAAGCCTGTGTAGGTTTTTAGAAATATTAAGTGTTGGAAACACCTAATAGGGGTATTGTCATCTTTTAACATTTCATGCAAATGTCTATATAAATGATCTTGTGTATCCAGTTACAATAAGGTGAAAAAGCTAAAAACCATATCAACATCAAATCTATACAGAAAGGTCAGATAAGTAAAACAATTTGAAAGTTCAGAAAATAAGTTTCCTTTAAAAAAAAAAAACTCTCTTCCTTCCTACAAAATTAGATTTTCTGAGTAGTCTTGAGGCTTTGTAAAGACAATAATTTTGTCTTCTTCAAGCAAATAAATCTAGTTTGTACAGTCAACAACTGGTAATAAAGCTAGGTTGTTTTTCCTAGGGTTCCCCACTTGAAGTTGATAGCAATTTTTAGCCAAGAATGGAAAGTTTTTTTTTTATTTTATTCCAAAAAAATCTGTTTAAGAAGTTCAAGAAAAATCAGAATTCTATTCCATCTCTCTATCCCTTCTTCAAAAATCAAGTTGTTTGGTTTGTCTTGAGGCTTAGTAAAGTCAATTCGTATGACCCATAAAGAACTTGCTCGTGTAAAGATGGCCACCACAATCCAGCCACAGGTTCATAAGTTTTCAAAGGACAATCATAAAAATTGGTGCATCCAAATGAAGGTGATGTTTGGGTCACAAGATCTAAACGAGATCGTTACCGATAGGTATGTAGAACCTACTACAGAGGAAGAAGTTGCCTTCAACAATGAGAAAAAACCATCCTCAAATATCAAATGAGGAAAGACAAGAAGGATTCATTCCTTCTCTATCAAGGGTTGGATGAATCAACCTTTGAAAAGATTGCCGAAGCAACATCAAGAAAGCAAGCTTGGGAGATCTTTATCAACATCTTCAAAGGCATTAAACGTATGAAACGAGTTTTTCAACAATCTCTTATACCCAAGTTTGAAGCCGCACACATGAAGGAAGGTAAGAGCATTTATGACTATTTTTCAAGATTACTTGTAGTCATGAATTACTTGAAAAGAAATGGTGAAAAGATTAAAGACATTCGTGTAGTTCAAAAGGTGCTTCGATCCCTCACAACCAAGTTTGAACATATGGTTGTGGCCATTAAAGAATCAAAAGATCATGAAAAGCTCTCCATTAAGGAATTAATGGGATCTTGACGCAGGGAAGGACATGAGGTTGAGAATCATCTTCCTTAAGGGGATAACTGTTCTGAATCCACGGAACTTCTCTTAACTCCACACAAAGAAACCTCGAATCCACGAGGAAAAGAAAATAGAAATAATTCTAAAAATATTCAAAATAAATTTATTGATGATTGAAACAAATGAGTCTACAACCATTTAAATAGGGATATCAAGCCTTGGAATAAGTTTAGGAATTAAACTATAACTAAAACTCCCTAAAATTCATATATTACTATAAATAGTAAATTTAATATTTATAGTAAGTGTCATATGTGGCTTAACCACATTATTCTCCTAATTTTTCTAAACACTTTTTGTGTTGGACACAACTCTTAAAGCCCAATGGATGAAAATTTACAATCAAACTAAAACTTACTAAAAATAGTAAAAACAGAAATAAATAGGGAATTTGACCATCGATCTGATGGAATGTTGCAAATTCTGCATGAGAAACCAAGAAAATAAGGGTTGGTTGGCTAAAGTAGCTTGTTCTACCCCAAAATCATATATAGTGTGTCGTGTAACTCATTTAAGTTTGCAAGATATGCATGTTTTAAGGTTCTGACGGTCTTGATGAATTCCGCCTCCGACCGGGCCTTCTTTGGTCCATCTTGGACATGAAAGTGTCAACGACCTACTTTACATTAGATTGCTACAAGTTCATTAACAAAGAATACAAAAGAATGATAGTTCCATAAGTTTGAAGCAAGCATTGGAGTCAAGATTGACTCTAAATGAACAAAGAACCGGTCGTGGTCGTGGAACCTCCCATTTTTGAGGTGGCCACACCAATAGCAATTGTGCAAGAGGCAGAGGGCGTGACTATCATCAAAGCAATGCTCAAAATCAACAAAAATTTATGAATGAATGTGGAAGAGGAATTGGTAGAGGAAGATCCATGCGTGGTCATGGAAACACAAAAAATGTACAATGCCACAATTGCAACAAGATTGGCCACTATGCTTTTGACTGTTGGAGTAAAGTGGATCACGATAAACGATCCAACTATGATGAAGTATCTCACCATGAAAATGAAAAGTCCAC
Source organism: Magnolia kwangsiensis (assembly GCA_037074715.1). Lineage (NCBI taxonomy): Eukaryota > Viridiplantae > Streptophyta > Magnoliopsida > Magnoliales > Magnoliaceae > Magnolia > Magnolia kwangsiensis. Next base: position 49,463,028 of record CM073583.1, read on the forward strand.
ACTTCTTCCACAAGAAAAGGCGTGTTATCAGCAGAACGAGTGGTATCTTGACACTGGTGTGAGCAATCATATGAGTGGCAACAAAGAACTCTTTGTGGAACTCACAGAAGATGTTCGTAGCAATGTGAGTTTCGGTGATTCATCAAAAGTACCCATGAAAAGAAAAGTAAAAATGAAAATTTATCAAAAGAATGGTGTGTCAAATTACATCTCCAATGTGTATTACGTATCAAACATGAAAAGTAACGTACTTAGTATAGGTCAACTCCTTTAAAAAATGGTATGTCATACACATGGAGAACTTCTCTCTTTCCTTGAAAGATGTGCATGAGAGACTTATTGCTCAAGTCCAAATGGCAAAGAATCACATATTCTCACTCCATATTAACACAAGACTTGAGAAGTGTCTCTAGGGTCTTGTGATGAATGGAGATGGCATCTTTGCTTTAGGCATCTCCATTTCAATGGCCTGAAGCTTTTGTCTTCATCAAGTATGGTATATGGCTTACTACCCATTAAAGATCCAGAATATGTGTGTGAGGCATGAACACTTGGCAAGAAATAAAGAAACTCATTCCCAATTAAAGTGTCACGAAGAGCAAAAAAAACCATTGTGGTTAGTTCACAAAGGCATTTGTGGACCATTTGAAATACCCTCTCATAGAGGTAATAAATATTTTATTACCTTCATTGATAAATTTAGCAGAAAGCTATGTATATACTATATTAAAGAAAAATATGATGCTCTCACTATCTTTAATAATTTCAAAGCTCGTGTTAAAACTAAAAGTGGATTCAAAATCAAAGTTCTCATATCTGATAGAGGTGGGAAGTACACGTCAAATACTTTAAGAGACTATTGCAAGGAAGAAGGCATCAAAAAGTAGTTCACAACAGACTATATGCCACAAAAGAATGGCATAGCAGAACAGAAGAACCACAGCATACTCAACATGATGAGGAGCATACTGAAAGAAAAAGGACTACCAAAGAATTTCTGGGTAGAGGCAGTTACTTGTACTGCCTATCTGCTCAATCGGTACCCTATGAAAAGTGTCAAGAATATGATACCACAAGAGGCATGGAGCAGCTACAAACTAACCATGGCGCAAGAATCTTTGGGTGTGTTATGTACGCTCAAGTTCTAGAGGCAAGAAGAAAGATGCTCGATGATCATGGCGAGAAGTGCATCTTCATTAGACATAGTGAAGTATTTAAAGCCTACAAGCTTTACAATTCACTAACCAACAAAGTGGTGTTAAGTAAAGCTGTGGTCTTTAGTATGGAAGATGAATGGAAATGGAATGAAAAAGGAACTTTTAAAGAAAATTGCTTTGAGGCAGAAGAACAATAAAAAAATCCTAAAAGTCAGGAGAACAGAACTGTGACTCCCTCTTTGGCCACATCATTAGTACATAAAAGTCCAGAAGGACAACTTATCTCTCCAAGCAGTACCTCATCAACCCGAAGTTCTACCAACTCCTCCTCATCCATGACTCCTATCAAATGAGGAGTTTAGAAGAACTCTATGAACAAATATAAGAAGTCAATTTTTTCTACCTGTATGTAGATCATAAGCCCCTTACATTCCAAGAAGTTGTAAAAGAACAATGCTGGAGAATTTCCATGAAAGAAGAAATTCATGCCATTAAGAAAAAAGACACTTGGGAGCTAACTTTGCTTCCTTAAGGCCAAAGAACTATTGGTGTTAAATGGATATACAAGATCAAGCGTACAACCAATGGAAAATTAAACACTATAAAGCAAGGCTTGTAGATAAAAGCTACAAACAAAAGTATGGAGTAGACTATGAAGAAGTTTTTGCTCCAGTTGCTCGACTTGACACCATAAGGATGATAATCTCTCTTGTTGCTCATCACAAGTGAAAAATCTACCAGCTGGATGTGAAATCCGCATTCCTGAATGGAAATACTTAAAGAAGAGGTCTATGTTGACCAACCTGATGGCTTCATTGTAAAAGAAGAAGAGCACAAGGTATATCATTTGAAAAAAGCCTTGTACGGGTTAATGCAGGCCTCACGTGCTTGGAATGCATGTATGGACAACTATCTTCAAAGAAATGCTTTGCCAAATGTCTATATGAGCATGCGGTCTATATCAAGAAGAATGCTCATGAAAATATGCTCATAGCTTGCCTATATGTTGATGACTTATTGTTCACAGGGAACAATCAACAGATGTTCCATGAATTTAATCAAGCTATGTTCAAGGAATTCGATATGACTTATAACGGAATTATGACCTTCTTCTTGGGCATCGAGGTGAATCAACAACTTGACGGCATATTTATATCACAAAAAAGATATGCAAAGGAACCACTCAAAAAATTTAGAATGGCTGACTGTAATGTTGTGAATACACCCTTATCAATGGACTTGAAATTGACAAAATAAGGAGAAGGAAGAAGCGTGAACTCGACCATTTTTAAGAGTCCGATTGGAAGCCTCGGGTACCTCACAATCACAAGGCCAGATATTATCTATAGTGTTGGGCTTCTAAGCAGATACATGGAAGCACCAAAGGACTTACATTGGCTCATTGTAAGAAGAATTCTCAAGTATATTAAAGGGTCTATAGAATTCAGTCTCTTTTATCCATACATGATAAAGCAAAGTTATATGGATACTCATACATGTGATTGGTGAGGTGATCAATATGAAAGGAAAAGAACCACATGATATATTTTCTATCTCGGGTTGACAACATTCACATGAAACTCAAAGAAACAAAGCATGATCGCTTTGTCTACATGTGAAACTGAATACGTGGTAGTATCGTCCACCGTTTGTGAAGCAATCTAGCTGAAGAATGTACTAAAAGAACTAAAGTATCCTCAAGAAGAATCCACTGTCATATACATGTATAATAAGTATGCAATTGAGCTAGCCAAAAATCCAATGCAACATGAAAGGAGCAAACACGTCGATACCAGATATCATTTTCTAAGTATTCACACCCCCAAGTGTAGGGTCGCATTTGATGTAGTAAGGAATGGGCGACCAAGGATGATGGGAATTTGAGTGCTCATATCCATGATGGGTTGAGTATCTAGGATGATAAAATCTATCAAGTAGTAGAATTTTTCAACCTATACCAACACATCCTCAATTATCTCTCATGTTACACGAACTAAGCGATCGACAAGTTGTAATGTGGTCTGGGTGAGTTTTAATTCACCTATACCCAATTATTTATAAACCGAGTAAGGGATCAAATTTATGCTCGCTCCTAAATTAAGAAGTACATGCTCAATCCGGTAATTTCCAATTACACAAGCAATGGTTGGGTTACAGGGTTCTTTATATTTCTATAGCACTTCTTGCTTCAAGATGGTACTCACTTTTTCTATTAAAAATATTTTTTTTTGAATATTTTTTTGTCTTTTAGTCGTATACAAGTCTTTTAGGAATTTGGCATATGAAGGTATTTATTTAATGACATCTAGTAGAGGAATATTGACCTTTACTTGTTTCAGCACCTCTAGAATGTCTTTAGAGTTAAAAAGAGGTTTTGGTGCAATCAACCGTTGGGGGAATGACACAATTGACTTGCCTTGAAGTTTCAGTTCTAAATCTTGTGGAATAGTGCTAGGTCTATCAGTTTCATCTATTTCCAGGTCCTTAGACTTTTCAACGCTTACCATAATAGATTTGTCAATTGTTTTCCCACTCTTAAGGGTGGTGATAGACTTATCTTGCTCCATTTGATTTAAAGAAATTGGATCACTTATTTTGTATTACGGTTTAGGATTGGGGAAAGGTTGAGCAGGAATGTAACGTCTCAAAAACCTCAAGCAGAAATCGCTAAGGATCAAATTATGTAGAAATTAAACAAAAATTAATTAATAGATTAACTTGAACCACTTTCTATACGAACTGCAAGACCTAAAATCAGTAGAATCGCTAACTCTGCATGACCAAAAACCTAGGAGAAATCTCAAAACCCAGTTGCTCTAGAGAGCACATTGAAACTTCATATTGGACCTGGACAGCGTGTCGAAAGTTCGATGACCGTGAAACTATAAGATTATGACTACCTTACTAGGCTTGACAACCATCACAAGAATCAAGTCCAAATGGTATCCAGAAACACAAAACTTGAGCCCGTAGTGAAGAGTGTGAGAAACACGAAAATCTTTAAAAAATGAACTCAAACTTAAATGATTTGGGTCGTTCACTTGCAGGCCAAATATAAGATTTTAGACCGTTATATTTTGACCCTGACTGTCAGATTCTGACCCAACTATACCCTTGGATCAGAAAAATTTTCCTACACATGACAGTGTACTTGTGGCCCTGATTGAGTGATGATAGCCGTTAAACTGAAACTGGTCCTTCACGATGGATCCACTAATCTGATCGGACCAAAATCTTAACCTGGAATAGATCCATTGTTATGGAACTTTCTTTAGATCGTATGCGAGCAATGGACCTCCCGATGAGCTCTGTTAGCCCAAAACAGATGCTTTTTGGCAATAACCTAAGTATACCACGGCCCTGGGGCCATTTGAACCAGTTCTGGACCTATATAAGACCCTTAACCCACCACGCTCTCATTCCATACGAATTTTCCTAACCCTAGGAGAGAGAAGAGAGAAAAGAGGAGAAAAGAGTGAGGAGAAGTGTGAGAGACATGTGGTTTGTTGCTGGGATTCACTCCCACCACTCCACATACCGAATCGTCTCTCCCGTATTGCTACATCGTCGATTTCAAATCCATTTTGAGTAAAAAAATCTCATTCTTGGAATCCAAATAAAGGAATCAGAGAAATAGCTAACCTATTTCAATGTTTAGGTAGTCGTTGTGTCGTAGATAAAGACTTAGTGTATGAACTGAGTTCATAACGAGTAAACCGACGAAAGGTGTGGACTATAGACATTTAGGTTATGATTTTTAAGGCTTTCAATGTCAGTTAATAATTTATGACTGACTTGATTGTTGTCACATGTACTTAGATGTGATATTTTCCGTGTACTACACACATATATATATGAACGATGTTGAATATAATGCATTTCATGTGTTTGTTGAAATGTTTGAATGAATATGGAATTATGATTTGTACTTACCATGATTATTGATTGAGAATACATGATTTTTGTATGTGTGATAACTCCTTTGTGAAAGGATTTGCTATAATATATGTTATAACTAATTTATTACATATATGTTGATATGTGTAGTATAAGTCTTTGATACAATGTCTGAATTATAAGTTGCTTATTGAAATGTATTTAATAAGGGCATTGAGATAGGATTCTCAATTACCATATCTATAGTTATAGTTTCCTTCATGTAACTTATTTTTCTACTAAGTGATTTATGGATGAAATGCCTATGTATGATAACATGTGCACTATATGTTTGTTAAAATGCTCAAATAAGATTTATATTTGAATTAGTTGTCACATGTTATTTTGACTATCACATATGAATGCCTATTATATTTGAGTATGATTGGGACTAACACGTAGTCCAGGCAATTAGTAACGGTTTACGATTAGTGATCGAACTAGTTTCGCCACAACAAATACGTTCGATGAATCCAAGTCGTACGGTGATTATCGACCGTGGTTAGGCCATGATGAGTGTGTATGCCCTCCATGTTGATTAATTTAACGTGCGCTCGTACCAATCAAGCTTGTCAAGTAACCCGATTAACCTAATGTATGTTCACCATGTATAGACGCTACTGCTTGAATCTAAGGTACCATTTACCAGTGAAATGCCCGTTTAACCTTGGTACCATGATCCACTAAGACTCATGAACTAGGCATGGTGGTATGGGACACCGTAATCGAGCTGTCGGCCTACGCTGAGGTGACGAGCCTCCCCGTACTGTCCATTTTTGCAACCCAAACTCGTGAGCTAAATACGGTGGTATGGGACACTGTATTCGAGTTGTTGGCCTACGCTAAGGTGACGAGCCTTTCCATATTGACCCCGAGTATAAACTAGTCATACGTTGAAGTGACGAGCCTCTTCATGTAACCTGAACTTGTCTATCTACTACTTTTCAATCAGGGGTGAAGTTATCCTATAACTTGCCTATCGTATGTGATTAACTAGGATTGACGACCCTAGATAAAATATTATTTTGGTAAATGATATAAAGGGAGGTACTTTAGCTTTTCGAATCTACTATATGAATAAGCCTAATTAAATATTGACTAACACGACCATGCACCGCATTACATGTGCTTTAGCGAGGAAGAGCACGTGTCCGGAGTGGTGCATGTGCGATCGTGAGATAATGTCGTTGAGGGAGTGTAGGCAAGGGTATGCATCATTATCAATATCATTCTTGCATTAACAAGAGTACTTAAGATATGATTGTTATATTGCCTTATCATTAGTGCTTGACTGAATTGATAACATGTTAACCTTTGCCTTATAGCTCCACTAAGTTGATCACTCACTCCCACTCCAGGACGGTGTTTTAAAACATCAACCAGACTCTATTGTAGCTACAGGCGATGACAAGGCTTACGAGATGGAGCTTGACTTCTATGACAAGGAGGAGGAGTTCTCCTACATGTAATTCTCTGACGGGTCTATGTAGACCTAGTGTTGCGTCACCGGAATTACAGGGATATGGATTAGACGACCATTACATTTTATCATTTTGCAAATTTTGAAACTATATATGTAATTATTTAGCCCAGTGACATGTTCATACTCTGAGGACTTACAACCACTTATGTGCTTTATATATTTATTATAATCTTTCGCTTGCATAATCGAATTATCTCTGGAGTATGATATGTTATTTTAGTATAATCTCACTCATGTTTAATGCACTAATATGGACAACATTTAAACATCATTATCTATATTACATAAGTGATGCGTTGAAACTCGGGAGTTGAGCTTCTGCTCGACCCTCGATTTTCAGGGCATGAAAAGTTGGTATCAGAGCATGATTTAAATTAAAATGGACCTGGGTAATGGTAACACAATGCACACTGATATACTTTGACTTAGGAGGGGGTGATAAAAATGTAGAAACGAACGTAGGATTCTAAGTTTCACCGATGGGCTAAACTGGCCGTTGAAATATGACCTGTATACATCCGTGATCATGTGAGATAATCCCAATTCCTTTCTAGACATTCAATCAATTGGTTTAGATGATAATTTAGTGTATTTCACACTCAAATGACCCGAAAAGAGTGAATATGTGTAAGATGAACTCCGAAAACGTCTCAAACGGACTCGGGGGCCCAAACGACACAAATCGGGGGGAAATAAAGTAGGCCCCGTGCATTTTTGGCACCCCAGGAGGGGGACGTCATTGACCCCAAGGCGAGCTATCACCCAAGGGTCCAGACTGCAATGGCATCACGCTTACCGCGAGGCCTCACGGTCCAGGTCCAGCCAGCCGCGTCGGGCTGACCTTGTGCACTCATGTGGAGGCCATGAAATTGTGTGGGACCCTCTATTTGGCCCTTTTTACTTCATTTCAACCCCCACCTAACTTCTACACACTCCAAACCTCTCAAAAATCTCACTTTTCTTCCCAAATCTCCCTACCATTCTCATATCTTCTTCTTCTTCTTCTTCTTCTTCTTCTTCATCATATTCCCACCCACCATCATATTCCTCAAACCCATCTCATACAACTCCCCATTTTCTCTATTTCCTACTTATTTGAGCACAAAACCTGCACCTTTATGTCTCATAATACACAAGCCTCACAATCCACCCTATTCCCAAGCTTTTCTGACTTCCTTGGCTCTTTTTGAGGTAGTGGCTATGATCTTCTCTCTCTCCACACTTCTTTCCCTCATGGGAAAGAAGAAGGTTTCCACAGATGAAGTTGGGCCTAGCCGCCCAACCCGTCCAAGGAAGAAATTGGGCGTCGAAGCAAGATAAGAGCCACATGAGAGCAAAGGACAAAGCGGGATCTCGTTCCCAAATTTCGCTCAAAAGGGCCCAATAGCCGGGCATCGCACATGGTAGGTTCTAAGGTCGTAGAGTTCTCTATGAAGCACACGTGGACAAAAAGCTATTTGGGTTATATCCGGTGATGGACCTCCTGTTGGACGTCGGATGGGGTCCTATATTTAAAGGCAAGTCACGTGTGTGTGTGAAAGCACTATCTGAGCCTTCTACGCTCACATACGAGACCTATAGCTGGAGCCTCTACAGTTCATTATTCCAGTGGGAAGGGGCGAAGCCACAGTTGATGTTGGTGTGATAGCTCGGATTATGGGGATGGAGCATGGTGAGGTTCATGCTAGTGAGAAGAATCTCAAGAGTGTGTGTGAAAGAAATCACCATACGTGATTTCTTTGTGGCCGACTGATCCACTGGAATCAAAACAACTGCCTCCCAGCGACCAAGATGACTCATGACTTTCGCCTACTCCACCACATATTCACACACAAAATGTATCTTAGGTGGAGCAATCGCTCCGAATGCACTCATTTGATGGTGGACTTCCTATACAGAGCTAGACAGGGAGACAAGCTATACCTTCCTACATTTGTCCCACTACAAATAATACAGACCGCACACTTTATTAGGGGAGATATTTTGTAACGCCTAAAAATCGGGGATCGAGCAGAAGCCCAGCTCCTGAGTTTCAACGCATCACTTATGCAACATAGATAATGATGATTGAATGTTGTCCATATTAATACATTAATCATGAATGGAATTATATGAAAGTAGCATATCATACTCAAGAGACAGTTAGATTATGCAAGCGAAAAACTGTGATAGATATATATAAAACATATAAGTGGTTGTACGTCCCCAGAGTATGAACATGTCACCAGGTTAAATAGTTACATGCATAATTCCAAAATATACAAAAATAATAAAGTGTAACATCATATATCCATATCCTTATAGCCCCGATGTGCAACTCTAGGTCTACATAGACCCGCCAGGGAGTTGCATGTAGGAGAACTCCTCGTCGTCGTAGAAGTCAGGCTCCACCTTGTAAGCCTCAACACCACCTAAAACTACAATAGAGTCTAGTTGATATTTTAAAACACCGTCCCAGATTGGGAGTGAATGATCAACTCAGTGGAGCTATAAGGCAAAGGTTAACATGTTATTAATACAATTAAGCAGTAATGATAAAGTAGTACAACAATCATATCCTAAGTACTCTTGTTAATGCAGGAATGGTATACGATAATGATGTATGCCCTCGCCTACACTCCCTCAGCGACATCATCTCACGATCGTGGCATGCACCACTCTAGATACATGCACTTCCTCGCCAAAGCACATGTAATGCATGTATAATCGTGTTAGCCCAATTCTTAATTAGGTTTATTCAAATAGCATAATCGAGAAGCTAAGGTACCTCCCTTTATATCATTTACCCAAAAAATGATCCATCTAGGGTCGTCAATCCTGGTTAGTCTCATACGATAGGCAGTTCAATAGTTACACTCTAGGTCGCTATGAGAGGTTCGTTACCGTCAGCATAGACCTATTTTGTACTCGAGGTCACTTGACCAATGCCCTACCAACTGGCAGTCTATTTTCGAAGGTTTGTCACCAACCCATCTGGGGACCACAACTAGGCTACGACAGTGTAGGCCGACAACTCGAATACAGTATCCCATACCACCGTATTTGGCTCACGAGTTTAGATTGTTCACTGGTCACTACGGAGAGACTCATTACCCCATCGTAGGTCGACAACTCAACTATGGTGTCCCATACCACCATGCTCAGCTCATGAGTCTTAGCATATAGTGGTACCTTGGTTGAAACGGGTCCTTAAATTAGTAAGGGGTACCGTAGGTTCAAGCAGTAGTGTTCATACATGGTAAGCACTTAGTAGGCCAATCGGGTTACTTGAAAAGTTCAATTGGTATGAGCATATGCTGAATTAATTGACATGGTACCAGTGTCAAAAATCATCGTACGACTCGGATTCACCGAATGCATCAAATGTGGTGAGACTAATTCGGCCACTTAAACAAGAATTGTTACCGATTGCCTGGACTACGTGGTAGTTCTAAACATACTCAGATGCAGTAAAGAATCACATACGTTAATCATAACATCATGTTACAAACAATTCAAATACAAATAATCATTTGAGCATTGTATCCCACACATTGCACATGTTATTATACATAGGCATTTTATACATATATCACACAATAGTAATTTACATTATATGAAGGAAACTATTTATATGACTAAGGAATGTAAGAATCCTGTCCTAATACACTTAATAAGTACAATCCATCAACAAAATCTCATTCAGACATTTTAATAAACACTTAGACTACACATTTCCAAGTATATAGGCTAGACTTACTACAGCATGAATTATGACAATTCATTTCACCATATCGATCATAAATTATATAACATACGTGCATCTAAGATTAAAAATCATATTAAGTACAAATCAGGATTTTTCATGAATGCATTTCACATTTACATAGTCCACACACATATATTTCATCGAATACCACGTAACTAAAATCATATGGTAGCAATCAAGTCAGACATAAATCATTACTGACATTGAAAGCCTTGAAAACCATAACTTAAACGTTTATAGCCCGCACGTTTCACCGGTAGACACGTATCGAACTCAGTTTGTATACTAAGTCTTTGTCTACAGCACAACACTACCTGAGTCACGAAATTGGTTAGCTGATTCGGCACGTAGAGCGGCGGGATCAAATCCCTGTAACTATCTCCCACTTTCTCTCTCTTTCCTTCTCTTTTTCTCTCTTCTCTCTCCTAGGGTTTAGAAATTCGTATGGAATGAGAGAGGGGTGGGTAAAGGTCCTTATATAAACCCAAAATTGATGAGATTGGCCCCAGGGCCAAGGTATACTTAGGTTATAGCCAAAGAGTGGATGTTTCAGTCCAACGAAGCTCATCTAGAGGCTCTTTTTCTGCATACGGTCTGGAAAAAGTTTTCTAAAAGTGGATTTAGGCTAGGTTAAGATTTTGGTCAGATCAGATTTATGGATCGACCATAGAAAATCAGTTTTAGTTCAATGGCTATCGTCACTCGATCAAGGACACAAGTACGCCGACCTATGTAGGAAAATTTCCCTGATCCGAGGGTGTAGTTAGTCAGAATTTGATGGTCTGAAACTTTAAATTTAGCTTGCAAGTGAATGATCCAAATCACTTAAATTTGAGTTCATTTTTTAAAAATATTCGCGTTTCTCACACCATTCATTCCGGGCTCAAGTTGTGCGTTTCAGGATACTATTTGTACTTGATTTCCAAGATGGTTGTCAAGCCCAATAAGGCGATCAGAATCGTATAATTTCGTAGTAATCGGACTTCCGACACATGGTCCAGGTCTGATGCGAAGTTTCAATGCACTCTCAAGAGTAACTGGGTTTTAAGATTGATCCTATATTTTTAGGTAATGTAGCGTTAGCGATCCTATTAGTTTTAGGCCTCGCAGTTCGTATTAAAAGCAGTTCAATCTAATTTCATTGATTATTTAGTTTAACACTTAATAATTTTCATCTAATTTTTAAAGGATTCGGTCCTTAGTGATCTCTGCCTGAGGTGGTACTCGAATCTTTGTATGGATTTTTTCGGGCCGTTATAATCTACCCCCCTTAAAGAACAATTTCATCCCCGAAATTGCCTAAGGGTAATAAGTAAAGGTTTTATTATTTCATTTGCTTAGTTTTGTTGGTTTCAGGTTTATATACATATTAGGGTATATAATAACTACATCAGCCTAGCTCATGTTGGTCTACCCCCCTTAAAAGTTTCTACCTTTGAGGTTTGAAAATAAATGTCAAAATCATCATTATTGTGCTAAGTGTTTGATGATAAAGTTTACCTAAGGGTGATATAATCTACTCTTTATGATTGTGCTAATACGGAAAGATAGTTGTGGTCGGCTCAAATCTGATACATCGATTGCCCACCTGACCAAGGCAGACAACTCGTTATATCCCTTCCTAATCCTGATGGATCCTGGTCTTATGCTCGATCAAAGCAGTGAGTCCTTTAGTAATCACCCAGGATTGAGAATTGAGTTAAGCCGCGAATGCCTCTTTGGGATATGGTTCTGAAATTCTAAAATCTGATCATCCTAAGTATTTAAGGAGTATTATAATTCATTAGGAGATTCAAGCCTCATACTTATAAGGTTGTCTTTTGGGTCTTAAAATTCAATGAGAGTTCTTGTTTAACCTATGATTAACTTGGTGGATAATAAGTTCTTCCATGGTGTTCATAGTCAAAAGTCTATACTAGAAGGGTTTTCAATCTCCTAAAATTATATTTGTATGTCACCATTTCGATCATATGGCTAGAGGGTTATGGGCAGATTACACTTTGATTTCATTAACTTCGAGAGGGAAGGAAGAGTCGAGAGTTCTAAAATATTTTAGAATTTGGAATGTTAGCGACATTAGGCACCGAAAAGGAAAGAAGAGGAACATCTCCTCGACACAGTATGAACCTTGAATTTACAAGAGAATAAGAAACTTATAACATTTTACTGTAGTCCGCCTTTAACATGAGTTTACGTAGTATTAAACTATGAAACTCAATCCTACCCGAGCGTCCTAATTTAATTGTATAAAAATAATTAAAAATATATATATCTTTACGTATAATCAAATTTAATCACAAAATACTTCCTAGTATGATTATAAATAATTCCTAAATAGACACCACATATTAAACTTTAATATGAAAAGATATAACCAGTCTATTGGCAACTCGAAGTTGTAAAAATTTTTCATTTTGACCCTTCTATTATTTATAACATATTTGTTATCTCTAGTTACCATATTATTTTTATAATTTTTATAGTAATCCATCATTAGGCCTATTCTTTCATATGAATTAGTTTAATAGACTCAGTGTCTACCAATAGGAAGACAGGTGTGCCTTGAATGTGTGCAGTGACCTCAAAGGCCAAAGGCACTGTAGTTGCTGACTTGGGTGCTTCAGCTGCAAGTGCATGCACATGGGCTTGTTGAGGATGATTTAGTTGCGCTACCATAGGTCGTTGAGGTGACTTATTTCGAGGTACGAGTGGTCGATAAAGTGGTTGTGCTGGTGGTGTAGATTGTAGAGGTGGAGTCGTTATATCACGTGGTGGCTAACAATCGATCTTTTGAGGTAGCGTAATACTATTGTCTTTCATCTTGGTAAAACGGAAGGGGTCAGTGTGTCCCCCTTTATTGCAGTATGTACACCAACGATCCGTTCATCTCTGCTGGGTTGACAGAGCCATGGGCCTGAGAGGTGAGTCTACATGTGGCCCCTTACCTTGGACTGGCCAGTGCTGTAATTCAGGATAAGGCCTCGGGCCCATTGGTATACATGTCTGAGAAACTCTATCTCCATCTTGGTCAGCTCGTAGAGACATGTTGACTAGCTCAGCGTAATTGGGAATACAATACAACACCTCCTAGTGCGGATGTCGGGCCGCAACCCATCTAAAAAGCACCACATTTTCATCGGTTCATCTGCTAGTATCAAAGGGGTGTATCTGACTAGCTCTATGAATTTGTTCTCATATTCTGACATGGTCATCCTTCCCTGTCGAAGGCGAAGAAACTCACCCTCCTTTTCATTACGGTATGTGAGGGGGAAGTACTTCCTAGGAAGCGTGTCTCAAATGCATCTTAAGTCCACACATGTCCTATGGGAATTGTTCGTAGGATGTTGTCCCACCAGAGGCTGGCCTCCTTCTCAAACATGTAGGTGACCAATTCTACCTGCTTTGCCTCAATGCAGTGCAGCGGCTTCAGCATCTTAGAGATGCGGTCAAGCCAATACTCGGCCTCTTCGGGTCTGTGCATACCCACAAAAGTAGGAGATCAAAAGCGCTGGAACGCTCGAATAAGCCGCTGGCATTCATATTACCAGAAAGTTGCACTGGTAGTGCAAGCGGGACCGTATGTACATTCTAAGCAATGACCCTCATAATGGTGGCCAAAAATTGTTGCAGCTGATGTTGTTGCTGCTGTGGCATCAAGAGCATCATCTGCTCCAATCTATTAGGAGGAGGAGCCGACTGAGGCATGTATGGCGTCGAGGTAGACGGGCGGTTCTGCTCAAGAACCGGTGTTACAAATGGTGTAGGTCCATTAGTGGGGCCAGAGGCCGGCTATGAATCCGGCATAGTCTCGTAATTTGAGCCCAAACTGGGGTCCGTATGGCCATCGCTTAGGGGAGATGCCCTGTCAATTGAGTCACCAAGTGTGAGACGTGTCGTACTCCACGTGGTCTTAGGTGACATTCTCTATATACAACATAAGGTACAACCCGTGTAAGATTTTTCATAACAATTCTCACTTTGGCAAGCATTCTACATATTTCATAGCAAAAGGAGCTGCATGCATTTCATTTAACTAAAATTGTCACAATACATGGGATATAGTTTTACATGAATCATGACAGAAGATGCATGAGAACTAATCTAACAAAGCTCTTGAACACTAAAGAATGTCAACCACTCTAGCATATTACTAAGCCTATCAAGGTTGTACATAGAGACAAGAAAACAAGCAGCAAAGTAAACAAAAAGGCAACTGCACGTATGTCTAGTCGTCCGAATCTAGTGATGGAGGAGGGGCACCCTTATCCTGTAGACGACACAGGATAGCTTTCAAGGTATGAGACACCTTACTAAATTTTTTCTTCATGAAGGCCTTGTTCTCTTCAAGCTCTTACCTTACCTCGGCCCGGGTCTCTTTGACTTTCTGTCGTAAGGCGACTTGGCCTTCCTCAAGTTGAGCTAAGCGGGCTTCGAAAGCAGCCCGATCAGGATGGCTCACACGTGTAGTAGGAGGAGAGCCCTCATCAGTGTCTTGGGCCTCTTCTTCCTCATTTTCCTGCTCTTCCTCTTCCTCACTCCCATCATATTCTTCACTGCCTTCCTCGTACTCAGACCCATCACATTGCAATCGCGGCCCAATCTTCATTTTGGCGAGTGTGGTGTCATTTATAAAGTGAATCGGCACCAACTCATTAGGGCTAAGTTTGTAGCCAAACTCACAAGCAAGCTTGCATATGAGTCGACTAAAGGGAAATGAAGTAGCCATCCTAGTAGAATGGGCGGTCAGGACTATCTCCCGTAGGATGAAGGTAGGCAGGCACAAGTTGTCTCCCTGCCCAACACGGTACAAGAAGTCTACCATCAGGCGTGTGTACTTGATGCGGTTTCTCCACCTAGGATACACATTGTATGTGAATATATAGTGGAGTAGGTGAAAATCAGGAGTCATCTTGTCGCTGGGAGGCAATTGCCATGGTTCCAGTGGACCAATCGGCCGCAAAGAAATTGTGTGCGACAATCCCTTTCATGCACACTCCTAAAATACTTCTCATCAGCATGTACCTCGCCACGCTATATTCCCATGATCCGCGCTATCAAACTAACATCGACTTCTGCTTCCCACCCTGCCACGGGAATCTTGAACTACTGAGGCTCCAGCGATGGGTCTCGTATATGAGCATAGAAGGCTCGGACAATGTCTTGCCTTCCAATACGGGCCCCCATCCGGCGTCCGACAGGCGGTCCATTAGCAGATAAAGCCCAAACAGCTTCTCATCCACATGCGCTTTGAAGATAACCCTACAGCCCCAAAATCTACCATGTGCAATGCCAAGCTGTAGAGCTCTCTCAATGGGAACCTGGAGATTGAGCTCCCACTTCGTCCTCAGCTCTTATGTGGCATTCATACTTGGTTCTACGCCTGATCTCTTCCTTGGATGGGTTGGACGGCTAGGCCCAGCTTCATCCATAGGAGCTCTCTTCTTTCCCATAAGGGAAAGAATTATGGAGAGAGAGAAAATGGCAACCACAAGCTCAAAAAGAGTCATGAAAACAAATAGCCTTATAATGAAGGTGGATTTGGAGGCTTTTTGAAAGATGAGACACAAAGCTATTGAATTTATGCCCAAATGAGTAAGAAGTTGGGAAAATGGAAATAGTAGAAGATTGGGTTTTGAGGAGGATAAGGGAAAGAGAGTATGTAGTGAAGAGAATGAAGAAGATAGTAGAATGGAGGGAGATTTGAGAGAGGATTGTGAGGTTTAGAGAGATTTGGAAAGCTTAGAAGGGTAGAAGTGAAAGGAAAGAAGCAAATAGGGGTAATAGAAGGGGTCCCACATGATTTTATGGGCCCCACAGCCATTTACACTGGTCGGCTCGACTGGCCCAGCAGGATCACTGTCCAAAATCGGGGAGGCATCCCCGAACCAGCGATGGCATCGCCGGTAGCTGGACGGTGGGGCGATGCCTCCTGGAACCGGCAATTCTATCCCCTCAGGGACACCGGATGTGCACAGGACCCACCTCGGATCCCCCCGATTTGCATCGTTTGGGCCCCCAAGTCCGTTTGAGGTGTTTTTAGGTCCCATCACGCGTATATTCACACCTTTAGGGTTCTTTGAGTGTGAAATGCACGAAATCCTCATCTAAACTTGTTGATTGACGGTCTGGGAAAGGATTAAGGCCATCTCACATGATCACAGAGGCCTACGGGCCCGATTGCACTGGTCAATTTTGATCACTTCCTTCGATTAGCGAAACTGGGCATCCTATGATTGTTTCTATGTTTCATCAGACCCTCCTAAGTCAGAATAAGTCAATGTGCGTAGTGTGACCATAACCCGGTCCAGTTTAATCCAAATCATGCTCTGATACCAACTTGTAATGCCGTAAAAATTGGGGATCGAGCAAAAGCCCAGCTCCCGAGTTCCAACGCATCAATTATGCGACATAGATAATGATGATTAAATGTTGTCCATATTAGTGTATTAATCATGAATGGGATTATACCAAATTAGCATATCATACTCCAGAGACAGTTAGATTATGCAAGCGGAAGACTGTGATAGATATATAAAGCATATAAGTGGTTGTAGGTCTCCACAGTATAAACATGTCACTAGGTTAAATAGTTACATACATAATTTCAAAATATACAAAAATGATAAAGTGTAACATCATCTATCCATATCCCTTTAGCCCCGATGTGCAACTCTAGGTCTATATAGACCCACCAGGGAGTTGTATGTAGGAGAACTCCTCATCGTCGTAGAAGTCAGGCTCCACCTCGTAAGCCTCAACATCACTTGAAACTACAACAGAGTCTGGTTAGTATTTTAAAACACTGTCACAGAGTAAGAGTGAGTGATCAACTCAGTGAAGCTATAAGGAAAAGGTTCACATGTTATTAATAAAGTCAAGCAGTAATGATAAAGCAGTACAACAATCATATCCTAAGTACTCTTGTTAATGTAGGAATGGTATATGATAATGATGTATGCCCTTGCCTACACTCCCTCAGCAACATCATCTCACGATCACGGTATGCACTACTCTGGACATGTGCACTTCCTCGCCAAAGCACATGCAATGCATGTATGATCGTGTTAGCCCAATTCGTAATTAGGTTTATTCAAACAGCATATTCGGGAAGCTAAGGTACCTCCCTTTTTATCATTTACCCAAACAATGATCCCTTTAGGGTCGTCAATCTTAGTTAATCTCATACGACAGGCAGTTCGATAGTTACACTTTAGGTCACTACGAGAGGCTCGTCACCATCAACGTGGGCCTATTTTGTACTCAAGGTCACTTCACCAATGCCCTACCAACTGGCAGTCTATTTTTGAAGGCTCGTCACCAACCTGAGTGGGGACCATAGACAGCTTGAATATAGTGTCCCATACCACCGTATTCAACTCACGAGTTTGGGTTGCTCACTGGTCACTACGGGGAGGCTCATCACCCCATCATAGGCCGATAACTTGACCACGGTGTCCCATACCACCATACCCGGCTCATGAGTCTTAGCAAATCGTGGTACCATAGTTGAAACAGGTCTTTACATTGGTGAGGGGCACCTTAGGTTTAAGCAGTAGTGTTCATATATGGTAAACACTCAGTAGGTCAATCGGGTTACTTGAAAAGTTCGATTGGTACGAGCGTACGCTGAATTAATCGACATGGTACCATTGTCGAAAATCATCGTACAACTTGGATTCACCGAACGCATCAAATGTGGTGAGACTAATTCGGCCACTTAAACAAGAATTGTTACTGATTGGCTGGACTACGTGGTAGTCCCAAACATACTCAGATGCAGTAAAGAATCACATATGCTAATCATAACAGCATGTTACAAATAATTCAAGTATAATAATTATTTGAGCATTTTATCCCACACATTGCACTTATCCCACACATTGCACATGTTATTATACATAGGTATTTTATACATATATCACATAATAGTAATTTACATTATATGAAGAAAATTATTTATATAACTAAGGAATGTAAGAATCCTGTCCTAATACACTTAATAAGTACAATCCATCAACAAAATCTTATTCAGACATTTTAACAAACACTTAGACTACACATTTCCAAGTATAAAGGCTAGGCTTACTACGGCATGAATTATGACAATTCATTCCATCACATCGATCATAAATTATATAACATACGTGCATCTAAGATTAAAAATCATATTAAGTACAAATCAGGATTTTTCATGAATGCATTTCATATTTACATAGTCCACACACATATATTTAATCGAATGCCATGTAACTAGGGTCATATGGCAGCAATCAAGTCAGACATAAATCATTACTGACATTAAAAGCCTTGAAAACCATAACCCAAATGTTTATAGCCCACTCCCTTCACCGGTAGACACGTATCGAACTTAGTTTGTACACTAAGTCTTTGTCTACGGCACAACGGCTACCTAAATCACAGAATAGGTTAGCTATTTCGCTGATCTTCCTATTTGGATATCTAAAATAAATTAGGGTTAGGATTTCTTATCTAAGAACAGAACCAAAATCACCAGAATAGTGACACGGGAAGGCTGATTCGACACGTTGAGCGGCGGGATCAAATCCCATCAACTATCTCTCACTTTCTCTCTCTTTCCTTCACTTTTTCTCTCTTCTCTCTCCTAGGATTTAGAAATTCGTATGGAATGAGAGGGGTGGAAAAGGTCCTTATATAGGCCCAAAACTGATGAGATTGGCCCCAAGGCCATAGTATACTTAGGTTATAGCCAAAGAGTGGCTATTTCGGTCCAACGGAGCTCAACTAGAGGCCCCTTTTTCTGCATATGATCTGGAAAACGTTTCCATTAGATCTAGGCCAGGTAAAGATTTTGGTTTGATCAGATTTACTGATTGACCGTGGAGGACCAGTTTCAGTTCAACGGCTATTGTCACTCGATCAAGGCCACAAGTACACCGACCTGCGTAGAAAAATTTCCCTGATCGGAGGGTGTAGTTGGGTTAAAATCTGACGGTCTAAAACCTTAAATTTGTCCTATAAGTAAATAGTACAAATCACTTAAATCTGAGTTCATTTTCGAAAGATATTTGCGTTTCTCACACCCTTCGCTCCGGGCTCAAGTTGTGCATTTCGGGATACTATTTGGACTTGATTTCTGAGATGGTTGTCAAGCCCAGTAAGGCGGTCATAACCGAATAGTTTCACAAAAATCGGACTTCCGACGTGTGGTCTAGGTCTGATGTAAAGTTTTAATATGCTCCCAAGAGCAACTGGGTTTTGAGATTAATCCTAGGTTTCTAGGTAATGTAGCATTAGTGACCCTACTAGTTTTAGGCCTTATAGTTTGTATTGAAAGTAATTCAATCTAATTTCATTAATTATTTAGTTTAGTACTTAATAATTTTTATCTAATTTCTAAAGGATTCGGTCCTTAGTAATCTCTGCCTGAGGTGGTACTCTGGTCTTTGTATGGATTTTCTCAGGACGTTACATATTTCACTCTTATTTGGCCAACTCATATACAACCTTGCTCAAGAGTTCGGCTACCAACTTGACATAGAGCTTGTGTCGATCCACTACATTAATGACACTACGCTCAACAACATGGGAATTAACCCTTGACAACGTCAAGCCTAACTCGATGAGAGTTGGGATGAGATGGGAAATGAAGAGGAAGAAGGTGATGAAGAAGAGGACGGAAATGAAATAGAGGAAGGGAGGAGGAGGGAAAGCAGGAAGAGGAAGAAGAGGTGGCCCAAGACTCTAATGGGGGCTCTCCTCCTGCTACACATAAGCTCCACCATGATCGGGCTGCTTTAGAAGCCCGATTGGCTCAAATTGAGGAGGGTTAAGTCGCCCTGCTACAGGAGGTCAAAGAGACCCGGGCCAAACTTGAAGAGAATAGGGCCTACATGAAACAGAAATTTAAAAAGGTGTCTCACACCTTGAAGGCTTTCCTGTGCTGTATGCAGGACAAGGGTGCTCCTCCATCACAAGATTCGAACAACTAGTCACATGTTGTATTTGTCTTTGCGTTTTCTTTATTTTCTTGCTTTCTATGTTATAGCCTTGATAGGCTTAGTAGTATGGTAGAGTGTCACACTCCAAACTCAGAAACTGGGCTCATAAAATTCTCGATCACTGAATCTGACATCGATAGCCTCCGTAGAACCCCATTCTCATCTTCCAGTGCCCATTCGCCAAGTTCCGATCCTGGAATGCTACGAGGAGGATTTTTAACATTAGTTTGATTCATAATGAGCAAAACCAAAGGCATAACCCACAAATAACAACCAAAAACTCCATTACATTTTCACTATGATCAAAAACTTTACAAGTACAATGAGCATAAAGGGAAATACAATGATAGTGAACGATAACTCCAACATGATCTGCAAAGCGCTCCTACCTCAGCGCTGTTGTGCTCCAACGTCAACTTCACGCAACGATCGTGTATAAGCTTATAGAAAGCTTAGAGGGTGGTGAAAGTGTATGCGTAAGGTAGTAATATGATCATGCGATATCAAAGTAATGCAGAATATGCAGAGGGATCCATGAATACCATTAGCCGTACCAAGGCTATGCGATGTAATACATGAATGATATCGGCCATACCAAGGCCATGCGATGTTAAATGCAATTCAAGCATACAAATCCTCATCTAAGTCCACATATCAATACAGTTCAAATCTGGAATATCACTAGGGTCTAGTACACTCTAAGCCAGATCGTCGCCCCATCGCGTGAAATAAGGTAAGTGGAAGAGACTTCACTATCCATTTACCAATATCGGGTTCGACTCGTCGATAGCGGACCCATTCCTCGAGCTGGTCAAACTTAGCCTAGCTTTTCCCCCTACTCTCAAGCGGGTAAGGCCGCACCCCCTTTCAACCAATCACGACACAGTGAAAAGTACGACCGTCTGGTAATCGGCACTTGACACTCCTGTACCCACTAGGTCTAGACGTTGGAGCAATCTCTTGGTACCATAAGGGTTTAGGGACTTTCACCCAGGGATATCTAAGAACCCCATGTAGAATAAGATTTTTGATATCCAATCCTGCCAACCATAATATGCCTGTGGAGGCTACGACCCTGATGTCGCTAGGGCGTACAGTATCATATCACATAATGCGAATGCATGAATCACACTATCCAGTCATGCAGCAATCTTACGCGTAACGTGCGCTCATGTAGGGCAACACCACTTATCTGGGGCCCCTAAACGATCTACCTAAAGGCATATGCTATGATCAGTCACTTCTCATATCAAGCATACATATGATGCGTATGATAATGAATCATGGAACTATACTAATCATGTTATGAAATAACACACTATCCTTACAATGCAGATGGCCTAGACAGCCTACACAAATCAAGTACGGGCCTATCGTGGGGCCCTAGGGAGAGTCGTAATGTGGACATTTAACCAACATTATACTCGCAATGTGGACGTCAAACCAACATTGCTCCCAAGGTATAGCTCGTCATAAACATCATTACATAAACCATGTCGAGATCACACATTGCAATGGACCTTAGGTACATCCTATTGGGTCTTAAATACATCAAATGGGTCATATCATGTGGGCCTTATATTCATCAAGTGGGCCACATTAATGGGCCGCACCAATGGACCTTATGTACATTGCAATGGGCTATAACCCTTGGGCCTTGAGTACATCAATTGAGCCTAAGCACATGGGCCTTATGTGTATCAAATGGGCCACACCCATTGGGCCCCATATGCACATCAAATGGGCCTAAACCCATAGGCCCCAATACTTTTCAGTGGGCCTTAACCCATGGGTCCCTAATACATTAAATGGGCCTCAACCCATGGGCCTTACATATTTATCAAAGTGGGCCTCAACCATGGGCCTTACATTCACATCAAAGTGGGCCCCAATGGACTACCACAGATACATTAATATGGGCCTCATAACATGCCAAGTGGGGTCCACTTAGACTATGGATCTGGCTCATTCTTTAACTCATACTATACAATGAGCTCTTAAAATGGATGGATGGTTTGGATGCAACACATGCATCAAGGGTGGGGTCCACTGTCCTATGGACCTAACTCATTCTTTAGCTCATGCCCAAAAATGAGCTTTCAAAATAGCTGGACGGATTGGATGCAGCACCTGCATCATGGAGGGCCCCACTGTCATTGGACAGTGTGAATAAAACACATGCATCAGGGGCTCCACCGTCCGCCTGGACGGTGTGAATAAAACCCATATATTATGGTGGGTTCCACCGTCCACAGCCGTGGACGGTGTGGTATCACATACATCAATGGTGGTTTCCACGTGTGTGGCCCACCATAATGTTTTCTCGCCATCCAACCCGTTGACAAGGTCACACGGACCTGAGTGAAAGGAAAAACACAAATTTTATCTTGATCCAAAACTTTTATGGACCCAAAATGGATTTCAAGGGCTGCCACCCTATCCCACTGTTTCCACTAATGTGGGCCACCTGAACATCAGATGGGACCCATTTTTGGAGGGGGCTCACCTCAGGGGGTGGCCCACCATATGAATGGGTTGGATGGAAAATACACATCATGGTGGGGCCCATGGCTGGAGCCATGGTTCGCTGCCCAGTCGTCCGTCGTCCCTAACGTAAGCGCTGGCAGCGCCTCTGATAGTAGCAGCAATAATGCTATTGCATGATGTATTTATTATTATTTTTTTATTTCCTGTGGTTTTTCACGGGTGGGTCCCACATCAGAGAAATTCGACATCGCCATTGATCCCCATAGCTCAAGACAATCCGAACGAGTCCAATATTCAACATATTTTGGGGTACAAAAATGTCAGGGTGAATTTCAACGGTATGGCCACTGTTTACCATGCTATGGCCAGCCAGATACTCGGATCAGATTCATCCTTTGACTCAACAGGTAAAATGATCCAGAGAATGGAATGGTTGGCGTGGATTAACAACATGCATCAAGGTGGGGCCTACACAAGCAGTCCACCCAAATAGCCTTGAACCAAGGCTGATATTTGTGTTTTCCTTTCAACGTCCAGCGCCCAAGGACACTAGACAACTGTGTATTTCAGGTGGGCTGCCCACTTGGGCCACCAAATAATGAGTGGTGTGGATGCAATGCTCATAAAGTGGGCCCCACTTACAAATGGCTTGGATAAAATACATACTTCATGGTGGGGCTCATCCGAGTGGGCCACACGGCCACATCATCATACCAAAAATAATAATAATAATAATATGAAAGAAAGAGGGAGAGAGAGAGATAGAAATAGAGTGGGATGCGTGTGATGGAGGGACCCCAACACTATGGGCCCTCCCTTGCATTCAATCATACATCAAGTGGGTCCCATTACACATGGGTCCATCGAAATCGAAAATCAACGATGGAGATCCTTTCCCCACCAATATGGATGGTCTAGATGACCTATTTAATGCAAGGAAATAAACATCATGATGGGGTCCATGGAGATTGGCCCCATCATGGAATGATCATGATGATCAAAGTGGTCCATCGGCCACATCTTAGGGTCCTAAGTGAGATCCAAACCATTGATCGGTTGGCCTCTGTAATGCCCTGGAAAAATCTGTACTGAAACTCGAGTACTAACTCGACCAGAAATTAGGTAGGATTAATTCCTTTAGAAAATAAGCGTAAGTTAGCTAGCGCAACGCTAGAGTAGCTGTGAAATAGTCCCTGATCACTTTAAATACGTTCTACAAGATCTAAAACTTGTAGAAATCATGACGTTATAATATCCTGAAACCTAAGATCAAACTCTAAACCGGTTTGTCCTCAGGAACCCTTTGAAACTTTGTATTGGATCTAGACCGTGCGTCGAAAGTCTGATACTTACAATCTTAGACCGTTATGACCGCTTAGCTGGACTTGACAATCATTTTAAAAATCAAGCCCAACTGACGTTCAGAGGCGATTTCATTGAGCCTGGAGTGAAGAGAGTGAGAATAGGGCAAATGCTTTAGAAATTAAATTCAAATCTGGCACGTGACTTGGCGCGTTATTATTAAGCATTCTGACCGTCAGAATTCAGCCAAATTACACCCTCGGATCAGGAAAAATTTCTTTTTTATATCATGAGACTTGTAGACCTGATCTACGTGCGATGACCGTTGAACTGAAACTGGACAGCCACGTGCGATCTACGAACACTACTGGTCTGAAAATGGGATGTGAGCAACATCCGGGGCTAAGAGCTTAAGTCCGATCGCGTTCGGCCAGGAAACCTCCCGAAATGCTTTTTTGGACCAGAACAGCCCCGATTTGGTTAGACCTCAAGTAAACATTGTTCCCAAGCCTATTTTGGAAATGTTTTAGCTTATAAAAGGGCTTTAAACCCTCACTTATCTCATCCATCCGAATTTGCTAGAAACCCTAGCTGGTGTGAGGGAGAAAGTGAGAGTTTCTGAGAGAAAGTGGGAGTGATCTTCCTGCCACTTGCACTACCTGTTGCACGTGCAACGCATCTCAATCACTTTACCGGTGATTCCGCCGCACTTCTACGTAAGAAAAGACCCAACTACTTGCTGATTTAAGGTTCCATCGATTCCTTAGCGATGTAGCTTACGAATCTTGTGTATTAGGTTGTCTGTTCGCCGTAGACGAAGCGTATACGATCCGTTCGAAACGATACACCTTTAGAGAAAAAGGTGCGGATTTAGACGCTTTGATTGACTGATTTCAAAGCTTTCAATGTCGTTTAATAGTAGATTATCGACAGCAACGCCGTTTGACATGTACAACATGTTGTCCGTTTCCTGTTTCGTAAACGTAGGAAAAATATGAGATTTAGGGCATTTTAGTCATTTGTAGGAAATACTGTATACATCCATATTTTGCTGAAATGGTTGACATGACTTTTTGTTGCATTAGGATATTAGGAATGCGTGTATAATTGGATTGGCAAAGAGATTCGTCCAAATGCGCACTTTAAGTCGACATACACTATGTAGACTTAAGTGTGTAGACTAAGTATTTGTATAAATATTTGTATTAGTATGTATTGAATTAAATGGTGTTGTGATTTAGTTTGAGATTGAATTCTCATATAATATGCTGATGTAAATGATTTCCTTCATGTTGGCGATATGCATGATTTCATTATCTGTATGAAATGCATGTGATAGATGATTCACTTAAGTTGTATGTTATAACATATTTCAACATGCTTATATTGTTGTATTTCATTTCCATTACTCTTATATGATTGATGTTATGGATTCACAAATGTTTGGGGCTATACTTAGTCCAGGCAGTCGGTAACAGAGAAAATTTGTGGCCGGCTTGTATTTGCCACGAAGGACGCGTCGATGAACGCGATTCATGTTTAGAGTTGGCGGCAATGGTTAGGCCACGTGGAGTGTTTCACGCACTTCATGTCGTTCGGTTTGCGATGCGCTCGTGCTAGTCGAGCCTGTCAAGTAACTCGACTGGCCGTTGATTGTTCACCCTGTATGAATCATAACTGCTTGAACCTAGGGTACTGAACTTACCAATGGAAACCCTGTTAACCATGGTACCTTGATCCACAAAGACTTATGAGCCGGGCATGGTGGTATGGGACACCGTGGTCCAGCTGTCAGCCTACGCTGGGGCCACAAACCTCCCCGTAGTGACCAGTGAGCACCTACGACTCGTGAGTAGATTATGGTGGTATGGGACACTATATTCTTGCTGTTGGCCTACACTGATCAGGTGACGAGCCCTTTGTAGTGACCGCGAGCGTATTCTGAGTCTACGAGAGGCGACGACCCTTCCGTAGCAATGAGAGTACAGTAGGCCTGTATTGATAAGGTGATAGGGGAGCGGTGCAACGAGTGCGAGCAACAGCCCTGACAGCCCTTGCAGCGACCTACAAAATATACATTGTATGAGATTACTAGGAGTGACGACCCTAGACAGGATCTGTATTGGGATTGATATAAGTAAGGTACCTTAGTTTCCCAATACTGCTGTATGAATGGACTAATAATAACTCAGTAATCATATCACCATCACATTGCATGTGCCTGGAAGATGTGGAGCACTGTGGGAAGAAAGCATGCCACGAGCGTAAGATGGTGCCGTATGAGGGAGATCGTCGGTGAGAGCATCCATCATGTCATGTCATATTGCATTAACAACAGTATTTAGGAATGTTTGATTAATTGCTTTACTATTATCGTATGATTGATTTGAGAACATGCTAATCTCTACTCTATTATTCCACTGAGTTGATCACTCACTCCCACGTTACGGGATGGTGTTTGCAACACCCACCAGACTCTGTCTTAAATGCAGGTGAGGTAGCGATTCAAGAGGCAGAGCCAGATTATATGAGGACCAGGACGAGTTCTCATATATGTAGTTTCACGACGGCTTTGCATAGGTGGCCTGGATTGGCGAGACATACTAGTTGGACTTCTGACATTTTGATTTTATTTTATTACATGTACATGAGACTCAAAGATGTATTCATACTTTGGAGACAGCTGAGATTTATTTTGTTTTCCATACAGTGATATATATATTCTTCAATCTTCCGCTTGCTTTTATCACTGAATCTGGAGTATGGATTGCAGTTTTGGTATAATTTTACTCATGCGAATGCTTTAACTCAGACAACAGGGAATCGTAATCATATTTGTTGCATAAGTGATGGTCTGGAACTCGGGAGTCGGGTTTATGCACGACCCCCGATTTTTAGGGTGTTACAGCCTCACTTGGCCCATCTTAAAAATATAAAAAACTACTCTATCAAAGAACCTACCGCTTAATCTTCTTGCTCCCTCGGCTTGCTGGTCTCCTTTTGCTTCTCTTTGATGAAGGAAGATGAGAAATGGATGGCTAGGATGAGAGATCTTGGGATGGAAAGGTGGGCCTCACACATGCATTTTTCTCTCCTTGGGAAGGCTTGGACGTATGGGGATTCTCTTGCTTGGAATTAGGTTTGAAAATGAGAGAGAGAGACTTGTAAAGGGAGAGAGAGAGAGAGAGAGAGAGAGAGAGAGAGAGAGTGATGGGTGATGGATGTGGTGAGTGATGGGTGTAAGAATTTTTTAACTTTTGTGGCAATTTGTGTAAGAGAAGTATGGCTTTGTAAGAACTTTTTGACTTTGGGGCTTGCTTGGGAAAGGATGAAAGGTGATGTGTACTTAACATGTACTTGACATGTTGAGATTGATGGATTGATGGATTGATGTGACAAGTCATAGAGATTCTCTTGGGTTTCACAATGCGTGGCATTTTTCTCTCACCGAACAATGGCCCAGATCTCCTGACCAGGGTATCACCTTAGCACGCTAGTCATGGCATCGGAACCGTGGTAACGGCGCGATCACTATGGTATAAATCTTGGGTTAAGTCGATACAGGTTGATGGCGTGCGACGCAGGGTCATGCGCAAATACCGGTTAACAGTCGAAGGTTGCCAGAATTTGACCGGAAAGACCGCAGAAGTCTATGGAATGGTACGGTCTAGGATACGAGGTTTATATATAGTGGTTGGTATGTTTTAGTGTTTAAAACTTTGTTTAGATTAGCTCACATGCATATTCTGCCATGATCCATGTAAGACTACATCTCATGTATTGTGACGATTTTGGTTAAATGAAATGCATGAAGCTTCTTTTGATTTGGAATATAAATAATGTTTGGATGAGTTTGAGTTCTTATGTTGAATCTCACACATATTGCACCTTATGTTCTATATAGGGAATGCCTCCTAAGGCCACTCGGAGTACGACACATCTTAAACTTGGCAAATCGAGTGATGGGGAACCTCCCCTAAGCGATAGCCATACGGACCCCAGTTTGGGCTCGAATCATGAGACTATGCTAAATTAATAGCCGGCCACTGACCCTACCAATGGGCCAACACCTTTTGCACCACCGGTTCTAGAACAGAACCGTGCATCTACCTCGATGCCACACATGCCTCGGGCGGCTTCTCCTCCTAATAGGTTGGAGCAGATAATGCTCCTTATGCAGTAGCAACAGTAGATTTGGACCGCCATCGTTAGGGCCCTTTCCCAGAACACGAATGTGGTTCCACCTGCACCACCTATGCACCCTACTGGAAACCTGAATGCCAACGGCTTATTTGAACGATTCCAGTACTTCCAACCTCTCACTTTTGTGGGTACTCACAGACCTAAGGAGGCTGAATATTGGCTTAACCGCATCTCTAAGTTGCTGAAGCCGTTGCACTGCTCTAAGGTAAAATAAATTGAGTTGGTCACATATATGTTTGAGAAGGAAGCCAGTCTCTAGTGGAATAGCATCCTTCGAACCATTCCCGAGGGGTATGTGTGGACATGGGATGCTTTTGAGACTCGCTTCCGTGAAAAGTATTTCCCCCTCACCTACCATAACTAGAAGGAGGGTGAATTCCTTCACATTCGTCAAGGAGAAATAACTGTGGCCGAGTATGAGAATAGGTTCATAGAACTAGCCAGATATGGTCCCTTGATATTAGCAGACGAGCCGATGTGAATGCAGTGATTTTCTGAGGGTCTGTGTCCTGAGATACATACGAAGATGTGTTGCACTATGTAACGCCTCGGAAAAATATGTATAGAAACTCGAGTACTAACTCGATCAAAAGTCACTTAGGATTAATTCCCTTAGAAAATAAGTGTAAGTTAACTAGCGCTACGTTAGATTAGCTGTGAAATTGTCCCTGATCACTTTAAATACGTTCTGCAAGACCCAAAACTTGTAAAATCAATGACGCTATAACATCCCGAAATCTAGGATCAAACGCTAAACCCGTTTGCTCGCAGGAACCCTTTGAAACTTCGTATTGGATTTAGACCGTGCGTCGAGAGTCCGATATTTATAATCTCAGACCATTAGGACCACTTAGCTGGACTTGACAATCGTTTCGAAAATCAATCCCAACTAATGTTCTGGGGCTATTTCATTGAGCCTGGAGAGAGGAGGGTGAGAAAGAGTTAAATTCATTAAAGATTAAATGAGATTAAAATAAATCTGGCACGTTTCGCTTGCGGGTTAAGTATGAGCATTCAGACCGTCAGAATCTGACCCAAATACACCCTCGGATCAGGAAACATTTCTCACTCAGGTCAGTGTACTTGGAATCCTTGATCGAGTCTCCGTGACCGCTGAACTGAAACTGGTTCGCCACATGCGATATGGGAACTCTACCAGACTGAAAACTTGACGTGAGCTGGATCCAGTATCCATGAGCTTAAGTCTGACCGCATTCGGCCAGGGGACCTCCCGAAATGATCTTTTGGATTGGAAAGGACCCGATTTGGTTATAACCCAAGTACACCTTTGTCCCAAGTCTAAATAGGTGACTTTTTAAACTATTTAAGGACCTTAAACCCTCTCATATCTCTCCCATCCGAATTTGCAATAAACCCTAGAAAGAGAAGAGAGAGAAAGAGAGAGATTGTGAGAGAATTGTGGGAGAAACTTTCAGCCACATGCTACAGCTTCTACACGTGTTGAATCACTGCATTCAAATCTTCCCAGTGATTCCAACTCATTTTTAGGTAAGAAAACCCTTACCACTACCTGTTTTAGGGATTCCTTCGATTCAACTAGCGAAGCAGCTGATGTAACTTGTGATATAGGTCCTCATATCACCGTTGACGAAGCGTAGACTTTCTATTTGAATCAATACGCGTCTACGGCAAAAGGTGAGGATTTTAGATGCTTAGATTGACTGATTTCAAAGCTTTCAATGTCGTGTAATAGTAGATTATCGACGAGAGCGTTGTTTGACATGTAGAACATGCTGTCTATTTTTCATTTCGTATACGTATGGAAAATATGAGATTTAGGGTATTTTAGGTATTTGTAGGAAATACTGTATATGTCCGTATTTTGTAAAAATGATTGGCATGTTTATTTGTCGTGGTATTATACTAGTTATGCATGCATGATCTGTTTGGCGAAGAGATTCACCCTAATGCGCACTTTGGGTCGACATACGCTATGTAGACTAAAGTGTGTAGACTAAGTGTTTGTATAAATGTTTGTATTAGTATGTATTGAGTAAATGTTGTTGTAGATTAGTCTTGAGATTGAATTCTCAATTAATATGATGATGTGCACGATTTCCTCCATGTTATTATTGAATTGATTTCTGTATATGTATGGAATACATGTGTTTGGTTGAATTGCTTACGTTGTATGATATAACATGTTGTCAACATGCTTGTAATGTTTGTATTTCATTCCTGTTACTCTCATATGATCACTGATGCTGATTTACAAATGTTTGGGGCTATAACCTAGTCCAGGCAGTCGGTAATGGATTGAATTCGTGGTTGGCTTCTATTTGCCACGAAGGACGCGTCGATGAACGCGAGTCGTTTTTGGGTTGGCGACAATGGTTAGGCCACACAAAGTATTTTATGCACTTCATGTCGCTCAGCTTGAGATGCACTCGCACTAGTCGAGCTCGTCAAGCAACCCGACTGATCGTTGATTGTTCACCTTGTATGAGTCATAACTGCTTGAACCCAGGGTACTGAACTTACCAGTGGAACTCCTGATTACCATGGTACCTTGATCCATAAAGACTCATGAGCTGGGCATGGTGGTATGGGATACTGTGGTCGAGCTGTAGGCCTACGCTGGGGCCACAAACCTCCCCGTAGTGACCAGTGAGCACCTTTGACTTGTGAGCCGATTGTAGTGTTATGGGACACTACATTTAAGCTGTCGGCCTACACTAATTGGTGACGAGCCCTTTGTAGTGACCTCGAGCGTATTCTGAGTCTACGTGAGGCGACGACCCTTACATAGCAATAAGAGTACATTAGGCATGTATTAATAAGGTGATAGGGGAGCGGTGCAACGAGTGCGAGCAACAGCCCTGACAGCCCTTGTAGTGACCTATAAATATAACATCGTATGAGATTACTAGGAGTGACAACCCTAGAAAGGATCTGTGTTGGGATTGATATAAGGAAAGTACCTTAGTTTTCGAATACTGCTATATGAAAGGATTAATAACAACTTGATAATCATATCCACATCGCACAGCATGTACCTAGAAGATGTGGAGCACTGAGGGAAGAAAGAATGCCGCGGACGTAAGATGGTGTCGCATGAGGGAATATGTCGGTGAGGGCATCCATCATGTCATTTCATGCTTGCATTAACAACAGTATCTAGGAATGTCTGATTGCCTGCTTTACTATTATCACGTGATTGATTTGATAACATGCTAATCTTTGCTCTATGATTCCACTGAGCTGATCACTCACTCCCACGTTACGGGACGGTGTTTGCAACACTTACCAGACTTTGTCTTAGATGCAGGTTGCGAGGAGATCCAGGAGTGGGAGCCAGATTTCTACGAGGACCGGGATGAGTTCTCATATATGCAATTCTCTGACGGCTTTGCGTAGGTGGCCTGGATCGGCGGGACATGCTAGTTGGACCATTTGACATTTTGATTTTTAGTTTATTACATATATTTGTGACTCAGATATGTATTCATACTTTGGAGGCAGCTCGAGATTATTTTATTTTCCATACAGTGATATATGTATTCTTCAGTCTTTCGCTTACGTTTTATCACTGGATCTAGAGTATGAATTTTAGTTGTGGTATAATCTTACTCATGTGAATGCTCTAACTCTAACAACATTGAATCATAATCATATTTTTTGCATAAGTGATGGTCTGGAACTCGGGAGTCGGGTTTCTATAGGACCCCCGATTTTTAGGGTGTTACAAGTTGGTATCAGAGTATGATTTGAATTAAACCAGACCTGGGTTATGGTCATGCGACGTACGTTGTTGCCCCTTTGACTTTAGTGGGTATGAGAAAAACATAGAAACACTCTTAGGGTCCCAGTCTTGTCAATTGGCAAAGTTCATGCAAATCGATCATCTTGATTGAGTCCGTGTGTATCCGTGGTCGCATAAAATGACCCCGGACCACTTCTAGATCGTGTCTGGACGAGTCTAGACCACTCTGGACTTAATCCCATCTGTTAAAAATTGTTAAATGCGAATATACATCAGATAGTGCCCGAAATGACCCGAAATAGTGCGAAACGGGGTCGTGGGCCTATCCACGCTAGTTTAGGGTGATCTGAGGTGGGACCCATGGTTTTTTGAGGACCACAGGGTAGGAGGGCCTCACCAAAATAGTGAGCCATGACCGATTGAGACAGCGACCGGCGAGGACCTCGCCGAGTCAGCGAGGCCTCGCCGTACAGTGGGCCCCACTCGGGCCGACAAGGTTTGAGGGTTAGGGGAGGCCCCCTAGATATGGGTCGTCCCTTAAAACACTCTCAAACCCTTACCTCCTTCATAAAAGTCCCTCCCAAGCTCTCCCTTCTCCACATTTTTGTTGCCTCCCCTTTCAAAATCCATTTCCAATCACCCCCACCGTCAATTTCTACCTCAACCCACGCCCCTCCATCGTTCACAGCCGAATGCACCTCCTTTCCTCTCCATTTTCATCCGTGGAAGCTCTCTCATCCTCCATTGAAGGCTAAAAATCGTGTAAGCCTCCATCCCTACCCATTGCACTCGTTTCCCTTTGAAATCCTAGCCTTTGAGAGCCTGTTTCACTCCTCTATAGGGCCTAGATTCATGCCAGCCCACTAGGTCAACCATTTCTCCCCATTTTTTCCATTTTTCATTGCTTTTCTAGAGGCTATTTTAGCCTTTTTCTCCTTTTTCACCATCCTCTCTCTCATGGGAAAGAGGAAGACCGCCGCTGATGAAGCTGGGCCTAGTCGCCCTTCACATTTAAGGAAGCCAAGAGGTGGCGCCGCTAGTTCAAGCACCGCCGCAAGTCCAAGTGCCGCTCGTGAGTTTCAGACGAAGCGGGATCTCGATCCCTGATCTCCTGCTGTAAGGACTTGGTTGGCGCAACAACCCCATGGAGTTTATGAGGGCCAACGGGTCCTTTTTGAAGCGCAGGTGGATGGGTGACTCTTTGGAGAATATCAGTTGTTCGAGCTCTTAGAACAAGTACAGTGGGGTCGTTGTTTGATGCTAGACAACGGGCCAATTCAAACACAGTCCGAGCCTTCTTTGCCAACATTCATGAGGCTACGGTGGAGCCCTTATAGTTTCGGGTCTTATGTGGAGTAGATCTGTGGGCCACAGTTGATGTCAGGTTGATATCTCGACTTCTGAATGTGCCCCTTGGCGAGGTGCATCCAAGCGCTAAGAATCTGAATAGCATGTGTGAAAGGGATCGTCGCACTCGTGCCCTGTGTGGCCGATTGGTTGAGTGATAGCCGAACCAGAGTCTTCTTGCGTCTCATATGTCAGACGACTTTTGTTTCCTCCACCACATTTTCACATTCAACGTCTACCCCAGGTGGAGTAACCGCAGTGAATGTACACGCCTCATGGTGGACTTCTTGTATATGGTGGGGCAGAGAGCAAACCTGTGTGTTCCTTCGTTCGTGTTGAGATAGATAGTTCAGGTTGTTTGCTCGAGGAGGAGGACTGAGTCACTCCCATACAGCCGACTCATATACAGGATTGCGAGCGAGTTTGGTTATGGCCTTGGTGGGGAGATGCCAGTGCCAGTTCATCATATTAATGAAGCTACCCTCAATCAGATGGAAATCGGCCCACGGAAACACCAAGCTCGACTTGAAGAGAGCGAAGATGAGACTGAAAGCGAGGAAGAAGAGAGTGAAGAAGAAGCCGGGGCCGAGATCCGAGAAGAAGAACAAGAAGAGGAAGAACCAGAGGCCCAGAGCACAGATGAGAGCTCCCCTCCTGCGGTGCCAGGGCAAGCTTCTGGTCAGCCTCCATGGGATACTCGCATAGCTCGCCTGGAGGAGGATCATGCTGCCCTGCGTCAGGGCCAGGTTGTATTACGCCAAGACATCACAGACCTGCAGGGTTTTATGAAGAGAAAGTTCAAGAAGGTGACCTGCACCTTGAAATCTATCCTGTGTTGCCTACAGGATAAGTGTGCCCCTCCTCCATCGCCAGACTCAGACGAGTGATTTGGTTCCAGATGTTGATTGGTCGTAGATAGTTTGTTTCTTACTTTCTGTGTGTGAGCCTGAGAAGGCCTAGTAGTTATCTTATGTTGCAGTTGTAGCTTGACTAGTTTAGCTTCCCATGTGTTTCTCGTCATGATGCATATAAGGATGTATCTCTTGTATTGTGAAAAATTTTGATTTAATGAAATGCATGGAGTTTCTTCGACTTGTTATGTGAATGATTGTGTGGTGGTGTACATGTGCTGTTGTTGAAACTAACTGGGTTGCACCCTATTTTGAATATAGGGAATGCCGCCTATGACTACTCGGAGCACGGCATGACTTACACTGGGTGAGACTATGGATCGGGTTCCTCCCCAGAGTGATAAGCATATAGACCCTGCTGTGGGTCTGATTTATGAGACTGCACCTGAGTCTCAGCCTTCTGCAGGTCCTACAATCGGACCACCACCCTTCACACCGCCAGTCAGAGAGCAGTATCGTGTGTCTTCCTCGACGCAGTATGTGCCTCAGCCTGCTCCACCTCCTGATAGGTTTGAGCAGTTGATGATCATGATGCACCAGCAGCATCAGCAGCTTTTGATGACTATCACAGGGGCCTTAGCCCAGGGTGGGAGTGCGAGTCCACCTGCGCCATCTGTGCATCCAGCTGAGGATGCCGAGACTTCGGCTCAGGATGAGGATATGGCTCATCCTGCATCATTTTCTTACCCTAAAGGGAACACTGCCGATACAAGGGGCCTACTTGAGCGATTCCAGTGCTTGTGGAGTCCTACTTTTACAGGTTCTCACAGACCCGAGGAGGCTGAGTATTGGCTAGACCATGTTTCGAAGATTCTGAGGATGCTACACTGCTCAGAGTCTGAGCAGATTTAGTTTGCCACGTTTATGTTTGAGCGAGAGGCCAGCTTATGGTGGGATAGCATATTACAGACGGTTGCTGCTGGCTACACCTGGACTTAGGCAGCGTTCGAGTTCCGTTTCCATGAGAAGTACTATCTCCAGACCTACAGACACGAGAGGGAGAATGAGTTTTTACTCCTCAGGCAGGGAGGCATGACAGTTACTGAGTATGATCATCGGTTTACAGAGTTGGACAGATACATCCCGACGATACTTACTGACGAGCAGATGCGCATACGATGATTTTCTGAGGGCTTGCGACCTGACATCCAGTCGAAGATGTCCTGTGTCAGTATACCCTCCTACGCAGAGCTGATACACATGTCTATGAGGGCAGAGCAGGATGTTGATCGACTTGCACAATCTCATGGCCCTGTGGTTGCTAGGCCACGACCAGATACGCAGGATAAGCCATTTCTTGGTAAGAGGCCTTGCATCGACCCTCCTCCTAGGGCTACAGCGCCAGTACTTTCGATGAAGCTCCCCGGTGTGACATGTGCCTACTGTGGGAGGCCGGGCCACACTGCAGAGAGCTGCTTTGCATGGATGAGGGATAGTAGGTTTTCGTCACTGTAGAAGATCGACTGTCCTTGCCTGCCGGCATTATCTGCTCCATCGTTACGGTCGGCTCCTACGCATCCTTCCTTCAAACCTCTCGTACCTCCATTCCGGCCGCCTCAACGGCCCATGATACCGGGGTCGAACCGTCCATAGCAGGCTCGGGTACATGCATTGACAGCAGAGGCATCTGAGACAGAGACTGTCCAGCCCTTGGCCTTCGAGGTCACCGCTCACATTGGAGGTACTCCTATACTTGTGATGGTGGATATAGGATCCACGATTTCATTGATATAGCATTCCGTAGTCAAGCGCCTTAGGCTACCGACTATTCGGATGGATGGGGTGCGAGTTCTTACAGCGCACGGGACCTTTTCTGATGCCACTGTGATGTGCGAGGGTTGTTTGGTGGATCTTGGGGGTAGGACGATGGCTCTTGACCTTGTCGTCGACCCCTCTCTCTATTATCTCGATGTCATTCTTGACATGGATTGGTTGACTGCAGGGAGGGCCGAGATTGACTACGAGACCTGTATGGTGACAGTCTACGAGCCAGAGGGCACGCCCTTTTCATTTTCAGTACAGGTTAATCTCCCCTTCCGAATACTTACTTATGCTTCTTTATTGCAGGACGTTGATGCCCCAGCACTTGATCACACGCCAGTAGTCAGTGATTATGGGGATCTGTTCAGGAAGATCCCTAGTTTGTCACCTCAATAAGAGATCGATTTTACTATCGACCTGGTACCTGGTTCGACACCCGTCTCACTGCCGACGTATCGCATGGCTCCGTGTGAGATGGAGGAGTTGAGGAAACAGATTGATGATCTGTTGGAGGTTGGTTTCATTCGGCTGAGTGTGTCTCCTTGGGGAGCACCTGTGTTATTTGTGAAGAAGAATGATGGTTCTCTGTGATTATATATTGATTATCGCAGGCTGAACCAGATTAGGGTGAAGAATAGATATCCCTTGCCCAGAATAGATGACTTGTTTGATCAGCTGAGAGGAGCGCAGTACTTCTTCAAGATTGATCTGCAGGCAGGGTATCACCAGCTGCCCGTCAGGGATGAGGATGTGCAGAAGACAGCTTTCAGGACCAACTTTGGCCACTACGAGTTCCTCGTGATGTCGTTCGGTCTTACAAACACACCAGCCGTGTTCATGGATCTGATGAACAGGGTATTTCGGTCATTTCTCTATCGATTCGTCATTGTGTTCATAGACGACATTTTGGTATATTTCAAGAGTCAAGAGGAGCATGAGGAGCACTTACCATTGGTCCTGGATACACTGAGGCAAAACCAGTTGTTTGCACAGTATAAGAAGTGCGACTTCTGGAAGGAGGAAGTGAAGTTCCTGGGACATGTGGTGTCCAAGGATGGGATGGCGGTGGACCTTGCTAAGGTAGCCGCGGTGCAGGACTGGGAGCATCCTAGTTCTGTCACTGAGGTGAGGAGTTTCCTAGGTTTGACAGGCTACTATCGACGTTTCATTCGAGATTTCTCGAAGATTACTAGACCTCTATCTCAGTTGACATGGAAAGATGTGAAGTTCGCCTGGAATGAAAAGGTGGAGATAGCTTTTCAGGAGCTTAAGGACAAGCTTACGTCCACTCCTGTGCTAGTATTGCCAGAGCAAGGGGTTAAATACACGATATACACTGATGCGTCTAGCGTTGGTCTAGGTTGTGTCCTTATGCAAAAGGACAGGGTAATTTCGTATGCCTCGAGATAATTAAGGAAGCACGAGGAGAATTACCCTACACATGACCTTGAGTTGGCAGCCGTCATTTTCGCATTGAAGCTCTGGAGACATTACCTTTACGGAGAAGAGTTCGAGATCTTTTGCGACCACAAGAGCCTTAAGTACATATTCACGCAACAGGACCTGAATATGAGGCAGCGGCGATGGATGGAGACTTTGAAGGACTTTAAGTTCGAAGTCTCCTACCATCCGGGTAAGGCGAACCTTGTGGATGATGCGTTGAGCCGCAAGAAGGCGATAGAGTTTGCGGTTCCGCTGATGGTTTTCGAGTGGGACATGGTTGAGTTTTTATGAGACTTTGAGCAGAAACTCACTGTGGAGGAACCATTTGAGTTCATCGCACATGTTCAGGTGCGATCTCTTATCGATGACAGGGTCATCGCAGCGCAAAGGGATGATGCGCGTCTGACTGAGCTTCGAGAGCAGGCCAGTGATGATGCAGACGTTGAGTGGCGAGTTGGAACGGATTGGGCTTACGTTATCGTGGCCGCCTATGCGTCCCAGATATCCCCGACTTGAGATGAAGATTCTCGAGGCTGCGCACAATTCTAGACTTGCGATGCATTCGGGCAGCACCAAGATGTATCGCGACGTGAAGAGCACTTATTGGTGGGATGGTATGAAGACCCACATCGAAGAGTTCGTGTTCCAGTTGTCTCACTTACCAGCAGGTGAAAGCAGAGCATCGCCGACCTCCTGGTCTCCTTCAACCTATGCCTATAGCTGAGTGGAAGTGGGACTTTATTTTTATGAATTTCATTTCAGGATTGCCGAATACGAGGAAGGGACATGATTCTATTTGGGTGATCGTCGACCGTCTGATGAAGTCAGCGCACTTCCTACCGATCAGAGTCATGAACTCTGCAGACGAGTTAGTCAGGCTGTATATCAGAGAGATAGTGCGTCTGCATGGAGTTCCCTTAGAGATCGTGTCGGACAGAGACACGCGCTTTACTTCTCTTTTCTGGACTCGCATTCAGGAGGCTATGGGTGTGAAATTGAAGTTCAGTACTACCTTCCACCCACAGACAGACGGACAGATAGAGCGGGTGAACCAGATTTTAGAGGACATGCTACGGGCTTGCGTGTTGGATTTCAAGGACAGTTGGGATGACTTTCTTGCATATGCAGAGTTCGCGTACAACAACAGTTTTCAGGCGAGTATCGGTATGGCACCTTATGAGGCCTTGTATGGGCGTTCCTACCGAGCACCGCATTGCTGGACAGAGGTCGGTGAGCGGAGATTGATTGGCCTAGAGATAGAGCAGGCGACATCGGAGAAGATAGATATCATCAGACGCCGGCTCCTTATAGTGCAGAGCAGACAGAAGAGTTATGCCGATACGAGACGGCGCCCGCTAGAGTTCGCGGTTGGAGATCATGTATTTTTGTGAGTTTTCCCTATGAAGGGAGTCCTTCGGTTCGGGAAGAAGGGGAAGCTAGCACTGCGATTCATTGCCAATTCCAGATTCTTAACCGTGTGGGTGCAGTGGCTTATTGTCTGGCTTTGCCTACGCCTCTCTCGAGTGCACACGATGTATTTCATGTTTCTATGCTAAAGAAATACGTTCCTGATCCTTCCCATATCATTAGATGGGAGCAGGTGCAGTTAGGTGAGGATGTTACATATATACTGCGACCCGCGCTTATACTAGACAAGAAGGAGCAGGTACTGCGTAGCAAGGTCTTCCCCCTTGTGAAGGTATTGTGGACGCATCACACTAAAGAAGAGGCTACTTGGGAGACGGAAGCCGAGATCAGAAAGAACTACCCATAGCTTCTCGAGGAGTACGAAAAGGTACAAATTTCGAGGATAAAATTTATTGTTAAGGGGGGTAGATTGTAACGCCTCGAAAAAATCCGTACAAAAACTCGAGTACCAACTCGATCAGAAGTCACTTAGGATTAATTCCCTTAGAAAATAATCGTAAGTTAACTGGCGCTATGTTAGATTAGCTGTGAAATTGTCCCTGAATGCTTTAAATATGTTCTGCAAGACCCAAAACTTGTAGAATCAATGACGCTATAACATCCCAAAATTTAAGATCAAACTCTAAACTCGTTTGCTCGCAGGAACCCTTTGAAACTTCGTATTGGATTTAGACCGCGTGTCGAGAGTCCGATATCTATAATCTCAGACCATTAGGACCGCTTAGCTGGACTTGACAATCGTTTCGAAAATCAAGCCCAACTGAAGTTCTGGGGCTATTTCATTAAGCATGGAGTAAGGAGGGTGAGAAAGAGTGAAATTCATTAAAGATTAAATGAGATTTAAATAAATCTGGCACGTTTCGCTTGCGGGTTAAGTATGAGCATTTAGACCGTCGGAATCTGACCCAAATACACCTTCAGATAAGGAAACATTTCTCACTCAGGTCAGTGTACTTGGAATCCTCGATCAAGTCTCCATGACCGCTAACCTGAAACTGGTCCGCCACGTGTGATCTGGGAACTCTACCAGACTGAAAACTTGATGTGAGCTGGATCCAGTATCCATGAGCTTAAGTCCGACCGCATTCGGCCAGGGGACCTCCCGAAATACTCTTTTGGATAAGAAAGGACCCGATTTGGTTATAACCCAAGTATACCTTTGTCCCAAGTCTAAATAGGTGACTTTTTAACCTATTTAAGGACCTTAAACCCTCTCATATCTCTCCCATCCGAATTTGCAAAAAACTCTAGAAAGAGAAGAGAGAGAAAGAGAGATTGTGAGAGAATTGTGGGAGGAACTTCCTGCCACTTACTACAGCTTCTACACGTGTTGAATCACCGCATTCAAATCACTTTCCTAGTGATTCCAACTCATTTCTAGGTAAGAAAATCCTAAACACTACCTGTTTTAGGGATTCCTTCGATTTAAATAGCGAAGCAGCTGATGTAACTTGTGATATAGGTCGTCATATCACCGTTGACGAAGCGTATACTTTCTATTCGAATCAATACGCATCTACGGTGAAAGGTGAAGATTTTAGACGCTTAGATTGACTGATTTCAAAGCTTTCAATATCATTTAATAGTAGATTATCGACGAGAGCGCCATTTGACATGTAGAACATGCTGTCTGTTTTCCATTTCGTATACGTATGGAAAATATGAGATCTAGGGTATTTTAGGTATTTGTAGGAAATACTGTATACGTCTGTATTTTTTAAAAATAATTGGCATGTTTATTTGTCGTGTTATTATACTAGTTATGCGTGCATGATCTATTTGGCGAAGAGATTCGCCCTAATGCGCACTTTGGGTCGACAAACGCTATGTAGACTAAAGTGTGTGGACTAAGTGTTTGTATAAATGTTTGTATTAGTATGTATTGAGTAAATGTTGTTGTAGATTAGTCTTGAGATTGAATTCTCAATTAATATGATGATGTGCACGATTTCCTCCATGTTATTATTGAATTGATTTCTGTATATGTATGGAATACATGTGTTTGGTTGAATTGCTTATGTTGTATGATATAACATGTTGTCAACATGCTTGTAATGTTTGTATTTCATTTCTGTTACTCTCATATGATCACTGATGTTGATTTATAAATGTTTGAGGCTATAACCTAGTCTAGGCAGTCGGTAATGGATTGAAATCGTGGTTGGCTTCTATTTTCCACGAAGGACGCGTCGATGAACGCGAGTCGTGTTTTGGGTTAGCAGTAGTGGTTAGGTCACACGAAGTTTTTTATGCACTTCATGTCGCTCAACTTGAGATGCACTCGTACTAGTCGAGCTTGTCAAGCAACCCGACTGACCGTTGATTGTTCACCTTGTATGAGTCATAACTGTTTGAACCTAGGGTACTGAACTTACCAGTGGAACCCCTGATCACCATGGTACCTTGATCCATAAAGACTCATGAGCCGGGCATGGTGGTATGGGACACCGTGGTCGAGCTGTCGGCCTACGCTGGGGCCACAAACCTCTCCGTAGTGACCAGTGAGCACCTTTGACTCGTGAGCCGATTGTGGTGGTATGGGACACTACATTTGAGCTGTCGGCTTACACTGATTGGTGACGAGCCCTTTGTAGTGACCTCGAGCATATTCTGAGTCTACGTGAGGCGACGACCCTTACGTAGCAACAAGAGTACATTAGGCCTGTATTGATAAGGTGATGGGGGAGCGGTGCAATGAGTGCGAGCAATAGCCCTGACAGCCCTTGCAGTGACGTATAAATATAACATCGTATGAGATTACTAGGAGTGACGACCCTAGACAAGATCTGTGTTGGGATTGATATAAGGAAGGTACCTTAGTTTCCCAATATCGCTGTATGAAAGGATTAATAACAACTTGGTAATCATATCCACATCGCACTGCATGTGCCTGGAAGATGTGGAACACTGAGGGAAGAAAGCATGTCGCGGATGTAAAATGATGTCGCATGAGGGAGTATGTCGGTGAGGGCATCCATCATGTCATTTCATGCTTGCATTAACAATAGTATCTAGGAATGTCTGATTGCCTGCTTTACTATTATCGCGTGATTGATTTGATAACATGCTAATCTTTGCTCTATGATTCCACTGAGCTGATCACTCACTCCCACGTTAC
The DNA here is from genome assembly GCA_037074715.1 of Magnolia kwangsiensis. Lineage (NCBI taxonomy): Eukaryota > Viridiplantae > Streptophyta > Magnoliopsida > Magnoliales > Magnoliaceae > Magnolia > Magnolia kwangsiensis. The sequence continues at coordinate 49,505,056 of CM073583.1, forward strand.
GAGACGGTGTTTGCAACACCTACCAGACTCTGTCTTAGATGCAGGTTGCGAGGAGATCCAGGAGTTGGAGCCGGATTTCTACGAGGACCAGGATGAGTTCTCATATATGCAGTTCTCTAACGGCTTTGCGTAGGTAGCCTGGATCGGCGAGACATGCTAGTTGGACCATTTGACATTTTGATTTTTGGTTTATTACATGTATTTGTGACTTAGAGATGTATTCATACTTTGGAGATAGTTCGAGATTATTTTATTTTCCATACAGTGATATATGTATTCTTCAGTCTTCCACTTGCGTTTTATCACTAGATCTAGAGTATGAATTGCAGTTTTGGTATAATCTTACTCACGTGGATGCTCTAACTCTGACAACATTGAATCATAATCATATTTGTTGCATAAGTGATGGTCTGGAACTCGGGAGTCGGGTTTCTACATGACCCCGATTTTTAAGGTGTTACATGCTAGCATTCCCAATTATGTTAAGCTAGTGAACATGTCTCTACGAGCTGAGCAAGACGGGGACAGACTATCCCGTACACACGTACCATGGGTCCGAGGCCTCTACCATATTTGTCGAGTGACTGTTCCTCAGCAAGAGGCCATGAGCAGATTTGCCTCTCCACTGACCCTGCTGAGGTGATCAGATCTATGGTGCACCTACGCAAGAGGTCAGGCCATGCAGATACTTACTGCTTCACCAAGATGAGGGATAATGGCTTCTCACTGCCTTAGAAGATCAATCGCCAGCTTTCCCAAGCTATCTAGGCTCCACCTCTACGTTCAGTACCACCAGCATAGCCTTTTCATAGGCCTAATGTACCTCATAGTAAGCTGCCTCAATGACCTATGGTACCGTAGCCAAATCATCCTTAATAAGCTCGTGTGCACTCACTTGCAGCTGAGGCGTCTGAGACAGCAACTGTAACACCATTAGCTTTCAAAGTCACTGCACACATCTAAGGTACACCTGTGTTTTTGTTGGTAGAAACCAGGTCCACTATCTTGATCAAATCATGCGCGGCAGTCAAGCAACTAGTGTTAGAAACTACTCCTATGGTTGGGGTGAGACTCCTTACCGCTATAGGAACCTTCTCAGACTCCACCAAGACTTGTAGAGGTTACTCGATAGACTTAGGAGCAAAACAGTTCTCATTGACCTAATGGTCACCCCATCATGTCATTATGACGTCATTCTTGGTATGGATTGGCTCATCGAGATGAAGGCAAAGATCGATTGTGATACTAGAGTGGTGATATCCCATGGATCTGAGGGCACGACCTTTACTATTCTAGTTCAGCTCAATTGGTACTACCATGTTAGTAGTTATGTTACCTTGCTAGAGCATGTTGATGGTTTGACACTTGGGAGTACACCTGTAGTCTGAGATTTCACGAATGTGTTTAGGATGATACGTGCACTACCTTCTCGGCGTGAGATCGTTTTACCATTAACCTAGCGTCAGCTGCGACACCAACATCTTTACCGATGTATAGCATGCCTCCATGTGAGATGGAGGAACTGAGGAGACAGATCGATGATCTGTTGGATACAGGCTTCATACGACTGAGTGTATCTCCTTGAGGAGCATGCATGTTATTTGTGAAGAAGAAGGATGGATCACTGCGATTATGTATTGACTATCGCAGGTTGAACCAAGTGACAGTGAAGAACAAGTATCCTTTGTCCAGGATAGATGATATGTTTGATCAGTTGAAAGGGGCACAGTATTTTTAAAGATTGACTTACAGTCAGGGTATCTCTAGTTGCGCATCAGGGATGAAGATGTGCAGAAGACAGTGTTCAGAACCAGCTTTAGGCACAACGAGTTCCTTGTGATGTCATTTGAACTCACAAATGCACCCGCCGTGTTCATGGACCTTATGAACCGGGTGTTTCGTCCGTATCTGTACTGATTCATCATCGTATTCATATATGACATCCTGATATACTCTAAGAGTCGGAAGGATCAAGAGGAGCACCTGCGAGCAGTGTTTGATAGGCTCAGGAAGAACCAGTTGTTTGTCAGTATAAGAAGTGCGACTTCGGGAGAGAAGAAGTCAAGTTCCTGGGACATGTGATGTCTAAGGAAGGAATAGTTGTGGACCTTGCTAAGGTGACCGCAGTTCAAGACTAGAAGTATCCCGGTTTGGTTACTAAAGTGAGGAGTTTTATTAGCCTAACAAGTTACTATCGTTGATTCATTAGGGACTTTTCCAAGATAGCCAGACCATTGTCTCAGCTCACTTTGAAGGATCTCAAGTTTCCCTGAAATGAGAAGGCAGAAGCAGCCTTTCAGGAACTAAAGGACAAGTTGACGTTTGCACCCATGTTAGTATTGCTAGAGTAGGGGGTCAGATATACCATTTACACTAATGTCTCTCGTGTTGGTTGGGTTGTGTTCCTATGCAAAAGGACAAAGTGATTGCCTATGCATCGCGATAGTTAAGGAAACATGAGGAGAACTACCCTACGCACAACCTGAAATTGGCAGCCATTATCTTTGCATTAAAGCTCTGGAGACATTACCTCTATGGAAAGGATTTCGAGCTCTTTTGCGACCACAAGAGCCTCAGATACATATTCACATAAAGAGACTTGAACATGAGGCAGCGACGATGGATGGAAACCTTGAAAGACTTCAAGTTTGAGGTTTCCTGCCATCCTGGTAAGGCCAACCTTATGGCAAACGCGTTATGCCACAAGAAGACGATAGCATTTGCATTTTTGCTAATGATATAAGAATGGAATATGGTGGAATTCGTGCGAGACTTTAACCAGAAACTTACGGTAGAGGAGTCGTTTGAGAGCGTCGCGCACATCTACTTGCAGCCACTTATTGATGACTGAATTATTGTGGCTCGGAGAGAAATGCAAGGTTGATGAAAATGAGAGAGCAAGCAACTGACAACGAAGAGTCTGAATGGAGAGTTAGTTCAAATGGAGATTTACGTTATCGTGGCCGCCTATGCATCCCAAACCTTCATGACTTCAGAAGGGAAGTTCTTGAAGCTGCTCACAATTCGAAGATGGCGATGCATCCTAGTAGTACAAAGATGTATCGAGATATGAAGCGTTCATACTAGTGGGACAACATAAAGGCCCACATAGCAGACTTTGTATCCTATTACCTCATGTGCCAGCAGGTCAAGGCCAAACATCGCCGACCTCCTGGTTTACTTCAGCCCATGCTTATAGCTGAATGGAAATGAGATTTTATCTCTATGAATTTCATTACAGGGTTGCCGAAGATGGGGAAGGGACATGACTCCATTTAGGTGATTATAGACCGGTTGACGAAATCCACTCATTTCCTCCCGATTGGAGTATCAAACTCAGCAAATGATTTGGCCAAGCTGTACATCAAGGAGATATTACGTCTGCATAGAGTGCCTATAGAGATTGTGTCTGATCGAGACACACGATTCATATCTATCTTCTGGACTCATATCCAGGAAGCAATGGGGGTGAAACTGAAGTTTAGTACCACGTTCCACCCACAGAATGATAGGTAGACGAAACAAGTAAATCAGGTGTTAGAAATGTTGCGGGCATGTGTGCTTGACTTCAAGGACAGTTGGGATGACTATCTTCCCTATGCTAAGTTTTCTTATAACAACAGCTTTCAAACGAGCATTAGCATGGCTCCCTATGAAGCATTGTATGGACGCCCATGTCGAGCACCGCATTGTTGGGCAGAAGTTGGTGAGAAGAGTCTGATTGGCCCAAATTTAGTATAGGACACCACAGAGAAGATTGACATTATCAGGCGTCGACTTCTTACAGCACAAAGCAGACAAAAGAGTTATGCCGATACAAGGTGATGACAGCTAGAGTTTGAGGTTGGGGACCATATTTTCTTGAAAGTTTTTCCAATAAAGGGAGTCCTTCAATTTGGCAAGAAGGGAAAACTTACGCCATAATTTATTGGTCCGTTCCAGATTCTAAACTAAGTGGGTGTAGTAGCATACCGCCTTGCTTTGCCCACACCACTCACAGGTGTGCACAATGTATTTCAAGTATTGATGCTAAAGAAATACGTTCCTAATCCTTCCCACATTATCAAATGGGAGTAGGTATAGTTGAGTGAAGATGCTACTTATGTACTGTGACTAATGTGTATCCTAAACAGGAAAGAACAGGTGCTGCACAGTAAAGTTATCCCTCTTATGAAGGTACCGTGGACACACCACACTGATGAAGAGGCTACTTGGGAAACAGAAGCTGAGGTCCATAAGAACAACCCTCAGATTCTCAGGTATGAAAAGGTACTAATTTTAAGGATAAAATTTTTCTTTAAAGGGGGTAGATTGTAACGTCTTGGAAAAATCCGTACAAAGACCCAAGTACCACCTCAGGTAGAAATCGCTAAGGATCAAATTATGTAGAAATTAGAAGAAAATTAATTAAGTTCTAAACTGAATTAATTAGTATATTAGCTTGAACCACTTTTTATACGAACTGCAAGACCCAAAACTAGTAGAATCGCTAACTCTACGTTACCTAAAAACCTAGGAGAAATCTCAAAACCCAGTTGCTTTGGGGAGCACATTGAATCTCTGTATCATACCTGGACCGCGCGTAGAAAGTCTGATGACCGTAAAACTATAAGGTTTTGACCACTTTATTTGACTAGACAAACATCACGGGAATCGAGTCCAAATAGTATCCAAAAATGCACAACTTGAGCTCATAGCGAAGAATGTGAGAAACCCGAATATCTTTAGAAAATGAACTCAAACTTAAGTGATTTAGCTATTCACTTGTAGGATAAATTTAAGGTTTCAAACCGTCAGATTTTGACCTAACTATACCCTTGGATCAAGGAAATTTTCCTACACGTGACGGTGTACTTGTGGCCCTGATCGAGTGACAATAGCCGTTGAACAGAAACTGATCCTCTACAATCGATCCACTAATCCAATCGAACCGAAATCTTAACCGGGCTTAGATCCATTGTCAAGAAACTTTCTTCAAACCGTATGCGAGCAATGGACTTCTTGATGAGCTCCGTTTGTTCAAAACAGATGCTTTTTGGCTATAACTTAAGTATACCATAGCCCTGGGGCCATTTGAACCAGTTCTGAGCTTATATACGACCCTTAACCCACCCCACTCTCATTCCATACGAATTTTCCTAACCCTAGGAGAGAGAAGAGAAAGAGGAGAAAAGAGTGAGGAGAAGTGTGAGAGACTTATGGTTTGTTGCTGGGATTCACTCCCACCACTCCACGTGCCGACTCGTCTCTCCCATATCGCTACACTGTCAATTTGAAATTCGTTTTGGCTAAGAAATCATAACCCTAATCTCATTTTTAGAATCCAAATAGAGAAATCAATGAAATAGCTAACCTATTTCAATATTTAGTAGCCGTTGTGCCATAGACAAAGACGTAGTGTACAAACCGATTTTGTAACAAGTAAACCGACAAAAGGTGCGGACTATAAATATTTAGGTTATGATTTTTAAGGCTTTTAATATCAGTTAATTATTTAAGACTGACTTGATTGTTATCACATGTACTTATATGCGATGTTTTTCATGTATTACACATGTATATGAACTATATTGAATATAATGCATTCCATGTGTTTGTTGAAATGTTTAAATAAATATGGAATTATGATTTGTGCTTGACATGATTATTGATTGAGAATACATGATTGTTGTATGTGTGACAACTCCTTTGTGAAAGGATTTGTTATAATATATGTTAAACTAATTTATTACATGTATGCTGATATGTGTAGTCTAAGTGTTTGATAAAATGTCTGAATTAGAAGTTGCTTGTTGAAATGTATTTAATAAGGGCGTTGAGATAGGATTCTCAATTACCATATCTATAGTTACAGTTTCCTTCATGTAACCTATCTCGTTACTACGTGATTTATGGATGAAATGCCTATGTATGATAACATGTGCACTATGTGTTTATTAAAATGCTCAAATGAGATTTATATTTGAATTAGTTGTCACATGTTGTTTTAACTATCACATATGAATGCCTATTGCATTTGAGTATGATTGGGACTAAGACACAGTCCAAGAAATTAGTAACAGTTTACGATTAGTGACCGAACTAGTTTCGCCACAACAGATACGTTTGATGAATCTGAGTCGTACGGTGATTATCGACCGTAGTTAGGCCATGAGGAGTGTGTATGCCCTTCATGTTAATTAATTTAACGTGCGCTCGTACCAATCAAGCTTGTCAAGTAACCTGATTAGCCTAATGTATGTTCACCATGTATAGACGCTACTGCTTGAATCTAAGGTACCACTTACCAGTGAAATGCCCGTTTAACCTTACTACCATGATCCAATAAGACTCATGAACTAGGCATGGTGGTATGAGACACCATGATCGAGCTGTCGGCCTACGCTGGGGTAACGAGCCTCCCCGTAATGTCCATTGAGCAACCCAAACTCGTGAGATGAATACGGTGGTATGAGATGTTGTATTCGAGCTATCAATTTATGCCAAGGTGACGAGCCTTTCCATAGTGACCCCGAGTATAAATTAGGCCTACGATGAGGTGACAAGCCTCTCCGTAGCGACCTAAACTTACCTATCCACTACTTTTCAATCATGGGTGATGTTGCCTTATAACTTGTCTATCGTATGTGATTAACTAGGATTGACGATCCTAGATGGATCATTATTTGGGTAAATGATATAAAGAGAGGTACCTTAGCTTCCTGAATCTATTGTATGAATAAGCTTAATTAAATATTGGCTAACACGACCATGCACCGCATTGCATGTGCTTTGGCGAGGAAGTGCATGTGTACGGAGTGGTGCATGTGCGATCGTGAGATGATGTCGCTGAGGGAGTGCAGGTGAGGGCATGCATCATTATCGCATACCATTCTTATATTAACAAGAGTACTTTAGATATGATTGTTGTATTGCCTTATCATTACTACTTGACTGAATTGAGAACATGTTAACCTTTGCCGTATAACTTCACTGAGTTGATCACTCACTCCCGCTCTAGGATGGTGTTTTAAAACACCAACTAGACTCTCTTGTAGCTACAGGCGATGGCGAGGCTTACTAGATGGAGCTTGACTTCTATGACGACAAGAAGTTCTCTTACATGCAACTCTCTGGTGGGTCTATGTAGACTTGGAGTTGCGTCACTGGGATTATAGGGATACGATTTAAATGACCATTATATTTTATCGTTTTACAAATTTTTAAACTATACATGTAATTATTTAGCCCCGTGACATGTTCATACTATAGGGACTTACAACCACTTATGTGCTTTATATATTTATTAGTCTTCCGCTTAGGTAATCTAATTGTCTCTAGAGTATGATATGTTATTTTAGTATAATCTCACTCATGTTTAATGCACTAATATGGACAACATTTAAACATCATTATCTATGTTGCATAAGTGATGCTTTGAAACTCAAGAGTTGAGCTTCTGCTCGACCCTCGATTTTCGAGGCGTGACGAGGAAGCATCCCCTTCTCTATAACCATAACACGTGAATCCATATTTTGCATAAATTTTGTAAGTTCTCATAATGCTTGGATAAGCTCTTGAGTTTATGTCGAATTTTGAACCAGTTCCTCTTGGGGTTTCCCTTGATTTGGAATTTGATTAGGGAATCCTTAAGGAGTAGCAGTTTATCCATTCCTCCAACTAAAATTTTGATGATTTCTCCAAATAGAATTGTATGTATTGGAGATGGGTCCATTGAAAGGTCTTTAGTAATTATTTACGGCATTAGATTTCTCATTCAGTACCCCTTGAAAACTAGGTATTGTTGGTCAATTTTCAGTTGTGTGAATGTTGCAAGCACAAATACCGCAAACAGTTTCCTTGGCCTTATCCTTATTTAGTTCCATGGCCTCAAATTTTCTTATGAGATTAACCACTTTAGCATTAATATCATCATCCTCTTTCAAAAGGTATATTTTTCCCCTCTCCTTTGATTGAGTGAGCCTAGAGGTGGTGCTCAATTTTGGGAAGACGTTCCATGATTGTGAGTTCTCAACAAGTCTGCCCAAATAATCCCACACATCATCGACGTTTTTATTTATGAATTCCCTATTGCGCATTGTCTCGACCAATTAGCACATGAAAGATGTCAGTCCATCATAAAAAAAAAATTATAATGGACCACATTTCAAAACCACATTGTGGACATGAACTGACAAGATCCTTAAACCGCTCCCAACATTGGAAGAATTTTTCATCTTCCTTTTGGGAGAAGTTCATGATCGACTTTCTGAGGGTTTATGGTGTGGGAATAATTTCTTTATAAACTCCTTTGTCATGTCATTCCATCTATCAATAGATCGAGGACATAGCGAATGCAACCACATCTTAGCTTTCTCTTTTAAAGAAAAGGGAAAGAGTTTCAACCTGATCATGTCATCAGACACATTAGGAAAATCTAATGTAGTTATGATCTAATCAAACTCTTTAAAGTGTAAATATAGATTTTCATATTCAAGTTCATGGAATTTTGGAAGGAGCTGGATAACTCTTGGCTTGATATCCATACGTCCCGTATTTTTATTTTTTTTTAAAAAAAAAACATGCATGAGGGCATACTCACCCCCGCCGGTTGTAAATAATCTCGTAAAGTATGAGGCGAGGATGATTGATGCACCTCATTCTCATTATGGATTTCTTCAACCCTAGGTTGAGGATTTGGAGGTTGATTGGCTGGTTGATTGGTAGCCATAACTTCAGTTAACTCTATGGATTTCGAGTGGTGTTTAATCCTATGATAGATAGATAACCCCTCAATCAATCCTCCTTCACTCAAGAGATGTCGAGTGTTATCACATACCCACTTGAGCATGAAACACTATCAGCCCTCAATTTCAGAATTTAACGTAAATCTAAAAAGAAAGAGTGAAATAGAAATCTAGAAATAGAAAGAGAGAGAATTAGAAAGAAGTTATAAATTAGAATTTTTTATATTGGGATCTTATAAAAGTAAAAGGAAAGTGAATTAGTTTCTAAAAAAGAACTAAGAAAGCAACCTAGTTTCTAAAAAAGAAAAAGAAATTTTCTAAAAATAGAAATAAGTTAGTTTCTAAAAACAGAAAAAGGAAAGGAAATTAGTTTCTAAAAATGGATTAGGAAAGTTTTTAAAAAATAAAAAATTAGTTTCTAAAAATAAATTAGGAAAGTTTCTATCTTCGAAATATAAAGCTAAGTTAGTTTCTAAAATAATTATGAAAAAAAAAAAACCTAACCTAAAAATAGAAAGTAGAAAAACTCTAATCTTAAACTAATTCCAAAACTAATTAATCTTAGAAAAATGCAACCATTAATCCCCAACAACGGCGCCAAAAACTTGTTCACAATCCCAAGTGTAGGGTCACAATGTAGTAATAATCTCGGTGAGACCGAGGTCGAATCCATAGAGACTAATCTCGTGAGTATTCTTAAAGCAACTAGAAGTAGAACTAGAAAAAAATGTGAATCTAAATCTAAAATAACAGGAAATAATTATTAGAGATTTAATTAGAAACTTAAGAATTCAAATGTGAAAACTAGGGTTTCTAAGGATCCACTTGTAGCAATTAGGGTGATACTATACTTAATTCAAGGACACAACTGGAATCGGAGTCCTATCTTATCTAATTGGTAGATATAGCAATAAAGCTAAATCTGAGCTTCTTTTGACCTAATTCTCAATGAATGAGAGTTGTGAGGATTGGAAGTGATTCCATCACTTAGCCATGCCCTAGAGAGAATGATAAACAATAGTATATACCAATTCCACAAACATAGGAGAATTATGAAGATTATAAGGGATTTCATCATCTAACCATGTCTAAGAGACGATGGTGAACAATAAAATTTTCTAATTTTATAATCTCAAAGCATTAAAAGAAGATACTTAAAACTATTACAGATATATTGTAATTTGAGTCACAACAAACCATTAAAAACTAAAGTATTCCTTAAAAATAAAACTAGAATAAAAATAAGTTTAATATAAACATGAATCAAAGCAATAGAAAGATCTCATCACACTATAAGCTTCACCTCTTAGCCCTAGCTAAGAGGTTTAGCCAGCCATAGACATGATTGAACCAAAGTCTCTTAAATAAAACATGAAAACAATTAAGGAAGAAGAAGAAAAACTCTTCGCGACAGCTTATCCACCCTTTTACTTCACTCCTCAAACCCTAGAAGATGCTTTAGAGAATCTTAGGGAGTCCTATTTATAGTTGTGGAACTTTAACTTTCGCACCTAGTTGGAAAACTCTAGAAACCGCCTCAAATTTATGCAGTTTCTCAAAATAGACTTCACTCTGTACAATTTCTTAAAAAGACCTAGAGTTTCAGAATATACTTTTTAAGGACAATTTTAGGAATATGTTTATTTTTAGGACAATTTTAGGATTCCTTTTCTTCACTTCAATTCTTCGATTCTCTTTATTCATCACTTGATTTCCTTGGATCTTTGGTATGTGAATTCTTCAATCTTAGCCTTCTAAGATCCATCCTTGGCTTTGGTGATTCTTGAGTGTTAAATTCATGTTTTTAACACCTTTTTCAATCCAAGCTCTTAAATTCACCTTACAATACAAACATGAGTAATATAGGACATTAAGCAGTATCATGTTCGTAAAACTAAGATATAATTGAGGAATAATATGCAATATTTGACCCTCAACACTAAGAGATCATGTAAAGAAGAAAATAATTAAGCTAGAGTATTTTCATACTACTGAGCAAGTGGTGGATATTTTCATATTCATTTATTGGAACATGCCTATGTGGCCCTTTCACATGCAACTAAACACTCTTCCAACCTTCATGTGCATTTATTGGAACCATATGGTACACAACCTTCATCCAGGGACATTACAGGCCTTCTAGATTTCCCAAAGTGGGGCGCTTTGTTTGGTAATCCAGACCATTTGTCTATTGCATCCAACTAAGGATGTATTATGCCCCAAAAATCTCCTTGACAGTTTTCATCTTAGCCATTCACTTGATGCCACTTAGTAAAAGGTTAGCATTAGGCATGCCACCTTATGTGCTGATGTGGTGCATGAATGTGCAAGCCAAAAAAATTGGTTGTTGCATTGGTAGGATTGGCTATGGCTTACAAAGGAAATTATAAGCAAGTAGATGGAGGCTTCTTTGTTTGATGTTGTAGCCATTTCCCTTCTCTACTCTACTAGAGCTGCCACAAATAATATTTACAATAATAAATTGAATAGTTTCAAAAAAAAAAAAATCCATTGATCTAGCTCCCATTCATCCATGCCTAAAACCTGCAAAAAAAAATAGTAAAAAGAAATTAATTGGTATTAGAGTTAGAGATTAGAATTCAACTCAATATTGCATCAAAAATAAAAATAGAAAAAAATACATGCATATGTGGCCCTTTCAACAGATAAGGGAAAAAGAACACACCTCATATATTTCCCTCGTACTTAGGACACCAAAATTTTCAATTGAACGAGTTGTGTAAATTTCATACATATTCATTTTTTTCATTTTCAGGGATAGCCTTCGTAGCTAGCTCATAGACTTTCATTGCACGCTTTGCAAGCCCATAATCTTCTTCCAGCTTCGCATATTGTAAGTACATTGGTTTAACATCTTCAGCGAGTGTTTGATAATAGAAAGGTAAAGAAAAACCACATGCCGGTTAGCAACATGATGATTTCTAATAAAAGAAAGAAAAATAAAAGCAAAGCAGTCAATGTGAAATACCCAAGAAACTACAGACTATTCATCTTAATAATAGTAGTAGCAGTCGTAGCCTTGCGCGGCTAAGTGGAGTTGGCTCTTGCAATTCATGTTTTGTCAATCAAGATTCAAGTCAGGAACATTGGTTGGTAAAGGTTTGTTGATCAACTGCATTCCTAAGATCAACCATCCGCCTTTACTAGGGCTAGGGACCAAATTTCAAGTATAAGATCTCAAAGATGAAGAAATTGTCACCTTGTCACAAATGTTGGCTCTCTTCAAAGAAATTTATACTAGAAAGATTTTCACCAAGCGTATCAAGCCCTCCTACGTCTCACCTGAACTTGATCATGCAAAACACAAAAGAAAAACATACGTCGAAGTGACGTATATTTAAAATATCAGAAAGATGCTGTGATAGATTGAATATTAAAATAATATTTACATGGGCAATCGATTGAATAGTTCCAAATACAAATAAGTTTATAGCCTGTCTTTTAAGAGGACAAATAGGACGATACTGCAAGTTGTGATAGATTGGCCCAAATCTTCATTAGGGAATGACCACAGTAATTTGTGCTTATGGTAATAATTACACTTTTCCAGAAAAAATCAAAAAAATCTCAAAAGTCTTCACTGGGGAATGATCACATAAATTTGAAATCATGATAATAAAAATCCTTTCAAGTTGTGCAGGCTCATCATTGATGTTTAAGCATGCTTATTTTCCTTAGATTTCCTTACTTAGAACTTGTAATATTACAGAGCTCACTTGCATCCAGTCAACTATTAGTGAAAAACTAGCAATCAGTAAATACATACCAGGGCAACCTTGATTGAATTCTGAGTAGCCCCTAGATATATCAAAATAGGATAAAACTAAAATGTTAGTCTGTATAAATAGATATAAAAAATATACAAGACATGACACTCGATCTCATTTTCAAATACTTGTTGAAAATGGATTACGATTACGAAATGATTATGAACAGTTCTCTAAAACAAAGGTTCTCTTCTATCATGTACCAACATCATAATTGACAATTCTGAAAGAAATCAATGAACATGAGAGAGAGAGAGAGAGAGAGAGAGAGAGAGACTTTGAACCCATTTGAACCACGTTAAGTTTCTTGCGAACATGCAAAAACATAACATCATCTCTGCCTGCAAACGCTCAACACATTCAGGCACAAGTATGAAGATTGTAATTATATAGAATGCAGCCAGCAACATGAGTTGATAATGAATACAAGTGGTCATTCCCATCTTTACTACTTGGAACTGAACTTTTAAAAACCAAAAAAAAAAAAAAAAAAAAAAAAAAAAAAAAAAAAAAGGAAGCACAAAATATTGATATAAGATACTCCACCTTAATCAGCTCCACGATCATAACAATTTTATTTATAGCTCTACAACATACCATGTTAGACAAATAGCAGAAACTTCGGGTTTACATTCTTGGAGCTTGAACCATCGAGGGCTCACCCCTGCATAAAATTGGAAATGAAGAAACAATAGAAACCCAATTCCACGAATAGCTTTTGATTGGGTTTATATCAATGAGTCTGTAAAATTTTCTTTATGTACTTAGTCCTTGGAAATAAAAGAAACAAGAGAAACACAACTCCAAATAGCTTTTGATTGAGTTCTTCCATACCAAAATCTGCACAACTTTTTTTCTTGATTTTTTTTTTTTTATATAAATCAAAGACTAGAGAAAAATTATAGTAACATTCAAATTCAATGTTAGAGAAAAATTACCATCCAAGCAAGGCAATGATATAACCATCTTTTACAGTAAGGCATATGCATGTAGGCCATTATATGTTAAAAGATATCATCACAAACAATATCTTACCTAAGTAACATTCAAAAGAAAAAAAAAAAAAAAAAAGAGGAAAAAAGGGGTGAAAATCAAAGAAGATGAGCTTGAATGAGGCATATTAATTGCACATGGATTATGATCATACCTATTACATGCAAGTTCCAGGGGAAATAGCTTCGACGTGTGAGATCCATAATACAGTGAAAATATTGCATCTACCCATTTTATGGTATCCATTGCAGAAGCACAATCATTGAATGAGAGCTGAATGGATGTTAGGTTCACGAACTCATTTCCAATGATGACGTGGCTGGCATGGTATAGCTTTTCAAGGATCTATGAACATGAAAAAAAAAAAAAAATTGAAAATTAATTCAGACTTTCTTCAGCAGATATTATAGAGCACCCAAAGTTCAAGAGAATTACCAAACTAAGAGAAAGTAAGAAAAAAGCAAAGTTCAAAGAAGATGACTATGTTTCCCTTTGGAATTAAGTGTACAATTCATTGGAAAACATTATTATCTGTCACAAGTATTTAAATATTTGACTGTGAATGAGTATTGTTCAAGGAATGAAAGAATCTTAGCATCTACGTGTATCATGATATACTACTCAAAAGAACTAATAGATAGCCATCAAAAGGTGGGCTAGTCCTATACTTGAAGATTTATTGACTTAAACCTAGTAACCACCTGTGTGAATGTTGGTAGGGATCACTTGAGAGATCATTGGATATGCCCAAATTTTGCAAGAACAAATTATCGTTGCTGATTTGGTTTTGAAATGAGGCACCATGTTGCTGACTAGATAAGGCAGTAAGTTCAGTTGATATCCTGCATTTATTAGATGGACATGTTTAAATCACTGCATTTAGATTGAAGAGGAAACTAGTGACAAAATCATATATCAGACAATGTCAAGGAAAATCACCATCAAACACTTGCAATGCTCCTATAAAGTGCATCTTCATGTATATAAAGATTATATATCCAATGCCTATAAGGATATTTTGTAGCCAGAAAGTTTTCCCTTTCATAAACATCCTCTTTAAAGGTCACCTTGAATGACATATGCTTATAAAATAAAATGACTATATTACAACAAAATTAAAAGGAAGGCAACACGTAGCTAAATCATTTAAGAGATTCTAGCAAAATGCGCCAACGATTCAAAGGCGGAGGTTTGTGCCTTTATCCATGTGGTTCCAGAACCAGTGTACCTAGATGTTCCAATTTCCCATAAAATCTGCATAACACTCTTTGAAACTTCAAAATATGCATAAATGAAATGCTTATAGTGATTCTATCATGAAGATAAATGTTGACATCTGATAGCTAAGTGAACAAGAGTGCAAGTCTAACAAATTAGACATGAAGAAGAAGAAATCATCAAAAAGATATATGAGAAGACAACATGTATAGCAAGTCTTTGTCACCAAAACCACAACGTTAGGTGATCCTAGCCATTAGAAGACTTTCAATAATTACAAATAGATGGTTAAAAAAAGTCCCAACCAATGGCCAACATTTAACAGGAAATTAGCTGTAATGCCCAAATCACTACATATCAGTGGCGGATGTAGTGCTATTTTCTTCTCCAGAAACCATTACCTAAATCAAACAACAACAGTTGTAATGCCCAATACTTACAAATGCCATTTTCCTTCCAAACAATTTCTAAATCCAACTAAAACACCAAAACGTGACAAAAGGAAAATGGATCTCTCCTTTGACAGCAAGTTCCAAATCAAATAGAAAGAGTTTGAAATACTAAATTGAGTGTGCACATAACAAAACCCGCCAATTTTTTTTCCTTCTTCTATGATGGTATTTTCTCAATCCATTCCCAAATCAAACTAGATCTGCATAAGAAAAAAAAATGGAATTTCTCTAGAAAATATTACCAAGGTCACACGACAACTACCAGAAAGGTAATCTCCTTTCAGCTTCGATAATGAAATGTTAAAAGATGCATATTTTGCTTATTGATTGCTTTCAGTTTCTTGTCTTCATCACTCAATCATTGTAAGATCCTATAAGGAAATGAATTCTACCATTGATAGCAGTTCCTATTAAGGTTTCTAATGATGGGTGTTCTAGAAGAGATGAAAAAGCAACTAATGCATGATTAAACCCACTTACAAGCATAAAACAAATTGTAAGACTCTGTGTCACACTTTAATAAATGAAAATCAAATTGTAGAAAAGCTTACTGTTTCTCTGTTTTTTTAACGTTCACTTTTAAACATGAGTTGTATATGTGGTTAGATGGTTAACATTGTTTGATCAGATCAATGTAGTGCCTCACTACCACAATTTATGAATTATTCATAGTCTGCAAATGCATAGAATTCAAATTTATTTGCATGTAGAGTCAAAACATAAAGAAATTTCGTCAAATACCACGAGTAAAAATTACATGGCTATATAATTTCGACAAACAAAAGCCACAGTTCCTAATCTTTGTACTTACTCTTTGCTTTCCTAGAATAGGGGTAGTTTGCTCTAAAGCATTCTACAACCCCTACAAAAAAAAGGCATGAAATTTTAGATTCATGTGTTTATATCATTTCTTAGCAAAGTAATTGGCATTCCCAAAAATACAAAATATAAATTAGAAGGATGCGTAAGCTCACCGATCTTTTTCTGTATATGGAAAGCTAGCCACCAAATTACTATTGGTGAAAAGAGAGGAACGTCCATTAAAGACTAAGATAAAGGACCTAATACTCTGTGAAAAGGAAAGTATACACCAAAACCTATCTCTATTAGATACACTGGCTAGTCCATCATCAAAGGGCCACCAGGGAGTACTGTAGGTAACACCAAAACCTCCAAATCGGCTGTCAAAACACTAAAAATCAAGAAAACATGAATAAATAACCATCAAATCCTCCAAATCGGCCATCAAAATCCTATAAATAAATAAAATATGAACAAATAAACATCAAATCTACCAAATCAGCGATCAAAACCACCTGAAATTCCCAATTTCAAAAATCCTCAAGATCCCCAAAATTCTAAAATCCCCAAATCCCTAATTTGTAATATCAGAAAATCTCCAATTAGGGAATCGACACTACAAATCCCTAAATAGGGATTCGAAACTCAAAAATTCCCAATACACAAATCATTGCACAATGTTACTTGAAGGATTAAAAAATACCAAAAATGTCCAAATTGATATGAATAGATAAGGAGAGAGAGAGAGAGAGAGATACCTGTTGTTACAGCAGAATGCTCCTTGATGTGTGGTAGATCGAGCGAAGAGAGAGAGATACCTGATGTTGCAGCAGAGGGCCGAGAAGAGAGAGAGAGAGAGAGAGAGAGAGAGAGAGAGAGAGAGAGAGGAGAGGGAGAATGAGAGGGAGAGGGAGCGGAGAGGGAAAGGGAGAGGGAGAGGGTCAGAGATGGAGAGGCAGAGAGGGAGCGGCAAAGAGAGGGACAACACACGAGAGGGAGAGGAGCAGCAGAGAGGGAGGGAGAGGGAGAGTGAGAGAGAGGGTTGTTCGGCGCCATTTGAGAGAGGGAATTAGGTTAGGGTTTTTTTGTTTTATATATAGGGACCTGCCGGCAGCCGTTAAAACTAACCGTCGGCAAAGGGTTGGCCCATCGGTCAACTAAGGGCCGTTTTCTTGCAGTGAGTACTTCTTTCCACATATTCAAACAAGCACAGGAAAACAAAGCTTTGTGATCAAAGAACAAATTTGTCTTGCACAGTTACATTTAGAGTCATTGACATCAATATCATCAATATACATGGTTCGTTAGGTCCAATACACTCTTAGTAGTTGGCCTGAAAAAGGTCATACTGATTAGATGATCCAAACCATCAAGTCAGCATCTTGTAAAAATTGATTGAGAAAGTTCCTCATTAAAAATAGGTGGAGTCATGGGTACTTGGGACTGTTTGATTGTTGTTTTCTTTTCACACTAAGAAAAGAATATTAGACTAGATTTAATGGACCAACCAGGTAGGTGATATGAATGACGATGAGTCCAAATGTAATTATGTGCAAGAAAGGCTTCCATCCACATAGCCCACTGGATCATTTCTCAATAGTCAATTATCAGGTTTTCAGTTTGTACACCTGAAACCATACCATTGCTTGTTAGTGCCCATTGTTGATATACAATGCTTCAATAATCTCTTATGACAGACATTTGTTAAAAATAACACTGACATTTTAACAATCTCGTGATATTCTAGCAGAAAGATTAAATAATATTTCAAGATTTTCAAATCTGGGAAGTTTTTACTCTCTTGATTTTATTGCAAAATTATCATATTTTTAGCGTAAAATTTTTTAAAAGAGAAAGTAATTCATTTTATGACTACATATTTATATATTGAAATTATAATAAAAAAATATTTTGAAAATTATTTGTCGATTCATGATTTTTTATTTTTATTTTTTAAAAAAAAAGGATTTTCTATTCATTGAGATTTTCCCAATAACATCATGGGAAAAACATCAATATATGAAAATTTCTAGAGAAATTTCGAAGTTGAGATATTGCCTAGAACAATATTTGTCATTCCACCATAGGTAGCAAAAACATTAACATATAGAAGCATAATAACTAAGCAACATGTTGTTGGGTGTTGAAACCCCTTAATAGGTGCCAAAGCAACCTCAGAATGAATTAAACACATGATAAATAAAATAATAATAATAAATAAATAAAAGAACGAGCAAATACAGAGAACGCATAGATTTTTACATGGAAAACTCTTATGAAAAAAAAAAACTACGGTACAATCCACTATAATCAGAAGAATTACAAGAGATGCAATAACTTACAGATAGAAAACACTAGCTCCCTTCAAAACTCTTGAGTCTCTCGTTCTCTCTACCCTATTCATGATTACAAGGAGTATTTATACACTATCATACACAATTAGAAACAAAACCCGTACTGATGAAAAACTTGATCGCACTATCAATCTAATTTTTTATCAAATCGACAAGACTCGACAAACCATCAATTGAATCGATACATCTGTCCATAAAATTGACAATCTCCAAAAACATCTAGGGAGAAAATTGAAATTTCTAGGAATTTTTGATCAAATGACACCTCTGTCAATCGAATAAAAAACTCTACTTTGGCACTAGGATTAAAGGCACTCAATCAAAAAACTCCACCATGACTTTAATCCTTTATCTCTGCTGCTCCAAGCTGATATCACCATCTCTAATCTTCAATAGTAGTACCGTCATAATCACTTCTTGTGAACACTCTACCTTCATTTCTTCTTTGCCAAGCCCAAAAAAATTGAGCAAAAATCAAACATCTCTACAAGAACAACCTTCATAAGCATGTCTGTCGGATTCTCGCCAATGTGAATCTTCTTAAGAGTGACACCACCTTCCTCTAGCATCTTCTGGATAAAATGATGAAGAACATCAATGTGTCTAGTCCGAGAATGATATACTGAGTTTTTCGCTAAATTGATAGCCCTCTCGCTGTCCCAATGCACAGGCACAATTTTCTGCTAAAGCCCCAACTCATTCATCATCCCTTTAAGCCAAACAACTTCCTTGAATACTTTTGTCACTACCATGTATTCATCTTTGTTGTAGAAAGTACAACTATACATTGAAGCTTTGACATTCAACCGATAGCTCCACCCGTTATAACAAACGACTAACTGGAGGTCGAACTTCTATTGTCCACATTCCCTGTATAATCCAAATCCACATAGCATACAAGTTTCTCCTTAAAATTTTTGATTGTCAAGACATAGTCCGTCATAGCTCGTATGTAAAAAAGTAACCATTGCACTACTTCCTAGTGTTACTTGTTGGGGTTTGACATGTATTTACTCATAAAACCCACCACATGTGAAATATCCAATCTAGTATAGACCATGTCTTATATAAGAATGCCAACCATGCTCGAGTAGAGCAAACGAAATATATACTGCTTTTCTTCATTTGGCATAAGACATTGCTTCGAAGAAAGCCAAAAGTGAGAAACATGGGGTGTGTAACTGGTTTAGCTTTTTCCAATCCAAACTTAACTAAGACTTTCTCAAGATACTCCTCCTAAGATAACCATAGCCTGCTCCTTTCCTTGTCTCTTTGTATATCAATGCCGATAATCCTCTTTACAGCCTCCAGATCTTTCATCTCAAATGTCCCAGATAACTTAGCATTCAATATGTTGATCTCAAACACCTTATGGCTAGCGATAGGCATATCATCAACATATAACACAAAAATAATGAATTCTTTGTCACTCGGTGCTATAAAGAGACAATGATCGAATTCACTTCTAATAAACTATTGACTCAATATGAAAAAATCAAATTCTTATACCACTACCTAGGCGACTGTTTTAGGTCATATAATGACCTCTTTAACCTACAAACCATATACTCATTTTTCTCCACCTTGAACCCTTCAGGTTATTTCATGTAAATCTGCTCTTCTAGGTTCTCATGTAAAAATAGTCTTTATATCTAATTGATCAAATTCTATATTGTATTAGGTAACCAACACCAACAAAAATCTTATAAATGCTTACTTTACTACTAGCTCAAAAATCTTATTGAAATCAACACCCTCCTTTTGAGCATAACCTCTCGCTACCAGTCTAGCCTTAAAACTATCTAGTTTATTCCGATAAATCCAAGTGCACCATATTTCAACCAGAAATAATTATAGGGGAATGGAATATATTTAATAATAACAAAAGAAAGTCGAATATCATCATTTTATTTCATTAATCTAAATTCTTATTACATCCATTGCATTACCCTTGATTCTAAAACAAGTACATTTAATTAATAGAATGAAAAATAGTTTAATAATAGTTTCGATAGCATTTCATCTTTTATGACGTCTGTCGCAATGACAAAAGAGTTGTACAGGCTCAAAACCTTTACTTTACATTCATATGCGTAGGAGATCAAATCCTGGATGAATCTGCTAGACGGCATGATTATAGGACATGTCAAGACTCCTGTTGCATAGCCACACAAATAGTCCCTGTTGTGCAGTCTAGCAACAGGGTGGCCTTCTGCTCCACTCCCTGGTTCTTCTTCCTTCTCTTCTCTTCTCCTATACCACATCGTGGGATACCTGAATGACGCGACTCTTGACTCTTGAAAACTCTTAAAGATTCATCTGATCTCTTTGGAGCTCCTCACTTGTTAATGTCGCAAATGAGAGAAGGGAGGGGTATTTATAGGCCTTCATGTGTGCAAATTGCCAAATCTGCACAATGGAGTGTTGTTACGTGACCGCGCATCTTAACCCGTTATGCAGTCTCACAACAAGTCTTTTGTCTAGTCTAGGTCAGCTTGCCCCCAAGCCATGCAGCTTTTGATTCATTATGCAGCCGCAAAACTCATCTCTATTGTGCGGTCGCGCAATAGGCTATCCTTGCAGTTGTTCATTTTTTGTGCACAAACAAATGCTCCTTCGATCCTCCTTTAATTTTATTATGAATCAAATCGGGGAATTGAACCCTTTTTCACACAAAAATCCTTTCTTTCCTTATTGCGCGACCACACAATCAATGTTGTGTGATTGGGTCCACGCAACAAGTTATCAGGTCCTGTTAGCTATATAAGACAATCCTTTTTTCGTTTAATTTATTCTTCTTTTAACTTTCCTCATACTCTGCCTCTTCATTGCATGATTGTTGAGTATGAAATATTGCATATTTCCCCTATTTATACCTTGGTTTTATAAACATGATGTGCTTAATCGATTTAATTATTCATGTTTTCTTGTGTAAGGTGATTTCGAGAGCTTAAGATGAAATTGATGTTAAAAGAAAGATTTATGCTCAAAAGATTACTAAATAAATATTTGAAGATTTGAAAGTCATTAATAGAGAATTCACATGCCAAAGATCCAAGAAAACCAAGTGAGGAATGAAGAGAATCAAAAATTTGAAGCGTAAAAAAGGAATCCTTAAATTGTCCTAAAAACAAACATATTTCTGAAATTATCCTAAAAAAAATATATTCTGAAACCCTAAGTTCATTTTGGAAAACTGCGTAGAGTACGTAAATTTGAGGCAGTTTCTAGATTTTTCCAACTTGGTGTGAAAGTTAGAGTTCCACAACTATAAACAGGACCCCTTGGGATGCTCCAAAACATCTTCTAGGGTTTGGAAAGGTCTTAAGAATGATAGCACAAGGGTGGAGCAGTCGCCAAAGAGTTTTTCTTCTTTCTTAGTTTTTTTCATGGTTTGTTTAAGAGATTTGGTTTCAATCATGTCTATGGTTGGCTAAACCTCTTAGCTAGGGCTAAGAGGTGAAGCTTGTAGTGTGTTGGGATGTTTATTTTTCTTTGATTTTTACTCTTATTAAACTTCATTGATTTCTAATTTGATATTAAGGGAATATTTTTAATTTTCTATGATTTATTGTGACTTAAATTACAATAGATATTGTGATAGCTTTAGATATCTTCTTTTTCTGTTTTGAGATAGTGAGATTGGTAAATCCCGTTGGGCATGGTAGGGTGATGGAATCCCTTCTAATCTTTACAATTCTCCTCCATTGAGAATTAGGTTAATAAAAAGTTCAGATTTGATTTAAATTGTTTTATCTTCCAATTGGATAGGATAGGACTCTAATTCCAATTGTGTTTATTGAATCAAGAAAGGTAGCATCTTGATGCTATAAGTGGATCCTTGGCACCATATTTCTCACCTTTAAATTCATAAGTTTTAATTATAATTACTCACCAGTACTCTCAATAATTTAGATCTTTTTCTAGTTCTAATTATTTTCAGAATACATACAAGTTTAATACCTAGGAATTCGACCTCGGTCTTACCGAGTTATTACTACATCGGGACCCTACACTTGGGGTTGTGAACAAGTTTTTGGCGCCGTTGCTGAGGACTACGGTTATGTTTTTCTGTAATTAATTGGTATTAGAATTAGGTTAATATTAGGGTTAACTTTCCGTTTTGATTTTAGGTTAAGATTTTTTTCTTTGAAATTATTTTTAGAAACTAACATTATTTTTTATTTTGTAAGATCATAACATAGCAACTCTAATCTGGTTACCTCTTTCCAATTTTCTCTTTCTATTTGTTTCTAAATTTCTTATTTGTTTTAGTTTTTCTACTTTTCTTTTTCTTAAGTTAAATTTTTAGTTATTTGAGGGCTGAGAGTGTTTCATGCCCAAGTGGGTTAGTGACAACACTATATGTCTTTAGAGTGAATGAGGATTAGTTGAAGGGTTGTCTATCCATCACTGGATTAGACACCACTTGAGACCCTTTGAGTCAATAGAAGTGATGGCTGCAAATCAATCTCAACCACCAGTTGAGGAAGTTGAAGTTCAAGATCAAAATAAGGTGAATAATGCATTCCCGCCTCATACTTTACGAGATTATTTACAACTAGTAGGGGTGACTACACCTTCCTGCATGGTCTTTTCACTTAATGCAAGAAATGTGGATATCAAACTTGGAGTGATACAATTCCTTCCTAAATTTCATGGATTAGATTCTGAAAGTCCATACTTGCACATCAAAGAGTTTGATAAGATAGTCGCCACCTTACACTTTCCAAACGTGTATAAGGACACAGTGCGACTAAAATTATTTCTCTTCTCATTGAAGGAGAAGGCTACGACATGGATGCACTCCTTAAAGCTAAGATCCATCGACACATGGGCTGAGATGACTCGGAAATTTCTCAAAAAGTTTTTTCCGTTTCATAAAACTAACACTTTAAGAAAGGAAATCATGAACTTTACCCATAAAGAGGAACAGACCTTCTTCCAATCTGGGAAAGGTTTAAGGATCTCACAAATTCTTGTCCACATCATGGCTACAAGATATGGCAAACAATAAGCTTTTTCTATAATAAATTAACTTCACTAATGCGCCAGTTTGTAGAGATGATGTGTAATGGTGAATTCATGAATAAGGAGGTCGATGATGTGTGGAATTACCTATCAATTAGTAAAAAATACGCAATCATGAGACACCTCTCCAAGACCCACTACTTTTAAGCCTACTTAATCAAAGGAAATAGGAGGAATTTATGCTTTAAAAGAGGAAGACGATGAGTGCAAGAGTGGCTAATCTCACAAGAAAAATTGAGGCCATGGAACTTAAGAAAGCTATCTATACCTATCAAATCCAACAAGGCTACGGAAGTTGTTTGTGGTATTTGTGCTTGCAACATACATACCACTGAAAATTGCCCAACAATTCCTGATTTTCAAGAGATATTGAATGAGCAATAAAATGTCGTGAACAACTACCAAAGACCTTTTAAAAGACCCACCTCAAACACATACAACTCCAACTAGAGGAACCATCCAAATTTCAATTGGAGGAATGGACAAACGACTAACCCTTAAGAGGCCCTTACGCAATTCTTAAATTAAAAGAGGCCTCAAGAAGATACGGTTTAAAAATTCATACAAAATCAAGAGTTATTCTACCAGAATACAGTGCAAGCATTCCAAGATCTCAAAACAACAATGGGAATATTTGCATTGTTCATTCAAAGGATTGAGTCACACTTAACGAGTGGGGAGAAAGGGATGCTTCCAGCCCGACCCCTCCCCAATCCAAAACCACAATGTGAAATTAGTGACCCAAGCTCTTCAAATCAAATGGAGTAAGCTAAATCTATCACCAATCTTAGGAGTGCAAAGACAATTGACAAATCAATTTCGGTAAGGGATGAAAAGCCTATGGACCCGAAAGAAATTGAGAATGACAGACCTAGCAATGCCCCACATGGGTTGAAACCAGAACATCAAAGTAAGCCGATTGCGCTATTCTCACATTAGTTAATTGTACCAAAACCTCTTTCTAACTCTCAGGATATTCTAGAAGTTCAAGTGAAGGTGAACTTTTCTCTACTAAATGTCGTTAAAAAAATCCCTTCATATGCCAAATTTCTAAAAGATCTATCATAAGGCACATATCCTAGACCATACCGTTCCGTATGCTTTCGCAGTCCTCCCGGTCGAATTCCAGCAACTCGCGACATGTAATCGGCATTTGCACGCAACCCTGATTCGTATCTTGTATTCCAAAGTCAGCTCAACCCAAGACTTATATCCTTGCGACTGTGCCGTCGCCATGGTTCCGACGCCTCGTCTCGCACGCCGATACGATAGCCAGGCCAAGAGATGTGGCCTGCGTTTAGTTCGAGAAAAATGTCATGCATTTGCAAACCTAAGAGAACATGTCCCATCAATCACATCAATCATGTCAAGTACATATCCGATCCCCAAGTGCAAGCAACCCCTAAAGTCAACTCTCTCTCTCCACACATCCCTTTTCAAAGTACACCCACCACTCACCCATCACTCCATTCATCACCCATCCCTTACAACATCTCTCTCTCTCTCTCTTTCTGAAACCATTATCCCAAGCAAGAGAGCAACCGTCCATGGCTTTCTAAGGAGAGGAAGAAGCTAGGTGTGGCCCACCTTTCTACCACCCAATCTTACCCTCCAAAGATCATCTCAACCATTGAAATTCATACCTTAGAGCTCTAGAACGCATCGGTGGAAAGAGGAGTCCAAGATCTAACGACTGGTGTTTGTTTAGGATTAGATACTTCTATCCTTTCATTTTCTTATGGTTTTTATAGCATGGGGTCATGTAGGACCCACCAATCAATTGTGGGATCCTATTGGACCCTCTGGATGTGGCCTATGGCCCATCCTTGATGCATGTATGAACCTTGATGGGGTCATTCTCCATGGACCCCATCATGATTTTTTTATTGAAATCTATACCCTTGAGGGTTATCTAGACCCCTGACTTGCATGGTGGGGATAGTGTCCCCACCTCAAATTTGTTTATGATATGTTGCTGACCGTATTTTTTATATACATTGATGTATGGTGTATGATGCATGTATGAGGGACCCATAGTGGTGGGGTCCCTCCATCACACGTTTCTCCTATCTCCCCTTCTCTCTCTCTCTCCCTCTCTTTTGATGGTGATGATGGTGTATATAGGTGTATGTGTTTGTGTCCCATCCAATGTAAACAAAATACAAACTACTCAGATTTTTCTGTGCATTCTATTGGCGGAGTCCACCTTTCTGTCCACTGTTGGACTAGTCTGGATGAAGTGAAACTACAAATATCACCTTTATCCTGAGCTACTAGTGGGCCCCATGCGTGTGGACCCACCCCAAACATGCAGCAGATCTGAACTGTCCATCAGTGTGATGGCCAGTAGCTGACGTTGCTGCTATGTTGACGTCTGCAAGTTCCATGGGAGCCCACCTTGATGTATCTTATATCCACGCTGCCCATCCAGGGCATGGCCCAACCCACACGTGGTGGGACCCACCTTGATGCGTTATGTCTCCCACCATCCAAAGAAGTCTGGACGGTGTTGCAGGCACCGTGATGTATGGTTTCATCCACACCGTCCTTGGTTGGGACGGTGGATCCCCACCATGACGTATGTGTATTATTCATGTCGTCCATCTGTTTAAGAGGGTGGACCTACCCCACATGTGTGACACGTGTGTGAAGGTGGGACCCACCTTGATTTATGTATTATATATCCACACCGTCCCTGTTAAGGGACGTGGATACCCACCATGATGAATGCGATTGAAACATGTCGTCCATTTGTTTGTGTTATGGGCCCACCCCACACGTGTGACACGTGTGGGAAGGTGGGACCCACCTTGATTTATATGTTTTATCCACACCATTCATTTGGACATGTAGTGTGTGGCCGGACCTTGATGTATGTGTTTTCAGCCATGCCATCCACCCTGTTTGCTGGATGGGTGTGGCCCACCATGATGTATGCATTGTATTCTCACCGTCCTGATGGTGGGACCCACCTTGATGTACTTTGCAGCCACGCCGTCCACCTGTTTTGGTTGTCAACGTGAGGCCCACCTTAAGTATGTATTGTATATCTATGTCGTCCACTTGTGCGGCCCACAGCGATGTATGATGTATCCATGCTACCTGTCCGTTTGGGCAGGCCTGGATGAAGGAAAAATGCAATTATCAGTTTGATTCAAATTGTGGTGGGTCCACATGACCGTTTGTGCAGGACCCATTTTAATGAATATGTTTTAACCATATTATTCATCTATTTTTGTTAACCCATGTGCTGCCCCATCAGACCCACTTTGATATATATGAGGCCCACCTGTTGTATGAGGCCCATTGTGAACTATTTGAGGCCCAAAAATCAGGCCCATGTGATGTATTTATGGCCTTTGAATGAGGCCCAATGAGAAGTATTTGTGGCCCATACGAAAGGCCCAATCTGATGTATATAAGGCCCGTATGAGAGGCTCAATCTGACATATATGAGGCCCATTTGGCAAGGCCCAATGTGATGTGTATTAGGCTCGTGTGTGAAGCCATCGGCCCACTATATATTTGGCTCTATATGCGTCATCCCTTAGAAGCGATATTGGTTAAATGTCCACATTGATGGGCAATGATGATTAAATGTTCACATTATGACTTTTCCTTATGCCATTTGTTAAGCCGATTATCAGTGCTGGTTATCGATACCGATTATGAGTATGTGAAAGTATAACATCATGATACATGTCCATACGTATCATCTGCATGTTTTCTATGAGATGTTGTTGACCATTACATATGCCATAGGACATGTTATTTATGGGACTCCCTGAGAGACGAAGTTGCCCGCATGAGGGCACAGTACACAGAATTGCTGCATGACTGGATGGTATAACTCATGTATCTTGTATTTTGTGATATGACCATTATATGCCCTAGCGACATCAGGGTCGTGACCTCCACAAGCATATCGTGGATGGCCAGATGAGACACCGAAAATGTTTAGTTCTAGCATATGAGCGTCATAGATGTCCCTGGGTGAAAATTTCTAAATATTCGTGGTCAGGAGATGCCCCAACGTCTGGACTTAGTAAATATATATGAGCGCATAAGGGCCGTATACCAGTAGACCACATCTCTCACTGTATCGTGGTCGCTTGGGAGAGGGTGTGACCTTACCCACCTGAGTGAGGGGACAATATTTAGGTTGAGTTTGACTAGCTTGAGGAATGAATCCGCTATCGATGAGCCGGGTCCGATATTGGTAGATGGATAATGAGGTCTCTTCCACTTACCCAGTTGTGCGCTCGGATAGGGGCGGCAAGCTGGTGTAAAGTGTAATAGACGCCCGTGATGATCTCAGAGATGTACAGTACTAATATGTGGACTTATTAAACAGGACTTGCATACGCATTCATTCATTCGTTCACTATCCACTCGGGCTGGTGGTGCGTAACTATTTATAACATGTACCTTCATAATGGTCAGGATTTCAGTAGGGGCGCGCGACTAACTTGAGATCAGGAGTTTACCACATTGAGTCTGATTATCCAAATTTAAGTATGAGGCTAGTTTGGATAGAAGTCCCTTGTGGTGGATCCTGTGGCTTGCGATACTACATACTATTAGAGGTGGGCATTTTTTACCCTATCTGGAGGATCCAACCTGATCAGACCCGATCCGACCCATTCCAAACAAAACCGACGGCCTGGATCGGGTAAGATCATTTAGATCCGACTATTTTTTGGATCGAGATAGGGTAGTAGTTAATCCGGACCGTTCCGATCCGAAAACCCAATCTGAATGGATCTAGACCGTTCCGATCCGACTAGATTCGGAGTGAAAATTAATATTTTTACTTTTTCTTATGGTGTGGTCCACTTGAGCTTTGGATGTTCATCAATTTTGGGTTCAACAGCTAAAATAATCTGAAAAAATGAATGGACGACATGGATACACCACATGCATTCATGGTGGGCCCCAACAGAGTTTACTCGCTAGTAAGAAAGAGTTGCACGACACGTCAAGCGCAACAGCTGTATTCTCTGTAACTTGCTTTGCAAGTCAAAACGGTGGGCTGCGAGAGTATACATTAAAGTGACTTAACCAACTTGGGCCCCACCATGATGTATGTTTTGTATCCAACCTTCCATCCATTTGGAGAGATCATTTCAGGGCAATATCCAAAGAATGAATGAACTCCAAAGCTCCAGTGGACCCCAACATAGAAACCTCTATGGACAGTGACGCCCACCATTAAATACTTTTAAAAGCTACAAAAGTTTTAGATCAACATGATATTTGTATTTTCCCTTATTTCTGTATTTTTGAACTTTTGAACAGGTTGGATTTTAAATAAACATTATGGTGGGCCTTACGATAATTTCAACAGTGGGAATCATTCTCCCCACTTTTTTCTATGATGTGGTCCACTGCAGATTTTTATCTACATCATTATTTGGCTCATGCCCTAATATGATATCTCAAAATTGATGGACGGTGTGGATATAACACAGTGTAGTGGGGCCCACAGAACTTGGTGACGTTACTTCAGTAGCCTGCAGCCTGCCCGATGGGACAACCTACGCAGCAGGCGTTGATACACAATTTTTATAGTCATGTAGGGCCCACCTTGATTTATATATGTTATCTAAGTCATTCATCCATTTTGACATATCATTTTAGGCATTGAACAAAAAATTATGATACATTGAAGATTGAAGTGGACCACAACATATCAAATGATCTGAATAGTGTCCAACCCGATCCGACTCGATTTCCCTGGCCGACTCGAACTCAGATTGGGTCAAGTCAACCAAGCAACAGATCTGTCCAAGTCAGGTAACCTGGACTCGGTCTCGGATCAGATCGATTTCGGGTCAACCTGTTAAAATTTCAGATTTGACTAGGTTAGGCCTAATTCGCCCAACCCAGACCGATGCCCAGCTCTACATACTATTATCTAGACTTCACATCCTATATGGTCATTTCATTTGTACCGCATATTGCATTACATCCACGACTTATAGCATTTTGAGTTGTTATGTTTTATATGGCCTAGAAGAGGTTGACGGTATTTGATAACTTGTTAGGATTTGCATATTGCATTACATCCTCAGTATATGATATTGGCTTATTATGTTTTTGCATCGCATAGCCTAGTAAGGCTGATGATATTCATGGATTTACCAACATGTTTCCGCATTACTCTGATATTATATGATTTATGGATTACCAGTATTTCCACTTACTCTAATAATTATATGCTTGGCACGTGCATCACACACACTTACACCACCCTCTAAGCCTTTTATAAGATTATGCACAATAGATGCATACAGGTGGCGTTAGGTCATAGCAGCATTGAACTTGGAGCATACAGTTGTCTTCTAGAGCTTTGAATTTTGATATATGTATTTTTCCTTTCAATATTATATTCAACTATTTATATTAGCGAATATGTGATGATGATGTTGCCTTTGTAATTTGGATAAATGTACATTGAAAAATCCTCCTTGTAGGATCCCAGGATCGGAATTTGGCGTATGGGCATTGGGAGTCGAGATGGGGTACTAGGAAGGCTGTCAGCACCGAATTCGGTGATCAGAAATCTTGTGAGACCGATTTTCAAGTTTTGGGCGTGACAGAAATTGGTATAAGAGTATAACTTGAGAATACTTGATGATAACATCACATATCTGCTGATAGGTCCCCTACACTCTATGATTGTTGAGAACTTAAAATGATTAGACCCCCAATTCGAATAACTTAGAGACGTTTCTGCAATAGCTCCCTACCGTTGAGATTGTAAGGTTGCATAGTATTCCAGTTTCAATTATTTCCGACCAGGATCCAAAGATCAATGAGGTCACCATTCTGTTGATGAGGTGTCTTGCAAGCATGAGGCTGAGATTCATCGGCGTTATCCTCATCTCTTAGGTGTTTGATGATGTTGGTATGTTGTGTTCTGATTACATCTATAGCGATAGGATTTCCCTCCATTGTGAACTCTATATTGGTTGAGTCATGTTTTTAATTTCGAGGATGAAATTTTTATTAGGAGGGGAGAGTTGTAAGGCACGTATCCTAGACCGTACCGTTCCGTAGGCTTCCACTGTCCTCTCAGTCGATTTTCAGTAACTCGGGACCTGTAATCGGCATTTGTGCGCAACCCCAAGTTGTATTCCATATTCTAGAGTTGGCTCAACCACTACAAAAAAACAAGACAACGCAGATGGTTAAAAACCATAGGCAAATTACCTTCTCCGACGGATTTTAACTGTCGCAAGGTCCGTTGGCAAAGGGTGCGTCGGCGTTGCTCGCCGACGTATTAAAACCGTCGGCGTTTTCAACGGTTTTTAGCCGTCAGCACTTCTCATAAATTAAAAGAATATAAATTGAAATATATAATTATATTATCCATTGAATTTGGATTATATATTTCTTACTTTTATATTGTGTAGACTTACCTTCTTAAATAGGTTGGTTCATTCGGAGATTTGGAGAAATGAGTATATATAAAAATGAATGTGCGTTGATCAATGCAAATACATTTCCAGGTATACCCATTTCTCCGAAGCCTTGAACGAACCTATTTAAGAAGGTAAGTCTACACAATAGAAAAGCACATGCATGGCATATAAAAAACTTTTAAAGGCAACAAAAAGCAAAAACCAGCATGGCATACCAAAAGCAACTTCCATCTCTTTCGGCTTGTGAGAAGAACATGAAAGCAAACATAGCTCTCTTTAGTGCATTAGGATCCTTTTTCTTCTTTGGTTCTCTTCTTTGAACCATCTTCATTTCCATCCTTAGATTTCCTCTTAGAAGTTGGGAGGCTTCTGAAATGGGAAGAAAAGATAGAAGTATTAACTTTCATGGCCACACATTGATGAAAAAGCTGAAGTATTTAAAAGCACTAAAACATTCTAAAACAGCAATGGCAATTACATAAATTGCCATGTCAAACTTAAGTATTAGAACTTTCTAGTTACCCAACTTCTATTGAAACAAGGTGAGTAAAAACAAGGGAGTTGTAGTTTACGCTAGCATCTGATTCTTCATCTCCAAAATCGTCAGTGGGAGAGCCTCCATCATCCTTCTCCACAACAAAATCTACATCCTTGTCAGTTTCATACTCTTCCTCATCAGTTTGATAACCATCCGTATTATCATCATCGCCATCTTTCTCTTTTCCAGCTTCTGTCCATAAAAATAAGCGGAATAAAAGGTAAAACTAAAAAGAGTGATCATAAGGAAAGCATGATGCGCAATGATTTTCAGTGATGAATTTGAGTTTATTAGTTGAAAGAAAATGAAAGAGGAAAAAGAAAAGAAAATGCATCCAATGAAATGAGTAGTACCTGCAACTTGATCCCTGTAAGCAACAAGCAGGTCGTGTTGCTCTAAAGACACATTCTAGTGCTTCTTTGGATAACTGGTCCACAGGAAGTGCAAGAAGTGAAGTCAATCCCATCAAGCAAACTTTCTTATCATGTTCCTTGTAATCACCATAGGACTATTAAAGCCACGGGAAAAGTTTTACAAGATGAGGAAAACAGTCTGAGAAGCAAAAGTCACCTTCTAAAATTAGCATGCAAACCACTTTTTTTAACCTGTTGTCGCATCTGAAACCAGAGATTAAAAACTTCTGCTGCCACCCCAAGCTTTTGCAATATGCCAAGTGTCATTATTGCATTGTAGTAAAGAGCATCAGAAATCTGCAACAAGTTTGAAAGACTTGTAACTTAATGTGCGTTGTTCATCTACAATTTCAGCCAACACTAAATTCAAATGTCTCAAGTAAACAAAGATAAGCCAAAAAATCCCAAGACATGCTAGAATATGTTGAAATTGAAACACATTGATATAAAGTACTTGAATTCAATCAAGACAATGCCACAACTGCAAAATCTCCAGTTCCCTAAAGTGAGATGCGTCTCACTGGAGAAACACCCATGATTTCTATAATAATAATAAATATAAAATGGTCATTGAACATAAGAAACTTGTCAGGCAAACATGTAGACGTGCCCACAAAATCACACGGCATTTTTTTTCAAATATAAATAGCAAACTTACTATTTATAGGCTGGTCTAGGCAGGTCAGTGTAAGCACAAAGCACAGCCCAACCCAATTATTAATTGGGCCATATGGTTTGCAGACCCCAACCAAACCCATTTTGTAATAGGACCATCTATTTCGGGCCCAAGCATGTCCATTTGACACATAAAAGGGCCTTTTCTTGAGCTTGGGTTGGGCTTAGATAGAAAATTTTGGGAAACCCAAGCCGAACCTTGTCAAATTTGGACCCAAAACCAAATCGGCCAGCCCAGCCTATTGCTACCCTCCTAGTGCAATGTCAAAGATTTCAAGACAACATTCATATAAAAGCACAATAGCAATAAAATTGAGGGATGAACACTTACCATAAGTGAATCAAGGAAAAGACTAACTCAAATCAATGCAAGGATTCAACAGGAAAGCATTGGATTCCTGACTAAAAAACAAAACAACAAGATAAAAGAGGCCAGGTGCTTCACCAAGATATGATGTGTTCATAGAAGTTCAACCAATACTCCTAACGACATCTCTGCCAGATTG
Organism: Magnolia kwangsiensis; assembly: GCA_037074715.1. Taxonomy (NCBI): domain Eukaryota; kingdom Viridiplantae; phylum Streptophyta; class Magnoliopsida; order Magnoliales; family Magnoliaceae; genus Magnolia; species Magnolia kwangsiensis. Next base: position 49,537,978 of record CM073583.1, read on the forward strand.
CATTCTTCAGATTTCAACGGAAACCACCTTCACCCATACAAGACAGGCATCTCCAGGCAAGTTGAAGAGCAGAAAAATTTAGAAAATCTTAGTTACCTGTTTTCATCGCAGCTCTTCTTTTGGTTTTAATAAAATCTTAGTTACCTTTAACCAAAAATTAAGAAAAAAATAAACAAACAAAGAATGGAAAGATCATCCAAATCACTGCAAATTTTCAAATGTGGCTCATCCATGTGCGACAACCCACCATATCAGTCGTACTAGCGTAAACATGTGCAGGTAGGGGACCGCATATCACAGTAAATCCTCTATGGCCAGTAGATATGGCACGTGCAATGCAAATAGAGATTTTGAAGGAAGTGGCTTAAATGACATGGAACAGACAGGTAAATGTGTTATCCCAAAGATGGCTATACCATCTTCCAGCACTACCAAGTCATCTCCCTACTAAAAAATATCAATGAAGAGAAAGCATATAAAAGATTTTTGACAAATTGCAATTAAAATAGTTCTGACCTTGAAAAACTACACTCCAAGTTGGACTTTAGCGGAATATGACTGTAGTTTTTGGTTCCTTTCTTATTATGAAATATTCCAAGCATAGATTTTGTTGTTTGTTTAGTGCATCCAAAGGCAGCCCAAGAAGAAATAAAGACAGCACGTGCATACTGTTTGGAGACCCATGGGCTTTGACATCACCAGCAAATGATAATGTCAGCAACCCATCATAAAAAGGCCTCGGGTGTCCACCGTTTGGCAGGCATGGATCCTCCCCATTGACCCATGGACCAATCTGTAAACATGACACTGATCAAACGATCCTAATCATCCAATCAATGGCTAACAAATGAATGGTTAAAAGTAAAATAGTGAGTGATCCAAATTCAAATGAAAAAAAAAAGATGGTTTACCATCTTGTCAGCGCAATGGTTTTGTTATGATCTATCCACAGTTACGTCATTGATTTGCACGGCCTGGATAGCATGCATCTACAGAATCTCAATGTTTTTTCCACACATTCGTCAGTTTTCATATGTGATTATATTGATATTAACATTTAAACCACTGACCATATGATTTTTTTAAAAAAAAAATTTTAAGGAGAAAATAATAGAAAAAAGGGAAGAAAATTGAAACAAGATGAACATGTTAAAAAGAGGCCAAGGAAATAACCCATAAAGTAGAAAGAAAACCGTCTACTAGGATAAAGCTCATAATTCAAAGTAGGTCCATGTAGGAGGCAGCGGATACTTCTTGTGCCCTTGCCAGCAACAAGAGGTGGCTCCAACTTTCATGGCAATTGAAAAATATAAGTGCCCATCCATTTTGCCAAATATCCGCAGTGAGGACAACGTTCACAACACCAAAAAGCACAAGCAGTGGTTGTGGTGTGTGCATGTGCATGTGCATGTGATGGTTGTCAGGTGTGAGTGTTTGCACATGCCAAAGAAACTTGTGACATGGAGTTGAGGTATCTTTGGAAAGCTTCTGAGACTTTTCTCAAAGCATTTCTCTGTTCTAGTAATTGTTGAAGGTGATTCCAGGAATGTCAAACTCACCATTTGGAGTGTTGGAAACTGAGCTTTGGATTCAATAGTATCTGCAACAATGTCACTAGATTAAAAATTCTGCTTGTCAATGTAGGGAGTCATTTGTTCAATGTTTTGGCAAAATAAAGGATCTGTGACTGACTGATGCAGGACCATTGGATCATCAGACTGGGTCAAGTAGACCCCATTGCTGCCCGAATATAAATCAGGAATCTATTCGTGGTTCAATTGGAGTTTGATCCCACAGATTCAATGGGATTTATCCATTTAATCTTAATGGTGATTGACCTGTGGGACCCATTATGCATTGGTAATCGAGGGTAACCACATAAAATTCTAGAAGACAAAAGGAAAGAAACTTGCAATTGAATCAGCTACCTCAGTGAACAATAGTGACTTGCACAAACTTCCTTAGAACTCAATGGCTTCAAAGAGCTGAAATTTCATGAAAATAGCAAAAAAAAAAAAAATTACAACAAATAATTCACAGAATGGAAGGCATTAGTAATCCTGACCTTTTTAACTTGTCTTCCTTGTCAGCAATCTCTTTCTGCTTTTCCTATTCAGAGCCCCGAGAATGTAAAAAACAAGATGATTATGATATTTGCCTCCAGCTTAAAAAATTACAAGCTGGGAGAAGGATAGGGAGCTTCCAAAGAACCATGGGATAGCTATGATGTTTGCCTCCAGCTTAAAAAATTGCAAGATGGGAAAAGGATAGGGAGCTTCCAAAGAACCATGGGACAGTTATAATGTTTGCCTCCAGCCAACTACAAACAAATTCACTAAGGAGAATCCATGCCAAATGCCACAAAACCAAAACCCATCATGGTAATTGAGTCAAAATGAGGTGGAATTAATAAAATACCATATGTAGGAACAGTGTGAAAATGGATGGTACATATTGATTAGACTGGAAAGATTCAATCAGTTACATGGACAGTCCATCACGAGGGGCATGTGTTGAGATAACCAAGGTAGAGTAACTTCTAACAAATATGAGTTTTTCTTAAGTAAAAAACGATGGCTCTAGGTTTTTTTTTCATAAACTCCTTTGGAGGTGGTAAGACGACTTCTTTAGTTGTTATTTTTTAAGTGCTACCATACTTTTTTTTATTTTAGGTCCAGAAAGGAGCTGGAAATTGGAATCATTTAACAAAAGGAGTTGGAATGATACTTTGGGATCATGCAAATGGTAAATATACATAAAATTTGAACTGATATGAATTTAAAGAAAAAGAAAAGTATCATCATAAACTGACAAGTAATTGTGCAACTCATGCATATCGTTGGGCAAAGAAAATGATGAGTATCAAGCAAAATGTACTGGTTACCAACCAACACATACACACATGAATCTCTATATATAGATGAAACACAACCTTCTATCTAACTTTCTAAATAGTTCATACAGCCTGAAAAATCCATAGACACAGAAAAATGATACAAGGTGCCAATCAAAAGGAAACATACGCGACTATTTCAATATCCACAGGCACGAAATCTGCAATACCAGTGTAGCACGTGTAGCCTAAGTACGAGGCCTCTTTGGGCCCAAACAATCTCTTCTGAACCTATTTATCATGGAAGTGTTATTTCTCTGATTTCTGTGTGCAAAAGTTAAGCCATCTTTCCCAAGCTCATGGAAAGATTTTCAAATCCATGCATCTAATATTACCTTGGACCATATACTACTAGCACCAACAAGAAGGTCACCTTCATAATGCTGTCTGTTCTCAAGTATATATCATATTAACCTAAGTTTGTTAAAAGTGAAATTAAAAAATAAAATTACGCTTATATTGATAGAGGGAGAGAAAAAAATAATCTTCTACTAATAATGGTGTTTTACATGTACAATACAGGTAATAAGAATCAGGAAATTGTGAAAAGACTCATCATACAATCTAAGGCTACGTTTGGATGGCTAGAAGATGGTGTTTAACAACGGATGATCAGAAGTTGAATGATGGGGACAACATGTGCACACGCGCATGCACACCACCCCCCCTACGCATGTACGTAAGGAAAAGGAGGGTCCCATCATCGATCTGGCTCGATGGCAATGTCCAAGGAGGGCCTCTTAGTTAGAAGATAACTTTTGGTTCAAAAGGGTGGGCCCGATAGTCAAGAAAAGCCCATCATGGGATCTCATGATCGTGGCCCACTTGTCGGATTGATGTCATATTTTAGATTTTACTTATTGTTATTATTTAGAACATCGTGAACGCTTTGGATTTCTTTATTTGGTTTTAATTTTAGTTTACTTCACCGCCAAGTAATAGGTTACGCACATTATGCAAGTTTTGGGTATAGGATTTTTCCTATAAATAGGCACCCCTTGTAGTTCTTTTCATGGATTGAAGATTAATAAAAATTCTACGTTTTTCTACTCTCTGAGTTGTGAAGCCTAATTGGGTGCGAAGCCCTCCCTTCATCGAAGGGTTAACTACCGTGGTGCAAAGCCATATCGACCCCGATTCACTCCCATCCTCCATCATCTTCTTTTCCATCTTTCACCACCATCCATACTTCGAATTCGTCCCTTTTGTTGCATCAAATTTCTTCATTACAGCAGATTTTCAGATTTCGACTCGCCGGCGAGCTGAAACTTCGGCGGAGCACCACGCATAAACCGTACATCGGATCGAGCTAATATTTGGGAGTTTTGGAGTCCATCCCTGGCCGACCAGGGCCAAGGTGGCCTTTTTCTGAATAGTGGGCCCCACACATGTGTGGCCGTGATCACACGCACGAGCGTTTGGGCCATTGTTGCTGTCCGCGCGTGGGAAGTGTCTTTCGGTTCAGGGTTTCTCAAATTGAAATTTTTGAATCCCTTGAATTAAGGGCTGATTACTGTGCATGTGTGGGTGATTATTTCTTATCTTTGAGTGTCGTTTGGTTTATAATTTTTATTGATCCAGCCCTATCATGTGTAGGTCTGGACCCGTATAGATTCCCCTTAATTGAATGTTTGGACTTTCATGTGGGATATGAAATTTTTGTAATTGTTTATGAACAAACGTGATCTTAAGCCTGAAATCTTGCATATCACATTTAATTTTCATGTCCTGCATCATTGAAGGCGTAAAAAGATACCAACACTGATTTCCTTTTATGGTGTTACCCTCTATGATAAATAGAAATTGTTGCTACAAACAGGATGATGCATTCTAATGCTACTTTTAAGTATTACCACAATCCAACAACTAAGAGCATAAGCTAATCATCTATGAATATGACTTGCTTGTTTAAGGTCAAATAGTTTATTCTGAAATTTTTCTTTTAAGATAAAGGAAATATAATGGACATTCATTAAAAAAAAAAAAAAAAAAAAGCAAGAAGAAGAAGAAGAAGAAAAAGAAGCTTAAACAGGAAAGTTAGCATTAGTGAAAGATAAAAGCATTTTTAAATAGTTAAAGATAAGTACAAATGAAGTTTCTCAAATAGAAAGCCATGATCTTATTACTTGGCAGAATCCCCCATTGACACAGTTTAGATGCACAAAAGAAACAGAATACTAGCAAGAAGACAGACAAGCCCTGCTGTGAGCATTCCTAGTCCGAAAATCAAGACAGTCCAATTGGAAGGTGGGCCATGCATGTACATTGAGTATAATCGTTGGCCTTACTTTTCCAACCATCCATTTTCTCATACATGTGGGGCCCACTTGATCAGCGGATGGCCAGATTTTTAGGACTAGGGCATGCAAATGGTGGATTGCACCTGATCAATGGCCCAGATGTCAGATTGTCCAAACTCTCCTCATGTGAATTTCCTTTACCAGTTCTCAAGCTCTAAACTAGAACCCAACACTTGTCAGGTAGGCTGCACACGTACATCGAATATAACTGCTGGTCCTTTTCCAACCATCCCTTCTCTCATACATGTGTGGGCCACTTATTATGATGTCATTGGAAGCAAAATAAAGAATTACATGGCAGTTGCATTGACATTTATATAAACAGCAATAACAAACCTCTCACCATTAAATCCACGGACAGTTGCAACAACGTCTTTGGTTCGAGCCTTGTAAACTTCCGCAGTCTTGCAATCTTCTCCAAAGATTTGATCTGAGAATTTGAGAGATGGAAATGAGAACATATAGTGGAAAGACACGCCTGCTAACACAGGGCCCTTATTTACAGTAATCAGGACCATTGATTTTGTGTGCCACCACATGAGTGGGCCATATCCAATGAGTTTGGACTGCTATAGGCATCCAATTATAAAATAAAAAAATAAAAAAAATAAAAAAATAAAAAATAGAGAAAAAGAGCAACGACTGACATTCAACAGGAAAAGCTTATATGGCGACAGTTGTCTGATTGCTGCAATCTTCAAACTATGGCCCATCCAAGTTGCGGTCCACCAGATCAACAGCCCTAAACACCATATATGTTTGCATTGGGAGAAAGGAAGAGAAGATTCGACAGAGAGTGAGACCTACCAAAGTCAAATTTGGTGGAATGGTTGGAGATTCAGATGGAATTGCCGGAGACTCCTAGGGCTGGATTTTGCGTCCTCTGGGACAGGGGCCTTGCTTGAATTAGGGTTTTAGATGAGTTGAATTGGGGGTGTGTGAGGCCGAGGAGGATCAAGATGTCGGAGATTGATGGAAGAGAGGGAAATGGAGGAAATTTGAGAGAGAGAGAGAGAGAGAGAGAGAGAGAGGAGATTCGGGCACGAATTTGGGGCGGGATTGTTTTTTGCTTTTGGGCGCGGCTCTATACCCCCACATGGAGGGACGCGACTTTCGTAGGAACTTCCAATGCAAGGATGCTGGGTGGGGCCCACTGCAATATATGTGAGAAATCCATTCCGTCCATCCATTTTGCGAGCTCACTTTATGATGGACAAAAATGAAATGGATTAAAAACTCAAGTGGGTCACACAAGAGAGAAAATTGGGGAAAGAAATTCCTACCGTTGAAACCTTCCTGGGCTCCACCTTGATGTTTATATGCTATCCAAACCGTTTATAAGGTCATTCCCAGTAGGATGAAGTGAAAACAATGGAAAGATAGCACAATACAAAACTTTTATGGCCATGAGAATGCATCAACAGTGCTCATTGAATTCCATCAGTTTCTTCTGATGTGGCCCACTCGAGTGTTGGATACATCTCAATTTTGGTCGCACATCCAAAAATAACCTCAAAAAACAGATGGATGGGCTGGATTTCTCACAAAATCTCTGGGGCCCACCCAACATACTTGCGCAAGAACTTGCTGAAGGTTTTTGGTAGGAAATCCGGGAAACGGATTGGCTACTCCCCCTGCCACCAGCCCGTGACTGATGATCAGTGCTCTGTGGTCCCCACCATGATGCATGTATTTAATCCATTTTTACATTTGATTTTACTGATTGATACCAAAAATGGATATAAATCTTAGGTGAACCACACCACAGGAAAACATGGATTGGATATCTACCATTAAAATCCTCTTAAGGCCCACTGTACTGTTTATTTGACATCCAATCCGTTGATTAGGTCATACAGGCCCAGATGAAGCGAAAAAACAAAAATCAGCTTGATCAAAAACTTGTATGAGCCCCAAAAAGTTTTTAATGGTCAACATTCATTCAACATTGTTTCATGTAATGTGGTATATTTGAGACTAGGATATACCTAATTTTTTGTCTAATATCATGAAATGATCTGCAAAAATATATGGACGGAATGAATGAAACAAATACATCATTGTAGGGCCCACAGAGAACCGACCATCAGCCATTAGGTGGTGGCAGGGGAGTAGCCAATACGTTCCCGAAATCCGCGTCCCATGCGAAGCAAGAGAGGATGGTCCTATCAGGAGCTCATGGGGCCCACCATGATGTATACGGTATATCCACTCCTTCCATCCATTTTGAAAATTCATTTTATTGCATGATCCCAAAAAGGAAGCCGACGAAGTTCCAAGTGGACCACATCACATCAATGGTAGACAATCTCAATTGTTTTCTATGGTGTGGTCTACTTGTACCTTTGTTCTGCTCCCTTTTTTGGCTCGTACCCTAAAATGAGTTGTCAAAATGGATGAACGACTTTGATAAAATATGCACATTGTGATTGGCCTCGTAGAGCATTTTTTTAGTGCACTGACGGTTGGGGTTTTTTAGCTTATTATATTTGCCGACGGTTTATTGTGATTTTCCAATGAATATTAGTCGTTGATAATGCTGACGACTAAAAGCTGTCGGTAAAAGCACCACACGATCATTGGCTTTGGTCATTTTTTTGTTAGTGAATCGAGACTTGTATCCTTACGACCGCGCTATCGCCGCAATTTTAACGCATCTTCTCATATACTGATACGATACCCAGGCCAAGAGATGTGGACCCGCATTCAGTTCGATGCGCATCACATTTATAAACCTAAGAGAACCAATCACATCAATCATGTCAAGTGCATATCATATCCCCAAGTACAAGCAACCCCTAAAGTTAACTCCCTCTCTCTCCACTCATCCCTTTTTAAAGTACACCCATCACTCCATCCATCACTCATCCCTTACATCATCTCTCTCTCTCTCTCTCTCTCTCTCTCTCTCTCTCTCTCTCTCTCTCTCTCTATCTCTCTCTCTCCCAAGCAAGAGTGAGACCGTCCATGGCTTTCCAAGGAGAGGAAGAACCTAAGTGTGGCTCACCTTCCTACCCCCAATCCCACCCTCCAAAGGTCATCTCAACCATTGAAATTCATCCCTTGGAACTCTAAAACGCATCGGTGGAAAGACGAGTCCAAGATCTAACAGTGGGTGTTTGTTTAGGATTAGATACTTCAATCATTTCATTTTCTTATGGTTTTTATAGCATGGGGTCATGTAGGATCCACCAATCAATGGTGGAGATCCTATTCGACCCTTTGGATGTGGCCGATGGCCCATCCTTGATGCATGTATAAACCTTGATGGGGCTATTCTCCATGGACCCTATCATGATTTTTTTTATTGAAATACATACCCTTAAGGGTGATCTAGACCCATGACTTGCATGGTGGGGATGGTGTCCTCACCTCAGATTTTTTTATGATATGTTGTTATCCATATTTTTTATATACATTGATGTATGGTGTATGATGCATGTATGAGGGACCCCTCCATCACACGTTTCTCCTGTCGTCCCTTCTCTCTTCCTCACTTTTGATGGTGATGATGGTGTATATATATGTGTGTGTGTGGCCCACCCAATGTAAACAAAATGCAAACTGCCCAGATTTTTTTTGTGCATCCTATTGGTGGAGTCCACCTTGTTGTCAACTGTTGGACTGGTCTGAATGAAGGGAAACCACAAATATCAGCTTTATCTAGAGCTGCTGGTGAGCCCCATGCGTGTGGACCCACCCCAAACATGCATCAGATCTGGACTGTCCATCAGTGGGACGGCCAACAGCTGACGCTGTTGCTATGTTGACGTCTGCAAGTTCCATGAGAGCCCACCTTGATGTATCTTATATCCGTGCTGCCCATCCAGGGCATGGCCCACACCACACGTGTGACATGTGTGGGCAGGTGGGACCCACCTTGATTTATATATTTTATCTACACCATCTGTCTGGACATGTGACGTGTGGCCGCACCTCGATGTATGTGTTTTCAGCCATGCCATCCACCCTGTTTGTTGGACGGGTGTGGCCCACCATGATGTATGCGTTGTATTCTCATCGTCTTGATGGTGGGACCTGCCTTGATGTACTTTGCAGCCACGTCGTCCACCTATTTTGGCTACCAACATGAGGCCCACCTTAAGTATGTATTGTATATATATGTCATCCACTTTTGCGGCCCACCGTGATGTATGATGTATCCACGCTGCCTATTCATTTGGGCAGGCCTGAATGAAGGAAAAATGCAATTATCAGTTTGATTCAAATTGTAGTGGGCCACTCACGTGGACCCACCTACCGTTTGTGAAGAATCCATTTTAATGAATATGTTTTAACCATACTGTTCATCTGTTTTTGTTAAACCATGGGCTGCCCCATCAGACCCACTTTGATATATATATGAGGGCCACCTGTTGTATGAGGCCCATTGTGAAGTATTTAAGGCCTAAAAATCAGGCCCATGTGATGTATTTATGGCCTTTGAATAAGGCCCATTGAGAAGTATTTGCGGCCCGCACAAGAGGCCCGATCTGATGTATATAAGGCCCATTTGGCAAGGCCCAATGTGATGTATATTGGACCTTTGTGTGATGCCCATTGTGATGTGTATTAGGCTCGTGTGTGAAGTCATGGGCCCACTATATGTTTGGATCTATATGGGTCATCCCTTGGGAGATATATTAGTTAAATGTCCACATTGATAGGCAATAATGGTTAAATGTTCACATCGTGACCTTCCCTTAGGCCCTTTATTAGGCCGATTATCGGCGTCGGATATTGATACCGATTATGAGTATGTGATAGCATAACATCATGATACATGCCTAAACGTATCATTTGCATGTTTGTTATGAGATGTGGTTGACCATTGCATATGTCATAGGGCAGGTTATTTATGGGACTCCCTGAGAGACGAAGTTGCCCACATGAGAGCACAGTACATGCAAAATTACTACATGACTGGATGGTATAACTCATGCATGTTGCATTTTGTGATATGACCACTGTACACCCTAGCGACATCAGGGTCATAGCCTCCACAGGCATATAGTGGATGGCCAGATGGGATACCAAAAATGTTTGGTTCTAGCATACAGGTGTCATAGATGTTCCTGTGTGAAAATCCCTAAATCTCTATGGCTAGGAGATGGCCCAACGTCTGGACTGAGTGGATATATATGAGCGCATGAGGGTCGTATATCAGTAGGTTGCGTCTCCCACTGTGTCATGGTCGGTTAGGAGGGGGTGTGACCTTATCCGCCTGAGTGAGGGAGCAATATCTAGGTTAAGTTTGACCAACTTGAGGAATGGGTCTGCTATCGACGAGTCGAGGCCGATATTGGCAGGTGGATAGTGAGGTCTCTTCCACTTATCCAATTGTGCATTTGGATAGGGGCGATAAGATGGTGTAAAGTGTAATAGACCTCGGTGATGATCCCAGAGATGTACGGTACTAATATGTAGACTTATTGAGCAAAAGTTGCATACTCATTCATTCATTCATTCACTATCCACTCAGGCTGGTGGTGTGCAACTATTTGTTATGTATACCTTCATAATAGCAATGATTTCGTTAGGGGCACGCGACTAACCTGAGATCAGGAGTTTACCATATTGAGTCTGACTATCCAAATTTAGGTATTGGACTGGTTCAGATAGAAGTCCCTTGTGGTGGACCCCATAGCCTGCGATATTGCGTACTATCAATCCAACTTCACACTCCTACATGGTCATTTCATTTGCACCATGCATTACATCCACGACTTATAACATTTTGGGTTTTTATGTTTTATATGGCCTAGATGAGGTTAACGGTATTCGAAGACTCGTTAGGATTTGCATATTGCATTACATCCTCAGTATATGATATTGGCTTATTATGTTTATGTATCGTATAGCCTGGATAAGGCTTATGATATTCATGGACTTACTAGTATGTTTTCACATTACTCTGATATTATACAATTTATGGATTGCCAGTATTTCCACTTACTTTGATAATTATATGCTTAGCACGTGCATCGCACATAGTTACACAACCCTTAAAGCTTTTTATAAGCTTATGTACGATAGATGTGTACAGGTGGCGTTAGGTCATAGCAGTGTTGATATTGGAGCGTGCAACTGTCTTCTGGAGCTTTGAATTTTGATATATGTATTTTTCCTTTCAACATTGTATTCAACTGTTTATATTAGTGGATATTTGATGATGATATTACCTTTGTGATTTGGGTAAACTTATAGTTATGCTTCTTACGAGATAAATATATGTTGGAAAATCCTCCTTTTAGGATGCCAGGATCGAAATCTGGGGTATGGGCGTTAGGAGTCAAGAATGGGGTACTACGGAGGCTATTGGCACCGGATTCGGTGATCAAAAATTTTGTGAGCCCGATTTCCTAGTTTGGGGCGTGACATCTATGCACTACCAAAAGATGGTAAAACATACAAAAGAAAATATTTTTGACAGAAAAAGTGAGTATCATCCTCAAGCAAGATGTGCCACAAAAATATAAAGATCTCGGTAGCTCAACCATCACTTGTGTAATTGGGAATTACCGGATTGAGCATGCACTTCTTAACTTAAGGGCGAGTGTAAATCCGATTCCTTACTCAGTATTTGAACAACTGGGTCTTGGTGAATTAAACCCACCCGGACCACGTTACGGCTTGTTGATCTATCAGTTTGTGTACCGAGAGAGATAATTGAGGATGTGTTGGTTCAGGTTGATAAATTTTACTACCCAGTAGATTTTATTGTTCTACATACTCAACCCATCGTGGATGTGAGCACTCACATACCCGTCATTCTTAGTTTCTTATTCCTTACTACATCCTATGCTATCATTAATTGTAAGAATGAGATTATGAATCTATCTTTTAAAAATATGACATTAGAGCTCAACATCTTTTTCAATATGAATAAACAGTCAAAGGATAATGACGATACCTACGACATTAACATGTCGATTCTTTTGTAGAAGATAGAGTACTTTTGACTCTATACTCTGACACTCTAGAGACATGCTTGGCCCACTCCCCTGATTTAGATGATGACATGATTAAGGGGATAAATACCTTGCTTGATGCTACGCCGGTACTTGAAGTTAACCTGTGGAGGCCACAATTTGAGAAGTTGCCCCAAACTGATGTATTGCTTCTATCATCTAGCCTCAAAGCACTGAAGCTTGACCTAAAAACATTTGTCCGTTGATCTTAAATATGTCTACTTAAGTCAAGATAAGACATTCCTAATGACGATTTCTTCCCACCTTGAGAAAGAACAAGAGAGTATACTTATTTCTACTCTCATTGAGCTTAAAGGAGCCCTTAGATGGTCGATCACGGACCTCAAGGGAATTGACCCTTTGATTTGTACTCACTACATTCATCTTAAGGATAATGCGTAAACCTTTTGACAACCACAACGTCGACTCAATTCAAATATAAAAGAAATGGTTAAGGCTAAGGTACTTAAGTTATTGGATGTGGGTATAATTTACCCTATATTCAACAGTCAATGGGTGAGTCCAACTCAGGTGGTTCCTAAGAAGTCCAGAATCACCATCGTAGCCAATGCCGACAATAAATTCGTGCCAACCAGAGTTACTACTGGTTGGAGAGAGTGCATTGATAATAGAAAATTGAATATTATCACAAGGAAGGATCACTTTCCTTTGCCCTTCATTGACCAAATCTTGGAAAGGCTAGCTGGTCATTCTTATTACTGCTTCTTTGACGGGTATTTAGGCTACAATTAAATAGAGATAGCCCTTGAAGATCAAGAGAAGACAACATTCACATGCCCCTATGACACCTTTGCTTATCGAAGGATGTCATTCAGTCTGTGTAATGCCCCCGTCACTTTTCAGCGATGCGTGTTGAGTATTTTTTTCTAAAATGGTGAGGCAATATTTAGAGGTCTTCATGGACTTCTTCTCTATCTTTAGTCCATCCTTCAGTAAGTGTCTGGAAAATCTTAAAAGTATGTTAAAGCGATACGAAGAAAAGAATTTGGTTCTGAATTGGGAGAAATGTCATTTCATGGTTCTCAAGGGAATTGTTCTTGGACACATAATTTCGTCGAAGGGAATTAAGGTGGATAAGGCTAAAATCGATCTTATCACCAACATACCACCTCCTAAAAGCATACACGACATGCAATCTTTCTTAGGACACGCCAGATACTATAGACAATTCATAAAGGACTTTAGTCACCTCTCTCGTCCTTTATGTAATCTACTTCAAAAGGACACTCCATTCGAGTCGATTGAACAATGCCAAGAAGCTTTCACTAAGCTCAAGAGCATGTTGACTGCCGCACCCATCATGCAGCTACCAAACTGGAGAATACCTTTTGAGATTATGTGTGATGCATCTGACTATGCTATTAGGGTGGTGTTAGGCCAGATAAAATAGAAGAAGCCCTACATGATTCATTATGGGAGTAGAACTCTAAATTCTACCCAAGTGAATTATTCTACCAGGAGAAGGAACTCTTAGACGTTGTGTTTGCTTTGGAAAAATTTAGGTCCTATTTGAATGGATCTAAGATTAATATCTACACAGACCGTGCGGCGCTGAAGTACTTTCTTTCTAAGAAGGATGATAAGCCTTGCTTGATAAGATGGATCCTCCTACTCTAGGAATTTAATATAGAAATACGAGACAAAAGGGGAGTAGAGAACGTAGTGATTGACCATTTCTTTAGGCTTGACCACCCCGATTCGCTTGAGCCGACACCTATAAATGATATGTTATCTAATGAACAATTGTTTAAACTCTCCCAATTACCTTGATTTGCTAACATTGCAAATTATCTTGCCATAGGCTTCATGTCGACATATTAGACTGCACAAGATAAGAAAAAATTCTTCACCGAGGTACGTAAGTTTTTTTGGGATGATCCTTATCTATTTAAATATTGTCCAGACCAAATTCTAAGGAGATGTGTGCCAGAAAATGAACATCAGAGTGTCATCTCATTTTGTCACTCTCAGGCCTGTGGTGGTCACTTTTCTACTAAAAAGACCACAACCAAAATTCAATAGTGTGGCTTTCACTGGCCCACTATGTTCAGAGATACTCATGAGTTTTGCAAAGCTTGTGAGTATTGTTAGAAATCAGGAGGATTGTCCCATCGAAATATGATGTCTCTGAACCTCATTCTTATCATTAAAGTATTTGATTGCTGGGGCATCGATTTCATAGGACCATTCCTCCAATCCTTTGAGAATATTTACATTTGGTTAGCAGTAGACTATGTCACTAAATGAGTTGAATCGATCTTGTGCTAGACTATGTCACTAAATGATCATAAAACGGTCATTCAATTCTTAAAAGAAAATATCATTTTCCGGTTCAAAATGCCTTGGGCCATCATTAGTGATGAAGGTTCACACTTTTGTAATAGGCCATTTGAGAACTTAATGAAGAAATATGGCATCTCTCATGAAATGAGCACTCCATACCACCCACAGACAAGTGGGCAAGCTGAGATTTTCAATAGGAAAATTAAACAAATTTTGAAAAAAAAATGGTTAACCCTGACCGTAAGGATAGGTCAATTCGATTAACTGATGCCTTATGGGCTTATCGTATAGCTTTTAAGACCCCCATTAGAATGTCTCTCTTTAGACTCATCTATAGGAAAACTTGCCACTTGCCTATGGAGCTGGAGTATAGAGCTTACTGAGCTATCAAAAATCTAAACTTTAACTTGGACAATGCTGTCTCGTTGCACAAGCTCCAACTAAATGAACTTGAGGAAATCCAGAACAACACTTACGAGAACTCAAGAATTTACAAGGACAGGAAGAAAGTGTTCCATGATAGGAACATCCTTCTGAAATTACAATTTTAAACTGCTATAGTAGAAGTATGGAATAGGACTTTTCACCATTTATACCAATTTAAAAATTTATTGCCTAACTTAAATTCATTTGCAATTAAATGTAATTACAAAGGCTTCCAAGCCAATAGAGGGTCTAATCACATGTTGATTCAGGATTCATTCGATGCCTAGTTTCAATGCGGAAAAATGTAACTACAAAGGCTGCTCAATATATTCAAATAAAGTAACTAATCTATAACATTGTGAACTTGTGTGTGGAATATGCTACCTATCATTCTTAAGCAATCCTTTAATCATGATAAATAATCAAGCATTCATACTTATATGATTATGATTAAATAGATGCGCAAATGACAATTCAAAACACAAGGATGTATAGTGTATACTCCACTCCCGACAATCGTACTCTATCCTAGAGTGTGCCGGATTTCACTATGAATGGTTTTAAATCAGGTTCACCATTAACTTTTATAGCCCTACACAAAGGTTTCACAATTTATGCTCTCCATTCGAGAAAAGGTCCTACACTAAGAACCTATATTTAGGCCCCATAGCCAAGGTCTCACACAAGGAACCAATGTTTAGGCCCACTGGCCAAGGCCCCACATAAGGCACATATGTTTAGGCCCACCGGCCAAGGTCACACACTAAGAACCTAATGAGTTTGAGGATAGCAAACTCTTGGCCTCAATTCGAATAGAGACTAACTTGTGGACTCTTAACTAAAAAGGCCGAGCTATGAGTCCTAGATGAGGGGGAGAGGGGGGTTAGGACTATGCCAAATTAAAAAAATAAAAGCAGAATTTAAACAAATATAAATACTGATAGCAATAAACAATCCCATAATGCAGAAATGTAAAACAACCTCAAGAGTACAAGTATTGAGAGGTTGATACAGATGTTATTCTAAGGACAACCTTACACCAAAAACCAATGGTTTATTGTAGGATAACCTGATTCCTAGAACGGTTTGTGTATCAAAATCTCAAACCAATACAGAGGAATAAAGAAATAAATAGCAAAGAAAATAACTAAGCTATTACAACATTCCCACACTTGCATAAAAGAAATTACAACATTCTCCATAAATGCATAAAGGAAAATTACAACATCCACACAATGAAATATTCAATCAATCACCACAAGACCATAAATTATAGTGGTTTTCTTGTGTGTCCACCAACTGTTTAGAAAAACAGCCACACAACTACTCCACTCATAATATCCTCGCACAGTGGATATTAGCATTCACTATGAAATAGGTTTTTCAAGGCTCACCTAAAACCCTGACAATTGTGTCTTTCAAGTGGACTTACACAATTCAAAAACTCCACACTCTGAGTTTTTTGGATCACCTCATACAAACCAAAACAACGAGATTTTTCTGGCACAATCTCAATGAAACCAAAAGAATGAATTTATAAAATTGTAAAATACTTATCTGGATATTCTCCTTTTGACGCAACCCGGAAGAACCATTCGGAGTAAAAGTTCAATGTTCAAACTCACTTGTGAAATGGTTCTAAGTTCTAAATTAATTTTAAATTAAATCACCTTGGGCTAGCTTGATTTGATTTTGATTCCAAGAAATAGGAATACTTCAATCCCTCTTTCAAATAAAATTGAAATGTAGAATACAAAATCAAATGCAAAGAAAGCTAATTAAAGAGAATATAAAATGAGCACTAAATAGTCTAAGAATATCACTAACTTATCTCTCAGAGTGGCGTATTGATTTTGCTTGAATTGAATACAAAACTCTGAAATTCGTACTCTATTTATAAGTGCAGAAATTACACTATTGACTGGTCCTGAGGTCGGCATGACTGGTTGTAGGATCAACAAACTTTTAAAAATTTGGATGCGATACGATAAAGTCGTTCCATGACTAGTCGAAGGAGCTGCTTGACCAGTCGAGTCGCCTCCACGACCGGTCGAGTCCTGTCCACAACTGGTCGTATGAAACCCAATTTAGTTGCTAGACTTTGAGTCGAGCCTGGAGGACTGGTTATGCACAGATCAAGCACTGTTCATACGACTGGTCGAGCAGTCTCCAAGACTAGTCGAGGCTTTAACAAAAATTTTCAAAACTAAGTAATAAACTTAGGATTGGTCGAGAAATTCTTGGACTGGTCGAACCAGTGCTAGAACTAGTCGAACCAGTGCTAGGACTAGTCGAACTTAGTCCAAGACTAGTTGAGAAAAAGACTATGCACTTATAAAATGACCCAATTAAATTATGTATTCAAAATGACCTATCTTATGGTCAATCTAGGGTCATTCATACCTTATAAGCAATGCATGAACATTGAAACTACTTTTGCTTCGGTTGATAGTCGTTCTTTGAAGTTCACGAAGCTTGAGATCTTGAAGCTTGAATATAACTACCATTGAAGCTTGAGCTTGAGGTTCAAAGTAAAGAACTTTGTCTTGACTTGGACGAAGTTTTGAAAACTTGAACTATTGAAGCTTGAAAGATTGAATTTACACTTGGTGTTGTACTTGAACATGACCATGCAATCTTGCATTTGAAGTTCATGACGAAAAGACCTTTGACCTTGAACATGAGATGCAATGTCTTGAATTTATAGAAGCACTACACAAGACACAGATTCCAAGAGGTTTTGGCACTACAAAATTTGACAATAATAGTAGTTAGAAAACATAGCACTTACATTAACAATGACACTTACTTGTCGGATTAAGTCCTCTTTTGTAGCTTGTGTTGGGTTCCTTGATCTTCGCTCTTCCGTGCTTGAATCAACTCTCTGATGCTCCCCCGATTGTTATATTATAGTTTACTTGTTAATTTAGCTTCACAATCAAGAACCTTGCATATGATGTTTCTATTAAGATTACCAAGGTAATGAGAGTGGGCTAAATCTCCTATCAAGGGATATGAATGGATTTCCTAAGGGATTCAATCAATGGATGCTCTACAATAATGTTGAGACTATGGATTTGCCAATAGGTTTGGTCTCTGTACTTTAGAGGAGGCTCGAGATCATGTTTCTTCATCAATAGGAGCTTTGAATGCTCATTGAAGTGAGGAATCACAATGAAGAAAGCATGAACTTCGTGTGGATAGAGTCTAGGATGAGTGAGATAAGCTTGGGATACATTAGGGACTCTAAAATGCCTAAATCCACCAATTCCATAAAGTTTTGGGTCTTATATTTATAAAGAAAGGGGCTCAACAGATCTATAAGGCTAGTTTTTTATGTTACCAAGTGAACATTCGGTAGTACCGAAATATCACTAGGTGGTACTGAATTAGATCTTTAAGTTGTTGGATGATATTTGTCACTTTTGGTGGCACCAAACTTTGTTCTTCGGTAGCAGTCGGTGGTATCAAATTAACTTCGAAAGCTGCTGGACTGTTTTGGGCACTTTTGGTAATACCAAAGGTGTCTTCGGTGGTACCGAGTGGCACTTTGGTGGTAGTGAAGGTGTCATTCGGTGGCACCTTTACAACCGAATTGGGATATATTTTCCTATTTTAAATTCTTATCCTTTATATCATTCAACAACTTGGAACTTTCTAAATCCAAGTCTAGAGGGGTAGACAATATGAACTTAGAATGACTTGAATAAATGATCTAAGTGGTTTTTCCTATTTGGGTTAGGATCATCTATAGGCAAGATCTAGATCATATAAGCTTCTTGTACTTTGAACTTGTAGCTTGGGCTTCTGCTCTAGTCGCATCGTCAGTCTTTATTTGTCAAGGACCCATCTGACTACTTGACACAACTAGTCACATGATTGACAAATAATATGTGAGAGATAAGTGCACTAACAATCTCCCCCTTTGTCAATTACATGACAAAAACAACCTATCCTATGACACTGTTATAGTCCATACCAACGACATACCAAAATAATAGAGGATTACATATCAATGAATCAAATTACAACTCAATCACAAAATTAGACATGTAACATAAAGATGTTGCTCCCCCATAGTTTCTTTCATGATCACCCTGTACTTTGCAGAAAACAACGGGGTGTTTTGATGGGTGGATAGGTTTCTTCTCCCCCTTTTTATTAATCATTGGCAAAGGATTTACCAAGAAGTAAGCCAATAACCATATATATGATAAAAACTTAATGGAGAGAGAGAACATGCAAATCACATAAAGTTAAAATGGAATAGCAGAGAATATATAAACATCATGTGATAAGCTTATTTCAAACAAAAATATAACAATGACTAAGTAGATTAAATAAGAAAAAAAGATATCATCATGAATTCATCAAGATTACTACCCCAAGCTTGGGTAGAATAATCCTTCATCCAAAAAGAAAAAAAAACCCCTAAGGGCATTTAAAAATCCCAGATATCAGTAAGATAGAGCCTAAGTAAAGAACAAAATCTCAGTTTAAATGGGTCAGTTTAAACTAAGTCATGAAAAATAACTATCCAGACAACAAGTTATCATAACACATTCACAGAATCAGTAGTTCAAGAAGGGCTTGGCTCCCTAGCCTCCATGGAATCATCCTGACGACGGGATAGATGAGATGCAATGCGTTGCATAGTCCTTTGAAGAGAATGAACTATTCTTTCCAATCTGGACTGGCATTCGATGATCTGCTTTTGTTGCTCTCTGAGAGTGCTGAGAGTTTCGTCTAAGTAGACAGAAGGAGCAGGATGTGTAGCCACAACATCTTCGGTAGGTGCGGGAACCTCTTCTGGAGGTGCACCATCCTCATCTTGAGGTTTCATCCCATTAGCAAGACGTTGCATTCTTGTAATGCTGAGAGTTGTGACTCTGGGAATGTTGAGAACTTCACCCTTATTTCCCTTTATCCCGAACTAGTTAGCCAACTGACACAGCAACCGTCTGAATGGTATTCCATAGGTATTTGACTTAAAGGCCGACATAATTTGAAATATCATTGTGGGAAGACACATTGGTTCCCCCATTCCAGGTTTATATAGAGTTTCAACCATGAACGGGGTACGTTTTGTATAATTACCCGACCAAGGATATACATTGGACATGAATATAAGATGTAAAATGCAGTAATCATTGGACATTTTAGTAGTGCAGATAGCATTCCTTTTACTCCATTCAGTATTTTGACCATTGCAAAGAAATTCAGTCCAAAGAATGCATTTTTTACTAGTGGTCATATCAAGCTCAGATGGTTGTTCCAAGCAGATAGGAATTTTATTCAAGGCAGCTATTCTGGAAGGGGTAATATGAAAAGTTTTCCTGCAATAGTTGACCGTAATGGCAAGGGAGTTATGGTCTTCTGGCGGGGTGTAATGTGACAAAAGGGTTTTGACTAGGTTTACATCCACTTCCCCTCCGAGAGATAAAATAGGATCCCAACCACAGTTGTGAAGGATATTATAGACATTGTAGTCTATGAGACATGTAGTATCGACATTATGTTCGCAGATGATTTTCTTAGAGGCAAATCGGGCCGTTATGGGATTTAGAGGAGGAGAGGGATCTTGTTAGGAATTGAAAGGTCAAGTATGTTGATGTATATTATGATCTCGTTTTGGGACACATTGTTTGAACTTGGTGCCGGTAGATTCCCCCTATCATGTTTCCTTTTGGTGCGTCCCTCCCTTGGAGGAGTATATTCTTGATCTTCTATAACAAAAATGGGGTAGAGACAACAAGGGTGGAGAAAAAGGACCTATTAGGAAATGAATAGATGAAGAAAAATACCTAAGGAATGCCTTGGAAATGGTTGAGTTCGGTAGGAAAACTTCTAGCCAAAGGTTAAGGGAAACTGACAAAAAGTTAGATTAAAAGGGGCTGTTTAGAGAACCAAATTATATAGGCACACCCACGCGATTTTGGTACCACTAATAGTTACTTCGGTGCTACCGAAGGTACTTAAAAAGATATTTGCAAGTATTTCATAATGATATATAAGTATATATCTTTCATAAGTATTTTGTACATCCAAAAGACACCAAAATGGTTAATATATTTATGTCTAAAAATATGAATAAAACTCAAGGATGAAAATTGAGTATACATATATGTTCAAAAAGAATAATAATACTAAGGCTAAGATTCCTCAATTATGACATTTAAAAGCACTGGACCCCTAAGTAATGTTAAATCGCACAAACTTTAACATATTTTGGAGATGTCTAAATCTGTTAGCATTTAGTGGTTTTGTCAACATATCGGCCAACTGTTGCTTGGTAGGCACATGTTCTAGCATGATAATGTTTTCCTCGATAAGTTCACGTATAAAGTGATGTCAGATATCAATGTGCTTTGTTCGAGAATGTTAAAGTGGATTTTTTGAGATATTTATAGCACTTGTATTATCACAAAAAAGTGTTATTGTAGATTTTTTAATGCCATAATCCATCAACATTTGCTTCATCCACAGAAGTTGAGTGCAATAGCTACTGACTGCAATGTATTTGACTTTAGCAGTAGACAATGAGATTGAGTTTTGCTTTTTGTTATGCCATGAGACAAGAAAATTTGTGATATAGAAACAACCTCCACTAGTGGACTTGTAATCATCAATGTTCCCAGCCTAATCGACATCTGAGTACCTAGCAATGATGGTAGATGTGTCAAATGGGTACTATAAGCCAAAGTCAGTAGTCCCAGCCATAAATCGTGTAATTCTTTTTACCACGGATGTATGTGATTCTTTAGGATCAGCTTGAAATCTAGCGCATGCACCAACACTAAAGGCAATGTCAGGTCGACTCGCTGTTAGGTAGTGTAAGCTGCCTAAGTGCTGATCCACTCTCTTTCCATTGGCATCTTTAGAAAGTTTGAGAGTGGTGCTCATGGGAGTATTCTGAGTGCGGCTAGAGTCAAGTCCAAATCTCTTTATCAAATTTCTTGCATATTTGGACTGACACCTAAATATACCATTTTCCAATTATTTCACTTGCAATCCCAGAAAGAAATTCAGCTCATCTACCATACTCATCTTGAATTCGAATTTTAGTAATTCAGTGAATTCATGAGTAGCATCTTCACAGGTGGATCCAAAGACTATGTCATCCACATAAATTTGGGCAATGAGCAAGATATTCCCACTCTTTTGCATAAATAGTGTTTTATCAACACTTCCCTTACAAAAATGGTGATCTAGTAAAAATTGCGTTAAGCGCTCATACCATGCTCGGGGTGCTTTTTTTAGTCCGTAAAGTGCTTTGCTCAATTTGTATACATGTTGATGATACTTAGGATCTAGAAATCCTTTTGGTTGTTCAATGTATACTTCTTCCTCAAGTACACCATTGAGGAAGGCACTTTTGACAACCAATTGGAATAATTTAAAATTTAACGCAAATGCCACAAGCATGAGAATTCTTATAGACTCAGTGCAAGCTACGGGGGCAAATTCTCATCAAAATCAATGCCCATAATTTGTGAGTAGCCTTGTGCTACGAGTCTTGCTTTATTTCTTACTACATTCCCAGATTCATTGAACTTGTTTTTGAAGATCCACTTTGTTCCGATGATGTTAGTATCAAGTGGCCTAGGAACTAGCTACCACACTTCATTCCTTTCAAATTTTTGGAGCTCATCTTGCATAGTTGCAATCCAAAATTCATCTTAGAGCACTTCTATAACATTTTTTTTTCTCAATTTAGAAGTAAAGCACAGATGACTAAAAATACCTTCAAGCTATCGTCGAGTTTTCACACCATCATTTGGATCTCTAATGATTTGATTGATGGGATGATCCTTAATGAGTGGCAAGTTGTTCGATGATTGAGGTTCATGAAGTGAAGTGACTTTGATATGTAGTTTACCTATTTTGAGCGTGTCTACTTCATCCTCTATATCGATTTCAAGACTATTCTGATCATGTGGTTATTCATCTACAACCACATTGACAGATTCTTGAATAGTTAGTTTCCTTAAATTATACACTCTATAAGCACGACTGTTTATAGAATATCCTAGAAAAATCTCTTTGTCACTTTTAGAGTCAAATTTGCCCAGATGTTCTTTGAATTTAAGAATATAGCATTTACTATGAATGACGTGAAAATATTTTACACTAAGCTGTTTTCCACTCCGTAGTTCATATGGAGTCTTATTCAATCCTGCTCTAAGATATACCCTATTAATTATATAGCAGGCGTTATTGACAGCTTCAGCCCAGAAACTTTTAGCCATGTTTTTACTATTGAGCATAACTGAGCCCATTTGCTGCAATACCCAGTTCTTTCTTTTAACCACTCCATTTTGTTGAGGTGTCTTTGGAGTTGAGAATTCATGTCGAATTCCATTTTGATCATAATAATATTCAAAGCAATCATTCTCAAACTCCCCACTGTGATCACTCCTAAAACAACTTATACAATACCCTTTTTCATTTTGAATTCTTTTTTCCATCTTCTAGAATTTTTCAAATGCATCAGATTTTTCCTGAAGAAAGGTGACCCAAGTAAATCTGGAGTAATCATCCACTATCACCAGAAAATATCTCTTTTCTCATAACTCTCAACTTTGGTGGGTCCCACTAGGTCCATGTGCAATAGGTCAAGTGGTTTGGAAGTTGCTACAGTGGTTATCTTTTTATGTCCAACCTTTATTTGTTTGCCTTTGAGACAATCACCGCACACAACCTTCTTCTTCTTTCTAATCTTAAGGAGACCTCTCACCAAATTTTTTTATCTTAGTTTAGCCAAATTTCGATAGTGGACATGTCCAAGTCTTTGGTGCCATAGCTTAGTTTAATCATTTAGGGCCATGTGGCATTTTGTGGATGGGACACTTTCTCCACTGCTTTGAATTACATAGCAATTATCACTTGTACGAAGACCTTTCATGATAAGTTTACCTACGAGGTCTGAGATCTTGCACATATCTTTTGAGAATGTGACTGAGTGTTCTTTATCATAGATTTGGAAAATTCTTTGGAGATTTTATTTTAATCCCTTTACACAAAGAACATCCTCAATTCTGGACAAGCTAGGCCCAACTATTGTCCCTTTTCCAACAATCTTGGCGGAGCTCCCATCACCAAATGTGACTGACCTACCATCAAATTTTGAATAGTCACATAAGTGGGTCCGATCACTTGTCATATGTCTGAAGCACCCGCTATCAAGATACCACTTAGAACTATTACCTTCCTTTATTGCAGTGTGAATTATAAGGCAATTGTTCTTGTTCTTTATAACCCATTTGGTGACATTCCTTTTTAGAGATGTGGCTTTGATCTCATCTTGGGGATTTTTGAATTTTTTGGTTAACTCAACCAGATTTCCTTGTTTCATCTATTCTTTGGTTTTCCAATTTAGTTGAGCTGCTTGATTTATCAGATCCTCCAACCTCTCAATCATTTTAGGTGGAGTCGGGTATTTTCTTCTTTCATTTGGTGTATGCTTTGACGGACTCCTTTTTCCCTGTATTATTTTTCCGGTTGGTTTGAATTTTCGTATTTGGTTCAACCTGGAAGTGGAGTGAGACCAATTAGATGCAAGACATTCAATTTTATAGTGTCCCAAGTCTCCACAAGAATGACAGATTGGAATGTTTTTTATATTGCTTCCAAATGTAGCAGTTTTCTTAATTACAGGTGATGCAGGAACGGGGCTTGATTTGCCAATTTCATAGCCCAAACCTCTTTTGTCCTTATGGCTTCTTCCCATTCCAAGAAGTTTTTCCAACTTTTCACTACTTTGTGAAAATTTGTAACTAAGTTCAACAGATAATTTTGACTTTTCTAAATTGAATCTTAGTTTGTGGTTTTCATTTTTGAGTTGTTCATTTTCTGATTTTAAAAGTTCAATCTGTTTATTTAGTTTCTGATTTTCAGACTAAAGAGACATTGAGGTTCTTTCAAGCTTGTCATTTTCAATATGATATTGCTGAAGATCATTTATCATTTGAGTATTTGTTTTTGATGTTTCATCTAGATCTTTTTGTAATTGTTTATTTTTGTTTTCGGAAATTCCAAGTTTTCTAAGAATACTAATGTTATCTATGTAGAGTTGATCAAAGGCATCGTGTATACTCTCTTTTTTTTTTCTTCTTTTTCTTCATTGATTCGATGTACATTTATGTAACGCCTTGAAATTCGGGGGTCGAGCATAACTCGGCTCCCGAGTTCCAAAACATCACTTATGCAACATATTTGATGAAAATTGTATGTTGTCTGTATTAATGCATAAAACATGAAATAGATTAAGCCAGATTAGTAGACATAATTTAGGGATATTGAGGAAATGCAAGTGGAAGACTTAAATACATATATAATTCAAAATAAATGCCCAAATGATGCGTGCTCTGCCCAGGGCAATATATACATCTGTGTCTCAAAAATACATGTATCAACTGTGTAAAAATCATCAAGTATATATCCCAAAAAAATTTCCGCTGGTCAGGACAAGGCTCACATGAACTCGCCTGAGAACTGCATATATGAGAATGCCTCCTCATCCTCATCGAAGTCTGGCTCCGCCTCGCAAGCATCACCATCTCCTGTAGCTAAGTCAGAGTCTGGTTGGTGTTTAAACACTGTCCCAGAACATGGGAGTGAGTGATTAACTCAATGGTACTATATAGCCGAAGTTAACATGTTATCAATCCAATCAAGCAGTAATGATAAGGCGGTACAATCACACAGGTCTTAGGTACTCTTATTAATACAAGGATGATATGAAGAATGATGCATTCCCTCACCACAATCCCCTCTGTGACATCATCTAACGATCGCGGCATGAATCACTTCCTCAGTGCTCTATCACCAACCCCGTTAGCATATACAATGCAGTGTTATGAATATACTTACTAAGTTCTTCTTAGTCCTTTTCATACAGCAGGATTAGGAAACTAAGACACCTTCCTTGTATCATTTCCTAACGTTGATCCATTCTAGGGTCATCAGTCCTAGGAATCTTATACGATGTTACAGTTCTAGGTCACTGTAAGGGCTTCTAGGGCTGTTGCGTGCAATCGTTACACCACTCCCCCATCACCTTATCAATACAGGCCCTACTTATATCCTCAAGACTACAACAGGACTCGTCGCCCCTATGCAGTGTTAGGATAAACTCAAGGTCACTACAGAGGGCTCGTCACCAATCAGTGTAGGCCGACAGCAAGAATATAGTGTCTCATACCACCATAATCTGCTCAAAGTAGGGTGATCACTGGTCACTACGGGGAGGTTTGTGGCCCCAGCGTAGGCCTACAGCTCGACCACGGTGTCCCATACCACCATGTTCGGCTCATGAGTCTTAGGGGATCATAGTACCATGGTTAATGGGAGTTTCTCTAGTAAACTCAGTGCCTTAGATTCAAACAGTGACGACCAAACATGGTGAACAAGTATCGGTCAATCAGGTTAGTTGATAAACTCAACTAGGTCAAGCGCACGTTGAGTTGAACAACATGGAATGCATAAACACTCCGTGTGGCCTGACCACTATCGAACACCCCAAGCACGATTTAGATTCACTAAACTCATCCTATGTGGCGAAAACAACCTCAACCACTATTTACAGAATGGTTTCTGATTGCCTGGACTGTAGTACAGCCCCATTCACACACAAATCTAATAACTAGCATATGGTTCATATCCTGCATTCATTTGAATAGTCATGAAGTATAACTTGAATGTAAACACAGTACATGCAGGAAATCATACACTCATTTTCAACTAAATACATAATCCATGGAAGAAATCATACACTCATTTAACATGGAAAATCTAAGTCTCATGATTCATGGAGGAAATCATACACTCTAGTATCGTGATGGAGATCCATATCTCAACCACCTTAACAATCACACTTTCCTAACTACCAACTCACTTAGGCATTTATTCAAACACTTAGATTATACTATTCAACACACATCACGTATGTCGTCTCTATTGCATATTAGGGCAAGTCCTTTCACCAAAGAGTTGTCATGTACATATCAGGGATATAACAACGATAATTAATCATGGTAATGAAATCAACAGATTCCATACACATACATGTATTCTAACATATCATGAAATACGGTATTTACAATATAAAGTATACGTATGTGGAAAACAAAATGGATAGCACATTTGGTATGTGTAACGACAATCACAACATGAATAAATCATTATCTAACATTGAAAGTGTTGAAAACCATAACCTAAGCGTATATAGTCCGCATCTTAAACCAAAAAATGCACATTCGATATGATTCAGACGATGTGTCTTCGTCAATGGTGGATACACTACCCATGGCATTAAATAGGTTAGCTATAACTTCACTATAGCTAGTCCAAGCTCCAAAACAGGTTAGGGTTAGCTTAACTTATCCAAGAACGGAATCAGAATTACCGGAAGAACGATTCAGATATGCAGGTTCGATGTCTAGATGATCTGTGAAGAATTCTACGGAGAATCACCAATTTCTCCTACACTTTCTCTCTCTTTTCTCTCTCTTAGGAAGTTAGGGTTTGGAAATTCGTATGGGATATGGAACTAAGGGTTTAAGCCCTTTCTATAAGCCTAAACATGACGAAAACAGACTTAAGGTCAAGGTATACTTAGGTTATAACCAAGTCGGGATCTTTCTGATCCAACGGAGCACTTTTGGAGGTCCTCTTATCAAATGCAATCGGACTTAAGCTCACTAGCATCAGATCTTTAGTAAGTTAAGTTTTCAGTCCGATCAGATTTTCAGATCGTCCGTGGCAGACCAGCTTCAATTCAACGGTTACCGTACTTCGATCAAGGCCACAAGTACTTGGACATATAAGGGCCAACTTTCCTGATCCGAGGGTGAAATTTGGTCGAAATCTAACGGTCTGAATGCTTAGAAATATCGCGCAAGTGACACGTGCCAGATTACTTAAAAGTGTAATTAATTTTCTAAATATCTTCCTTTTCTCTCTCTTCACTCCGGTCTCAATAGAATGATTTTATGACATCGTTTGGGCTTGATTTTCGAAAGGATGGTCAAGTCCAACTAAGCGGTCATAATGGTCTAAGATTATAGCTATCAGACTTTCTATGCGCGGTCTAGAATCAATATAAAGTTACAAAGCATTCCCGGGAACAACTAGGTTTAGAGTTGGATATTAGATTTCAGGGTATCATAGCCTTAACGATTCCATAAGTTTTAAGTCTTGCAGAACGTATTTAAAGCAAACAGTACTAATTTCATAGCCAGTCTAACTTAACGCTAGTTAACTTATGTTTAATTTCTAAAAGAAATAATCCTAAGGGATTTCTAATCGAGGTGGTGCTCGGGTCTTGGTACAGAATTTTCTGAGTCGTTACAATCTACCCCCCTAAAAAAAATTTCATCCTCAATATTCGTACCTTCTCATACTCCTCGAGAAGCTGTGGGTAGTTCTTTCTGATCTCGGCTTCTGTCTCTCAGGTATCCTCTTCTTCCATATGATGCATCCACAATACCTTTACAAGGGGGATGACCTTACTACCCAATACCTGTTCCTTCCTGTCTAATATACGCGTCGGGCGCAATTCATAAGTGGCATCCTCGCTCAACTGCACCTGCTTCCATCTGATGATATGGGAAGGATCAGGAATGTATTTCTTCAGCATAGAAACATGAAATACGTTGTGTACGCTCGCGAGAGGTGTAGGCAAAGCTAGATGGTATGCTACTGCAACCACACGATCGAGTATCTGAAATGGGCTAATAAATCTCGACGTGCCCCTTCTTCCCAAACCGAAGAACTCCTTTCATAGGAGAAACTCTCAAAAATACGTGATCTCCAACCGCGAACTCCAGCGGTCGCCGCCTCGTATCGGCATAACTCTTCTTCCTGCTCTGCGCTGTAAGAAGTCGATGCTTGATGATGTCAATCTTCTCTGAGGTCGCCTGTACTAACTCAGGACCAATCAATTTTCTCTCCCCAACTTCAGCCCAGTAATGCAGTGCTCGATAAGGACGCCCATACAAGGCCTCATAAGGTGCCATTCCGATACTCTCCTGAAAACTGTTATTGTATGCGAACTCCGTATATGGAAGACAATCATCCCAACTGTCCTTGAAATCCAACACGCAAGCCCGCAGCATGTCCTCTAAAATTCGGTTCACCCGCTCTGTCTGTCTATCAGTCTGTGGGTGGAATGCAGTACTGAACTTCAACTTCACACCCATTTCTTCCTGGAGGCGAGTCCAGAAAATATAAGTAAACCGCGTGTCTCTATCCAACACGATCTCCAAGGGAACTCCATGCAGGCGAACAATCTCCCTGATGTACAATCTAGCCAACTCATCTGCAGAGTTCATAACTCTGATCGGAAGAAAGTTCGTCGACTTCGTCAAGCAGTCGACGATCACCCAGATAGAATCATGTCCCTTCCTCATCTTCGGCAGTCTCGAGATGAAATACATAGAAATAAAGTCTCACTTCCACTAAGCTATAGGCATGGGCTGAAGGAGACCAGGGGGTCGGCGATGCTCTACCTTCACCTGCTGGAAAGTGAGACAACGGGACATATAATCTGTGATGTGGGTCTTTATGCCATCCCACCAATACATCCTTTTCATGTCACGATACATCTTCGTACTTCCTGAATGCATCGCAAGCCTAGAACTGTGCGCAGCCTCGAGAATCTCTCATCTCAAGTCGGGGACATCTGGGATGCATAAGTGGCCATGATAACGTAAGCCCCCATCTGTTCCAACTCGCTACTCGGCATCTGCATCATTACTGGCCTGGTCTCGAAGCTCAGTCAGACGCTCATCATCCCTCTGCGCCACGATGACCCTATCATCAGTAAGGGGTTGCACCTGAATGTGTGCGATAACCTCAAATGACTCCTCCACAATGAGTTTCTGCTCGAAGTCTCGTAAAAACTCAACCATGTCTTACTCGGCAACCATCAGCGGAGCTGCAAACTCTATCACCTTCTTGCGGCTCAACACGTCATCCACAAGGTTCGCCTTGTCCAGATGGTAAGAAACCTCAAAATTAAAGTCCTTCAAGGTCTCTATCCATCGTCGCTGCCTCATATTCAGGTCTCACTGCGTGAATATATACTTGAGGATCTTGTGTTGCAAAAGAGCTCGAACTCCTCTCCATAGAGGTAATGTCTCCAGAGCTTCAATGCGAAGATGACAGCTTCCAACTCTAGGTCGTGTGTAAGGTAATTCTCTTCATGCTTCCTTAATTGTCTCAAGGCATATGCAATCACCTTGTCCTTCTGCATAAGGACATAACCTAAACCAACATGAGACGCGTCCATATAGATCGTATATCTAACCCCTTGCTCTGGCAATATTAGCACAGGGGCAGACGTCAGCTTGTCTTTCAGTTCATGAAAAGCTGTTTCTGCCTTCTCATTCCAGGCGAACTTCAGATCCTTCCGCGTCAACTGAGATAAGGGTCTGGCTATCATGGAGAAGTCTCGAATGAATCATTGATAGTAGCCAGAAAGTCTTAGGAAACTCCTCACCTCGGTAATCGAACCAGGCTGCTTCCAGTCCTGCACCACGGCTACCTTAGCAAGGTCCACCGTAATCCCATCCTTGGACACCACATGTCCCAAGAACTTGACTTCCTCCTTCCAGAAGTCACACTTCTTGTACTGTGCGAACAACTGGTGTTGTCTCAGAGTATCCAGGACCAATCACAATTATACCTCATGCTCCTCTCGACTCCTGGAGTATATCAAAATATAATCTATAAACATGATAACGAATCGATAGAGGAACGGTCGAAATACTCAGTTCATTAGGTCCATGAACATGGCTGGTACGTTCGTAAGACCGAACGATATCACAAGGAACTCATAATGGCCAAAGCTAGTCCTGAAAGCCATCTTCTGTACGTCCTCATCCCTGACGTGCAGCTGGTGATACCCTGACTATAAATTAATCTTCGAGAAGTACTGTGCTCCTCTCAGTTGATCAAACGGGTCATCTATCCTGGGCAAAGGGTACTTGTTCTTTACTGTAATCTGATTCAGCTTGCGGTAATCAATACATAACCACAACAAGCTGTCTTTCTTCGTCACGAACAACACAGGTGCTTCCCAAGGAGACACACTCGGTCGTATGAAGCCAGCGTCTAACAAATCATCGATCTGTTTCCTTAACTCCTCCATCTCACACAGGACTATGTGATACGTCAGTAATGAGATGGGTGTCGAACTGTGTACCAAGTCGATAGTAAAATCGATCTCGCGTTGGGGTGGCAACCCAGGTATCTTTCTGAACACATCCTCATATTCATGGACTACTAGCGTGCTTTCAAGAGTCAGGACATTAACATTTCTTAATAAGGAAGCATAAAAAATCAGTCGAGAGGAGTGACTGTCACTAAATGGGTCTCGCAGTTAATCTCAGCCCTCCCAGCAGTTAGCCAATCCATGTCAAGGATGACATCAAAATGATAGAGAGCGGAGACGACGATAAGGTCAATGGCCATCGTCCTATTCCCTAGATCTAGCAAACAACCCTCACACATCATAGAGGCATTAGTAAAGGTCCCGTGTGCTGAAATAACTCGCACCCCAACCATCCGAGTAGTCTGTAAACCAAGACACTTGACTACTGAAAAAGATATGACTGAGACTGTGGATCCCGTATCCACCAACAAAAATATAGGAGTACCTCCAATGTGGGTTGTGACCTCAAAGGCCAAGGATGGTGTGGCCTCTGTCTCAGATGGCTCAGCTATCAGTGCGTGTACCTGAGCCTATTGAGGACGGTTCGGCTACAGTACCATAGGCCGTTGTGGCAGCTTAAAATGAGGTGTTGGAGGTCTAAAGGACGGATGAGCTGGTGCAGATCGAAGGGGTGGTGGTGAAATGGTCTGAGGCATCGTATGACCAATCCGCTGAGGCGGCGAGAACCCACTGTCTCGCATCTTGGAAAAATATGAGATCTCAGTGTGGCCAGGCTTCCTACAGTACCCTCACCTCACATCAGGATGCCTCACATAGGTAGGAGATGCAGAAGACCCTTGCGGTGACTTAAACCGAGGCCTCTTAGCGAGGAAAGGCCTAGTCTCGAACTCAGGTTGTGGCCTAGGAACCATCGGTGCTCGCGTGCGGGCCGATCTGTCCCCGTCCTGCTCTGCACGCAAGGACATACTCACCAGCTCTGCATAAGAAGAAATGCTCACACAGCACATCTTCGATCTAATCTTGGGCCGCAAGCCCTCAGAAAAATGCCGCATCCTCATCAGCTGATCACCCAGAATCAAAGGAGCATACCTCCCTAGCACCGTAAACCTGTTTTCATATTCCGTCATCGACATGCCTCCCTGGCGAAGGTGAAGGAACTCACTCTCCTTTTCATGTCGATAAGTAACCGGGAAATACTTCTCATGGAAGTGTGCCTCAAACGCTGCCCACGTCCACTCAAATCCCTCCACCACAGTGCGGAGAATACTGTCCCACCATAGGCTAGTCTCCTTCTCAAACATGAAGGTGGCCAGCTCAACCTGCTCCACCTCGGAACAGTGCAACGGTTTAAGCATCTTCGAGATGCGGTCTATCCAATACTCAGCCTCCTCAGGTCTGTGAGTACCTGAAAATGTAGGAGGCCTCAAGCACTGAAATTGCTCGAAAGAGCCGCTCGCACTAGTATTCCCAACAGGATGTAGAGGCG
Organism: Magnolia kwangsiensis; assembly: GCA_037074715.1. NCBI lineage: Eukaryota > Viridiplantae > Streptophyta > Magnoliopsida > Magnoliales > Magnoliaceae > Magnolia > Magnolia kwangsiensis. Next base: position 49,570,535 of record CM073583.1, read on the forward strand.
AGGCAGGTGGAGTCGCTGCCATCGACTGAGAAAAAATGCCAGCCATAGAGGAAAAGAACTACTACTGCTGCAGCTGCTGTATCTGTCGCTGCTGCATCAATAGCATCATCTACTCTAGCCTATCAGGAGGCGGAGCAGACTGTGATGTAGAAGGCATCGACGCGGACGCATGATACTGTTCAGGAGCCGTAGGTGTGATAGGAGGCACCACAAAAGGTGTCACGGGAGGTAGCCCAGCAGTAGGGCCAAAAGCCGGCTGAGAACTCGACCTGGGATCTGATCGAGATGGGCCCACATGAGGGTCCATAGGAGTATCGCACAGGGAAAGGGCCCCGTCAAGTGAATCTCCAAGAGAAAGACGAGCCGAAGATCTCGAACCCTTAGGTGGTATACCCTACACACAACAGAGGGTAGCAACCAATAAGATTAGGCATTCACACAGTCCATCCATCGTATAAACTTCACAAGCCAAACGAACAACATGCATTTCATTAACAAAATTGTCATAATACATGATTTGCAGCATTACATGAATCGCGCTAGAGAAAGCATGTGAACAAAACACCTAAGCTTCACACACAAAGCTTCAACACTAAACTACTACCAATTGAAAAACAACTATCAAACCACACATAAAAATAAACAACAAATAAATAAACAATGATTACATAAGTCTATGCATCAGAATCTAATGACGGAGAAGGGGCACCCTTATCCTTCAGGCAGCACGGGATGGTCTTCAGCGTGCGGGTTATCTTCTTGAACTTATTCTTCATGAGATCCCGTAAATCCCCAATATCCCGTTGAAGAGCAGCCTGATCCTCCTCGAGTCGCACAATACGGGCATCCCTATCAACCTGAGCAGGAGCAGGCTCCTGAGTAGCAGGAGGAGAACTCTCATCAGTATCCTCTGCCTCCTTGTAACGCCCGTGAAAAATCCGTACTTGGGCTCGAGTACCAACTCGACCCGAAATCGCGTAAAATTAATTTCCATGGAAATTAAGTGTAAGTTAGCTAGTGCAACGCTAGAGTAGCTGGGAAATAGTCCCTGATCACTTTAAATACGTTCTACAAGACCTAAATCGAGTAGAACAAACAACTCTACAATACTCTATAACCTCGGATCAAACTCTAAGCAGGTCTGTTCTCTGGACCACATTAAATTTTTGTATTAGATTTAGACAGCGCGTCGAAGGTCCGATACCTCCTATCTTAGACCGTTAGAACCGCCCAACTGGACTTGACAATCATCTCGAAAATCAAGTCAAACCGATAATCACAGACTATTTCGTTGAACCCGGACTGAAGAGACCACGAATAGGGACAGATTTGAAATTTCAAATTCAAATCTGGCACACGACTTGACGCGTCAGTATTAAGCGTTCTGACCGTCAGAATTCATCCAGATTACACCCTCGGATCAGGAAAAATTTCTATTTATTATCATGAGACTTTCAGCCCTGATCTATGTGCGGTGACCGCTGAACTGAAACTGGTCCGCCACGTGCGATCTGCGAACCCTGCCAGACTGAAAACTTAATACGTGCTACATCTGGTACGCATGAGCTTAAGTCCAATCGCAATCGACCAGGGGACCACCAGAAAGCAGCTTTTGGACCGAAACAGCCCCGAAATGGATAGGCACTAAGTAAACTTCGTTCCGGAGCCTGTTTCCGGCGTTTTTGAGCTTATAAAAGGGGTTGAAACCCTCATTTCTCTCTCTCATCCGAAAATTGCAAACCCTAGGATAAAGGAGAGAGAGTTTGAGAGAAAGAGAAGAAGGGATTTTTCCCGCTTCCGAGCCACCAATAGCTGCTGTTTCAGCAACTCTTCCCAATCACCTGGACGGTGATTTCTCCACTTTTTTAGGTACGAAACGACCCTAAAAGTTGCTGATTTAGGGATTACTTGGATTCGTAGCGTGTTAGCTAACGTATTTCGTAAATCAGGTCCTCCTACTGCCGTAGACGAAGCATACACGCTCCGTTCAAAATCCCGCACCCGTAAGAGACTAGGTGAGGATTTTAGACGCTTTGATTGACGGTTTACAACGCTTTCAATGTCGTTTAATAGTAGATTATCGACGGCACCGCCGTTTGACATGTACAACATGCTTTCCGTTTCCTGTTTCGTAAATTAACGAAGAATATGATATTTAGGGCATTTTAGTCATTTGTAGGAAGTGCGGTCTACATTCATATTTTTCTGACGTGATTGACATGGTTTGTTGTCGCATTAGGGAGTTAGGAATGCTTGCATAATTAGTTCGGCGAAGAGATTCGCCTAGTTGCGCACTTTGGGTCGACATACTATATGTAGACTTAAGTGTGTAGTGTATGTGTTTGTATAAATGCTTGTATTAGTATGTATTGAATTAAATGATGTTATGTAGTAGTTTGAGATTGATTTCTTGGTTAATATGCTGACCTAAATGATTTCCTACATGTTGACCATATGCATGATTCCATTACATGCATGGAATGTATGTGTTTGAAGATTTACTTAAGTTGAATGTTATAACATGTGTTAACATGCTCACATGATTGTATCTAAATTCCAATACCTTTACATATATTGCTAATGTGATTCCATAGATGTGTGGGACTAGACTTAGTCCAGGCAGTCGATAACCGAGCGAATTCGTGGCTGACTGGTCATAGCCACGAACGACGCGTCGATGAACGTGATTCGTGTTTAGAGTTGGCGGCAGTGGTTAGGCCACGCGAAGTGTTTTATGCACTTCATGTCGTTCGACTTGAGATGCGATCTCGCTAGTCGAGCCCGTCAAGTAACCCGACTGGCCGATGTATGTTCACCTTGTATGAGTCATAACTGCTTGAACCTAGGGTACTGAACTTACCATTGTAAACCCTATTAACCATGGTACCTTGATCCACGAAGACTCATGAGCCGGGCATGGTGGTATGGGACACCGTGGTCGAGCTGTCGGCCTACGCTGGGGCCACAAAAGTCCCCGTAGTGACCAGTGAGCACCTAGACTCGTGAGCAGATTATGGTGGTATGGGACACTATATTCTAGCTGTCGGCCTACACTGATCAGGCGACGAGCCCTTTGTAGTGACCGCGAGCGTATTCTGAGTCCACGGGAGGCGACGACCCTTCCATTGCAATAGAGTACGGCAGGCCTGTATTAATAAGGTGATGGGGGAGCGGTGCAACGAGTGCGAGCAACAGCCCTGGCAGCCCTTGCAGTGACCTACGAAATATACATCGTATGAGATTACTAGGAGTGACGACCCTAGACAGGATCTGTGTTGGGATTGATACAAGGGAAGTACCTTAGTTTCCCAATCCTGCTGTTTGAATGGACTAATAACAACTTGGAAATCATATCACCATAGCATTGCATGTGCCTGGAAGATGTGGAGCACTCTAGGGAGTGTGGCATGCCGCGGTCGTAAGATGTTGCCGCATGAGGGTGATCGTCGGTGAGGGCATACATCACGTCATGTCATCTTGCATTAACAACAGTATTAGGATTGTTTGATTTACTGCTTTACTATTATCGCATGATTGAATTGTGAACATGCTAATCTTTGCTCTATGATTCCACTGAGTTGATCACTCACTCCCACGTTACGGGATGGTGTTTGCAACACCCACCAGACCCTGTTGTAGATGCAGGTGAGGCCGAGATCCAGGAGGTGGAGCCAGAGATCGACGAGGACCAGGACGAGTTCTCGTATATGCGGTATCACGACGGCTTCCCGTAGGCGACCTGGATCGAGGGGACATCAGTGGGACTATTTTGAACATTATTTGTGTTTATGTATATGTATATGAGACTCAGAGATGTAGTCATACTTTGGAGACAGATGAGATTTACTTTGTTTTTCCATACAGTGATATATATGTTGTTTAGTCTTCCGCTTGCTTTTATCACTGGATCTGAAGTATGAATTGCAGTTTTGGTATAATTTTACTCATGTGAATGCTTTAAATCAGATAACATTGAATCATAATCATTTTTGATGCATAAGTGACGGTCTGGAACTCGGGAGTTGAGTTTATACACGACCCCCGATTTTCAGGGTGTTACACTCCTCTTCTTCTTCGTCCTACTCTCCTTCCTCTATCCCTGCCCCACCTTCTTCTTCACTTTCTTCCTCTTCACTATCATACTCACCCTCGCTGTCATCATCAAGTTGGGCCTCACGCTGTCGAGGCCCTATCTTCATCTGGTTTAGAGTAGCCTCGTTGATATAATGAACCGGCGTAGGCAACTCTGCCCCAAGCCTATAGGCAAACTCGAGCGCAATCTTGCATATGAGCCGGCCAAAGGGAAGCAACTCAGACGTTCTTCTCGATCGCGCTATGAGGATGATCTGTCGCAACAAAAACATAGGCATGCACACATTCTCCCTACCCCACTTGATATAGAAAATCTACCATGAGACGCGTGCATTCACTGTGATTGTTCCACCTAGGATAAACATTGAACGTGTAGATGTAATGAAGCAGAAGAAAATCACCCGACATATGGGTCACTAGGAGGCTCCTGTTACGCTGCCACTCAAATAAATGACCACATAGAAACCTGGTGCGGTGATCTCTCTCACGAACACTGTTCAGATTCTTAGCACTTGGTGTACCTTGCTAAGTGGCACGTTCAGAAGTCGAGCTATCAACCAAACATCGATTGTGGCTTCCCGATCTCTACCAAAGGGGATCTTGAACGGTAGTGGCTCCAGCGTAGGGCCCCGAATATGAGCATAAAAGGCACAAACAGTGCTCACATTAGCACGAGACTCTCCTTCAAATAGCGGACCCCACCCGGCAGCTTCGATACACTCAAACAATAAATACTCACCAAAGAACCGCCCATCCACATGCGCTTCAAAAAGAACCCTGCGATCCGTATACGCGCCATGAGTCAAATTTACCAACAACGCCCTTCCAAAAGGCGCTTGGGGATCCAAATCCTGCTTCGTATGTATTTCTCTCCCAACACTTAAACTCGCAATAGCTCCTCTTGGCCGCCTCGAATGAGCGGGACGACAAGGCCCAGCCTTGTCCACTGGGGCACGCTTCTTGACCATCAGCGAAAGGATGGAGGAAAGGGAGAAAAAGGCCACAATAGCCTCTATGAAAGCCATGGGAAGGGAAGGAAAATGGAGAAAGGGCTGAGTTCTCTAGGTTTTCATGGGTTTAGGTCAGAAACAGGGGTGCAATGGGTTAAGAAAAGGAGATATAAAAGAAAGGAAAGATCAAAGATAGGAGAGGATAAGGGCTGACACGTTTTAGAGCTCAAATGAGAGCTTTGGGAGCTCCAATCACAGAAAATGGAAGAAGTAGCTGCTGGGTATGGCAGAGAACGGTAGAAGGATGAAGGGAATAACGAAAAAAGAAGGAAGAAATGGTTGGAATGGAGGTTGGAGAGAGAAAACAGTAAGTTTGGAGGAAAATGAGAGCTTGGGGGGCCACTTTGTGAAGGAAGTAGAGTTTTTAAAATGAATGGAGGGTCGAACCTTGTATGAAGGGGTCCCACTAGGCCCTAAACATGATTGGCCCGGGTGGCCTAGCCCACCGAGCCCGCTGACCGGCGAGGCCCTAGCCGACCTCTGGACCAACTGGCGAGGGGTTGCTGATCTGGTGAGGTCCTCACCATCTCCTGTGTCCAAAAAAGTTAGGGTCCTACCCTGGAACCCCCTAGAACTTGATCGTTTGGTCCCCTCTTCCGATTTGAGCCGTTTTGGGTCATTTCGGAACTAATCTGATATCTATTTACTTTTATCAATTTCTAATAGCTAGAATGGGATGAAATGTGGTCTATACCCATCAAATGATGGTCTAGAAGCGATTTGGGATCACCGGGTGTGATCAGGAGTGTGCACGACTCAATCTCGGCGATCATTTTCAATAAACTTTCGCTGAACGACAAACTGGGAGTCCTAGTTCTGTTTTTAGATTATTTTCGTACCCTCCTACGTTATAGTGGCATCAACGTATGGTATGTGACCCTAACCGAGGTCCAGATTAATCCAAATCATGCTATGATACCAACTTATAACGTCATGAAATTCGGGGGTCGAGCATAACTCGGCTCCCGAGTTCCAAAACATCACTTATGCAACATATTTGATGAAGATTGTATGTTATCTGTATTAATGCATAAAACATGAAATAGATCAAGCCAGATTAGCAGACATAATTCAGGGATATTGAGAAAATATAAGCGGAAGACTTAAATACATATATAATTCAAAATAATCTCCAAATGATGCATGCTCTGCCCAGGGAAATATATACATTTGTGTCTCAAAAATACATGTATCAACTGTGAAAAACTCATCAAGTACATATCCCAAAAAAATCTCAGCTGGTCAGGATAAGGTTCACATGAACCCGCCTGAGAACTGCATATATGAGAACACTACCTCGTCCTCGTCGAAGTTTGGCTCCGCCTCGCAAGCATCGCCATCTCCTGCAGCTAAGTCAGAGTCTGGTTGGTGTCTAAACACCGTCCCAGAATGTGGGAGTGAGTAATCAACTCAATGGTACTATATAGCAGAGGTTAACATGTTATCAATCCAATCAAGTAGTAATGATAAGGCAGTACAATCACACAGGTCCTAGGTACTGTTGTTAATACAAGGATGATATGTAGAATGATGCATACCCTCACCACAATCCCCTCTGCAACATCATCTAACGATCGCGGCATGAATCACTTCCTCAGTGCTCTATCACTAACCCCGTTAGCACATGCAATGCAGTGTTATGAATATGCTTACCAAGTTCTTATTAGTCCTTTTCATACAGTAGGATTAGGAAGCTAAGACACCTCCCTTGTATCATTTTCTAATGTTGATCCATTCTAGGGTCGTCAGTCCTAGGAATCTCATACGATGTTACAGTTCTAGGTCACTGTAAGGGCTTCTAGGGCTGTTGCGCACAATCGTTACACCACTTCCCCATCACCTTATTAATACAAGCCTACTTATATCCTCAAGACTACAGCAGGACTCGTCTCCCCTATGCAGTGTCAGAATAAACTCAAGGTCACTACAGAGGGCTCGTCACTAATCAGTGTAGGCTGATAGTAAGAATATAGTGCCCCATACCACCATAATCTTCTTAGAGTAGGGTGCTCACTGGTCACTACGGGGCGGTTTGTGACCCCAGCGTAGGCCGACAGTTCGACCACGGTGTCCCATACTACCATGTTCGGCTCATGAGTCTTAGGGGATCATGGTACCACGGTTAACGGGAGTTTCTCTGGTAAACTCAGTGTCTTAGATTGAAACAGTGGTGACCAAACATGGTGAACAAGCATCGATCAATCGGGTTAGTTGATAAGCTCAACTAGGCCAAGCACACGTTGAGTTGATTGACATGGAATGTAAAAGCACTCCGTGTGGCCTGACCACTGTCGAACACCCCAAGTACGACTCAAATTCACTAAACTCATCCTGTGTGGTGAAAATAACCTCAAACACTTTACAGAATGGTTTCCGATTGCCTGGACTGTAGTACAACCCCATTCACACACAAATCTAATAACTAGCATATGGTTCATATCCTACATTCATTTGAACAATCATGAAGTATAACTTGAATGTAAACACAGTACATGCAGAAAATCATACACTCATTTAACATGATTCAACTAAATAAATAATCCATGGAAGAAATCATGCACTCATTTAACATGAAAAATCTAAGTCTCATGATTCATGGAGGAAATCATACACTCTAGTATCATGATGGAGATCCATATCTCAACCAACTTAGCAATCACACTTTACTAACTACCAACTCACTTAGGCATTTATTCAAACACTTAGATTACACTATTCAACACACATCACGTATGTCGTCTCTATTGCATATTAGGGCAAGTCCTTACACCAAGGAGTTGTCATGTACATATCAGGGATATAAGAATGATAATTAATCATGGCAAGCAAATCAACAAATTCCATACGCATACATGTATTCTAACATATATATGAAATACGGTATTTACAATATAAAGTATACGTATGCAAAAAACAAAACGGATAGCACATTTGGCATGTGTATCGACAATCACAACATGAATAAATCATTATCTAACATTGAAAGTGTTGAAAAACATAACCTAAGCGTATATAGTCCGCACCTTAAACCAGAAAATGCGTATTCGACATGATTCAGACGATGTGTCTTCGTCAACGGCAAATACGCTACCTATGACATGAAACAGGTTAGCTACAACTTCACTACAGCTAGTCCAAGCTCCAAAATAGGTTAGGGTTAGCTTAACTTACCTAAGAATGGAATCAGAATTGTCGAAAGAACGATTCAGATATGCAGGTTCGATGTCTAGATGATCTGTGAAGAATCCTACGGAGAATCACCAATTTCTCCTACACTTTCTCTCTCTTTTCTCTCTCTTAGGAAGTTAGGGTTTGGAAATTCGCATTGGATATGGAACTAAGGGTTTAAGCCCTTTTTATAAGCCTAAACATGACGAAAATAGACTTAAGGTCAAGGTATACTTAGGTTATAACCAAGTCGGGATCTTTCTGATCCAACAGAGCACTTCTGGAGGTCCTCTTATCCAATGCAATCGGACTTAAGCTCACTAGCATCAGATCTTTAGTAAGTTAAGTTTTCAGTCCGATCGAATTTTCAGATCGTCTGTGGCGGACCAGCTTCAATTCAACGGTTACCGAACTTGGATCAAGGCCACAAGTACTTGGACATGTAAGGGCCAACTTTCCTGATCCGAGGGTGAAATTTGGTTGAAATATAACGGTCTAAATGCTTAGAAATATCACGCAAGTGACACATGCCAGATTACTTAAAAGTGCAATTAATTTTCTAAATATCTTCCTTTTCTCACTCTCTTCACTCCGGTCTCAATAGAATGGTCTTAGGACATCGTTTGGGCTTGATTTTTGAAAGGATGGTCAAGTCCAACTAAGTGGTCATAATGGTATAAGATTATAGCTATCAGACTTTCGATGCGCGGTCTACAACCAATACAAAGTTACAAAGCATTCACGGGAACAACTGGGTTTAGAGTTGGATCCTAGATTTTAGGGTATTATAGCGTTAACGATTCCACAAGTTTTAAGTCTTGCAGAACATATTTAAAGGGAACAGTACTAATTTCACAGCCAGTCTAACTTACCGCTAGTTAACTTATGTTTAATTTCTAAGAGAATTAATCCTATGTGATTTCTGATCGAGGTGGTACTCGGGTCTTGGTACAAAATTTTCTGAGTCGTTATAATTTAACTCTTCGTTATCCATTCCTACTACTTCTGTTAAGATGTCCCTCTAGGTTGTTAAACCCTTCAAGAGGAACATAACTCTGATACTAATTAAAATTGCAGTTTTAAACCGCTGTAGTAGAAGTATGGAATAGTCCAAGAGTCCTAGCGGGGGGTGAATAGGACTTTTTGCCGATTATACCAATTTAAAAATTTATTTCCTAACTTAAACTAATTTATAATTAAATTAAGCAAGGAAATGTAACTCCAAAGGCTTCCAAGCCGATAGAGGGTCCAATCACATAGGCTACTCAAGATATTTAAATAAAACAACTAGCCTATAACATTGTGAACTTGTGTGTGGAATGCGCTACCTATCAATCTTAAGCAATCATTCAATCATGCATAAATAATCAAGCATTCATACTTATATTATCATGATTAAATAGATGCGCAAATGATAATTCTAAACACAAGGATGTATAGTGGTTCGACTATGTGCCTACTCCACTCCTGACAACTGCACTCTATCCTAGAGTGTATGGGATTTCACTATGAATGGTTTTAAATCAGGTTCACGATTACCATTTACAACCCTACATAAAGGACTCACAATTTATGCTCTCCACTAGAGCAAAGGTCCTACACTAAGAACCTATGTTTATGCCTCATGGCCAAGGTCTCACACAAGGTACCTACTTTTAGGCCCATCAACCAAAGTCCCACACAAGGCACCTACGTTTATGCCCATCGACCAAGGTCCTGCACAAGACACCTATGTTTAGGCACACATGCCAAGGTCCCACACTAGGAACCTAATCGAGTTTGAGGATAAAAAACTCTTAGCCTCAATCCTACACAGGATATAGACTAACTTGTGGACTCTTAACAATGACACTTACTTGTCGGATTGAGTCCTCTTTTGTAGCTTATGATGGGTTGCTTGATCTTCGCTCTTCCGTGCTAGAATTAGCTCCACGATGCTCCCTCGATCGCTATGATATAGTTTACATGTTGTTTCAACTTCACGATCAGAAACCTTGCATATGATGTTCCTATTAAGGTTACCAAGGTAATAGGAGTGGGTTAAATCTCCTATCGAGGGTTATGAATGGATTTCATAAGGGATTGAACCAATGAATGCTGTAGAGTAACACCGAGACTATGGATTTGCCAATAGGTTTGGTCTCTGTACTCTAGAGGAGGCTCGAGATCATGTTCTTCATCAATAGGAGCTTTGAATGCTCATTGAAGTGAGGAATCACAATGAAGAAAGCATGAATCTCATGGGGATAGAGTCTAAGATGAGTGAGATAAGCTTGGGATACACTAAAGACACTAAAATTCCTAAATCCACTAATTTCATAAAGTTTTGGGTCCTATATTTATAGAGAAAAGGGCTCGACGGATCTATAACGGTTAGTTTTCGATGTTACCGAGTGAACATTCGGTAATACCGAAATATCACTCAATGGTACCGAATTAGATCCTTAAGTTGCTAGATGATATTTGTCACTTTCGATGGCATCGAACTTTGTTCTTTGATAGCAGTCAGTAGTACCGAAATTCTAGTCCATGGTATCAAATTAGCTTCGAAAGTTACTGGACTATTTTGGGCACTTTCGGTAATACCAAAGGTGTCTTCGGTGATATCGAGTGGCACTTTGGTGGTACCGAAGGTGTCATTCGGTGGCAACTTTACCAACTGAATTGGGATAAATTTTCTTATTTTAAATTCTTGTCCTTTATATCAGTCAACAACTTGGAACTTCCTAAAGCCAAGTCTAGAAGGGTAGTGTAACGCCCCAAAATTTTCATAGCCAGAGTTTATACTCGTGCTCGAGAAAACCGGGTGTTAATAATGTAAAACTTGGAGGCTTTAAAAATCACACCATATTTTTTTTTCATTTGGATCACATCTAGGTACATTCATGAACGTAATCATTCACGAGAGTAAAATCAACTGTATTGATTATTTCATCAGAGTAACGAAGTTCAATAAATAATCAAATCAACTGTATTGATTATTTCATCAGAGTAAAGAAGTTCAATAAATAATCAAATGCCTTCTCAATGGATGTTTATTACATTAATCAAGTTCACAGCAAAAGTATAAAACTAAATAATAAAACTATTTTCATAATCTTTCAGTATAGTCTTCTATAGGGAGATAGTCCTCTAGGTCTTTAATTTGTACATCACCTGCATCATTTATACAATTTGGAGAGGGTCAACGCTCTACTCATAATGATGTGTAACATCCTGAATTTTGGCTATTTTGGATTTCTAAAAACCCTTAAAAATTTTCATTATAATTAACTTATATTGTTACTTACTAACCATTAACACTTGATGTTAGCCTATATGTGAGTGGTACCAATAAAGAATCACACAAATCTGATTAATCAACCGTAGGAAGCCAATAAATCCAGCCGATCACTTAAACATCGACTTTAGCCATATGATTTGTCCACACGGGGCCCACATCTAGCTAACCTAGCACTGACTAATCAAGGCACCTACAACTCAATAAAGACTCACTTAAAGTCAAGACAACTAGGGGTCAGATCTTTATTAACAGACCAAACTGACCCAGTATCCTTTTAACCTAACAACCGATGGTTTAGAGTTATTATAATCAAATCATCATTTTTGTTAGTTGCGAATAGGCCACACTGTGAACTTCATTAATCTAGACCCTAATCATTTCACATAACAAATCTCGTTACCTAATTCATTCCAAAAATACCCGATTATCTGAACGAGCTCTAGATTGCTCGTTAGTGGGCCATTAAACTCAATGCTATAGAAATGCGTTCATTTTAGTGGGTTTAATGTGTATAGCGAGACCTCGAGTCGAGATCGCATCTCAAATCGCATAACTTGGACTCATAAGGCGAGGGCTAGAGTTGTGCGAATACCTTAGATGAAAATCTGAAACTTAAGTGAAACTAGCCACTTTGTTCATTCATGAAGTTATAGCTTTCGAACTGTTGATTCATGGCTAAAGTCAGGGTACCAACTAAAGATATTTCTCTACACATATCCGTATAGTCGAGGCCTTGATCGACCATTGATGACCATTGAACACACTTCTGATCATATCCCTCGATCGGCGCATCCAAATGGCGAGTCGATCATATCCATATGTAGATCATCATTAGGGCTCATTATCCTACGGTATATATCGACATATACACCCCATAATGAGTCCTAGAGGTTTGAAACACTCTCCCATAGGCATAAATTAATGAAAACCTAGTCCTTAGAGCCATTTTCACCTATTCTGGCATTATATAAAGCTTTCATTTGGGCATCCTGTCTCTCCATACGAATTTACCTTTGCCGAAAGAGAGAAATAAAAAGAGAAAAAATAGGAGAAGAAGAGTGAGAGTAGGAGTGAAAAGGTTTTGGTGCTTCCCTTCATCAGTTTCCTCCAATCAAAACCTTAGCCCCAATCGTTTTCCTTCGCCAAATCTACCCCACTCGCGATTGGGAGATAAGAAACAAATCCTAATTCATAACCTAGGCTTTTCTAGATTAAATTGTATGAATCTCACATACTTAGTTATAAATTGGTATAGGAATCAATTTTCCCAAATTCCTAATTTTAGAAGCACTTGAATCAGGAGAGTCATTACAAAGGTGTGGACCATAAGTGCTTAGGTTCCGATTTATCAATGCTACTACCCCAGTTAATGATTTATGATTTCTAATGTAGTATGCGCATGAAAACTTACATATATTTCAATTTATATTCAATGTATTGCAATTTGTAGTATAGCAACACCTACGTGTTCGATGAAATGCCTGAATGAGTAGATTATTGATTTTGATGATTGAATGTGAATCCAATCATCTTTAATGCTCGTTGACTTCTTTAAATTAAGAAGTAGGACTACAAGAGTAATCTGGTTAGTCGGCATATTTTCGGATATGGGTTGACCAAATTAGGTTGGCCACCTCGAACACGTTTGATTGATCCAGGTCGAACATGGACGACCGACAGTGGTTGGACCACGTGGGGTGCTTATACACTTCATGCCAGTTATGCCGGTGTTCGCTCGTATCAACTGAAATTCTCCAAAGAACCGGCTAACCTTTATATGTTCATCATATATGATCACAACTATTTGAATCTGGGACACCCCCCTTACCAATTTCAATGGTCTACTATTAACCATTACCATCATGATCCTTAAGACTCGTGAGCCAGGGATGGTTGTATGGGATACTATGTCCGTGCTGTGGGCCTACGTGTTCACAACCTCAAGTGTAGGGTCACGATGTAGTAATAATCTTAGTAAGACCGAGGTTGAATCCATAGGGACTGAAACTTATACGTTTCTGAAATTAATTAGAAGTAGAACTAGAAGAAGATATAAAACTAATTCCGAAGTGATTGAGAGAGTAATTGTGAATAAAGTAATTAAAAATAAAAATTTAAATGTGGGAACTAGGGTGTCAAGTATCCACTTGTAGTGATCAGGGAGACCTCTTACTTGATTCAAGTAATACAACTAGAATTGGAGTCTTATCCTATCAAATTGAAAAATATATTAATAAAACCAAATCTAAACTTTCATTGACCTAATTCTCAATGAAGGAGAACTATGATAATTGGCAAGGATTCCATCACTAAACCATGCCCAGGAGATAATGACAAACAACAGGATTTACCAATCCCATAATCTCAAAGTAAGAGAATTGTGAAGATTATGAAGGATTCCATCACCCTACCATGCCTAAGGGACGATGGTAAACAACAAGACTTACTAATTTCATAATCTCAAATTAGGAAAAGAAGATACTCAAAGCTATTGCAGATCTACTATAATTTGAGTCACAATAAACCATTAAAAACTGAAAGTATTTCTTAAATATTAAATTAGAATCCATGAAGTTTAACATAAACATAAATCAAAGCAATAGAAATATCTCATCATGCTACAGGCTTCACCTCTTAGCCCTTCCTAAGAAGTTTAGCTAACTATAAACATGATTGGACCAAAGTCTCTTAAGAAAAACATAAAAACAACTAAGGAAGAAGAAGAAAGACTCTTGGCGACAGCTTCTCCACCCTTTTACTCCACTCCTTAAATCTTGGAAGATGCCTAGGAACATCCTAGGGAGTCCTATTTATAGTTGTAGAACTCCAACTTTTACACCTAGTTGGAAAACTCTAGAAACTGCCTCGAATTTACCTAGTTTGCTAAAATAGACTTCTCTCTGCACAGTTTACCAAAATAGACTTCACTTTGCGCAATTTCATAAAATGACCCAGAGTTTCAGAATATATTTTTCAGGACGATTTCAGGATTCTTTTTCTTCACTTCAAATCTTTTATTCTCTCCATTCCTCACTTGATTTTCTTGGATCTTTGACATGTGAATTCTTCAATCTTGGTGTCCTAAGATCCATCCTTTGCCTTGGTGATTCTTGTGCATCAAATCATGCTTTTAGTACCCTTTTCAATCCAAGCTCTTAAATTCACCTTGCAACATAAACATGAGTAAAATATAACATTAAGCATTATCTAAAAGTGCCCTGGTCTGTCAATTAGCATGAGCATTGAGTCAACTAAACAGAAGAGCCCCACATGAAGATTGATCAAGCGTCTTCCTCAACTGGATGTATGTCAGAACTTACCACAGGTAAATCTTAGCCTCACATCCCATGTCCCAAAACACCAGGTAATTAAACTCCTTAAAATTGGATAGATCACCATAAGGAATTATGGTTAGAAAACTTTTTCTCAAACTTAGAAAAATCTCTTAGTTTTCTGCCTTTGTCGATTTATCGACAAGTGGTTTGATGAAATCAAACACTTCTGTCGTGTCCTCGAAGCTCACTCGATATTATCAAAATGAGAACATAAGTTTTCCAGCAACCACAGAGATATCTGGATGAAATTATTGATGTATCAAAAGTGGATTCAATATCATCGAAATTTGAATCTCTAGTCCATTGAGTGGACTCGATAAAATCGATATCAAGTCTGTTGTGTCCTAAGTTCTGCTAAGGTAAATCATGTAATCTTCGATATATCGAAGAGCTTCTCGATATCCTCAGAATTCAAATCTCGATGATATCAGAAGCCCTTCGATGATATCGGATTAGGACCCATTTATATCCAGCAAGTTTTTCAGGATTATTTTTCTTGGATGAGGGTCACTCGATAGAATCGATATTCAAATATCGATCATATCGATGCATGGTTGATATCATCGAAGATGGACACAAACTATCCAGCAAGCTTATAGGAAAATTCCTTAGAATTATTGCTGAATCGACACTGTCCTCGATATCATCGATATTCAAATTCCGATGATATCGAGTGATGCTCGATCATATCTTTTTCCTGAAAATCTTCAAAGGCAAGTCTCTCACATTTTTAAATGTCGAGGAATCGAACCTTATGTCGATGAAATCAGAGTTTGAAATCTGATGACATCGACGCATGTTCGATTTCCTCGACAGCTGGTAAAAGGTTTCAAAAGCATTTAACATTTGAGTTCATGTCATCGAGCAGATGATATCAAACTCTGTAAAAAATGTGACCATATTATATCCGTTAGAACCTTTTTTCCTATTTAATAAGAGCTTCCCCTTGGTTGTTGGACAGAGAAAATAGAGAGTGCTTTTGTGTGTTTAATCCTAGATCATATACCCTAAGCCTTTTCTCTCATGAAAGTTCATCCTCCAATCCATCCTCATCATTAACATTCAATAGAGTGGATTGGGGAATGAACTTCCGCATTCAAGGATCCTACAGCTACCACCTAAATGGAAAATCATTAAGGTGGGATGCCTTGAATACATAGATGATTGGAATCGCTCTATCTCCCTTATAGGAAAACATTTAATAGAGTAGGATTCTATTATAACCTTGACCCAACTCGTCGCCATGTATTGGTACATATTCTGAGTTGCAGTTCAAGGAAGTAGAAGATTCTTCATCATCAAAGGAGGAGATCTTTGACAACGCGCTGAATGGGGCTCATCTACTTATCTGTAAGTCATTATAGTCCAAAGGACCCTTGTGATCATTTCTTTGTAGGATTGGGTGTAAGGTGTTTCTCACCCCTTACAAGTCCTCGTAGGAGGCCTCTGGCAGGAGTGTACTTGGGAGTACTTTGTGTTGACCTTTTCTCTATGGAGAGCATAAACTCTTAAGGTCCTTGTGAAGGTCCTTGGCTGAAGTGGCCTAAAAGTTGAGTACTATGTGTTGACCCTTACTCATGGGAGCATAAACAACGTCGTGTGGACACATTGTGTTAGCTTAAGTGTAGGTTGTACTGGTTAGAGGTGAACCTGATTTAAAACCTCCGGTTTGAGGTGAACCTGTTGTAAAACCTCCTTTAGTGAGATCCGGTACACTCAAAGGTTGAGTGCATCTGCCAATGGAGTAGATAAGTAGTTGAACCATTATAAAAATGACTATGTTTGAGATTGTTATTGTCTTCCAGTGCTTATGTGATTTTCTTAAATAATTTCATATTTGATTACATTTCACACACAGTCACATCCATCATAAACTATGTTTGCATCTTACTTATCCTTCAAGTAGTTTTATGATTGGATCCTTTATTTGGCTTGGAAGCCATTAGAGATACTCTGAACAAAATCTTGGTGCATGCATATTTACTCAGGATTAGAGTGATAGGATTTTAAATAACCATAAAATATTAAAAAGTCCTATTCACTCCCCTCTAGGACATATTGACATATTTCCACTTCAACTAAAGCGGTCATTATCACAATTTCAATTGGTATCAGAGTGAGTCTCTCTTAACCAGCTAGAAAGTGATCTTTACTGAAGTTGGTAATATGGCCAAAGGAGAGGGCTCATCGGTCACTAGACCTCCAGTGTTTAATGGATCAAATTATGCATACTAGAAGGCTAGAATGCATTACTTTCTAAGATCTTTGGATCATGATGTTTGACACATTGTTGAAAGAGGATACATGCCACCAAACGAACAAATAGTATATGAAAATGGTCGGGCTATCACCAAACCAAAATTCAAAGAAATGTGGACAACATTCGATAAAGAAAAATAAACATTTGAAGAAAACGATATGAATACAATCCACTGTGATGTGTTCTAAGACATTTTCAATCAAATCGGTATGTGTGGGATAACCAAAGAGGTGTGGGAATTGTTGGAAATAACCCATGAAGGAATAAGTACTGTAAAGAGATCCAAATTGCAACTCCTAACATCACAGTTTGAAAGTCTCAGAATGGAAGAGCATGAGACCTTCATGGAGTTTTTCACGAAACTAAACATCATTTGCAACTCCATGGGTAGATTAGGTGAGAAAGTTCTGGTCTCAAAAATCTTTAGGAAAATACTAAGATCATTACCGAAACGGTTCAATCCTAAAGTAACAACCATTGAGGAGTGTAGAAACATAGATGAAATGAAAGTAGAACTAGTAGGTTCCCTACAAGCCTTTGAACTACACTTCAAACGAACCCCAAAATCCAAAACTACTGTCCTCAAAACCTCAAAGAATATAACAACTAGGGACATTGAAAGTGAAAGAGAAAATGAAGATGAGGAAGTGGCTCTGTTGGTAGAAAGGTTTAGAAAGTTCTTTCAGAAAAGTCGTGGTCGTCCATTTAAAGGAAGACAGATGAATAACAAACACTTACAGGTAAATCTGGTAAAAAGTCCAAGGAACCACAATGTCATACCTGTCAAAACTTTGGGCATCTGTCTACTGAATGCCCAAATAGAAAAACTAAGGGAAAGGCAATGGCTGCCACATAGGATGATACAGAAGAGTCAAACTCAGAATCTAACGACTCAAAGAGCGATGGAGACTACACTGCCTCAACTATTCCTATTGAAACCGAGAATGTGAAAGAACCGCAAGCCAATGAATCATTTCCATCAGATAATGAGGAAACTTAGAAGGAAGAAGAAGAACAAGACAAACTATAGGATGCTTACAACCAACTCTACTTTCATAGCATCAACATCCTCAAAAGACTTGGAATATCTGAAAATAAAAAGGAATTGCTGCAAAAAGATCTGGATAAAACTTTAAAAATTAATACACATCTAATTAATCATTTACAACAATATCATCAAATAATGATAGATTAGAAAGAATCAATACCTTCCTTAAATTCGAGTCTAACAAACTAAACAAATACATTGAGCTATTAAAAGATAAAAATATGCTCCTTCAAAATGAAAATCACACACTCCTGTTTGATTTAGAAGAATCTAAAAAACTTGTTAAGATAAATTATAAGTTTTCCCATATTGGCGAGAAATTAGAAAGATTGTTAGGGATGGGAAGACAAGGAAAAGACAAGAGCAGCTTAGGATATGATAAGTTTAAAGAAAAATCTCCTACTTCAGGAAGTAAAACTAAGCTTACTCCTATTTGTCATTCGTGTGGTGATTCCAGACACTATAAGTTTGAATGCATGTCTCCTAGGAAGACTCAACATAAGTCTGGTCAAAATCATACTGATAAATATAGATCGACCAGAGGAACAATACAAAATGTCAAGAGTCCATCTCGGGATATGAATAGAAGAAATACACATCCATCACCACCTAGAATGACTAACAAAATGAAGGAATGGTTGAATCAAGTGACTGAATTAAACAAGAAAACTAATGATTTTATAAGACAAGGAAGCACGATTCAGTTACCCAACTTGATTAGAGAAACTAAAAGCACCACAATTAAAAATCCTGCTACAAAATGGATAGTGAAAGAAAAGAAAAGATGCCTTATAACTCAGTCAATTCATATGCCTTGAAATATTAAGCATGGAAAGACAACTCCAGGTCATGCATCTAGACCTGGATAACTGCTGAAATGATGCAATTTTTCTGAACTCTTAATGGTATACCTGAGGTCTCTCACCTCAACTTTTATATATAAACATCTCAATGTTTATAATTTTGGACTGTACAATGCTTGTACAAATTTTTGCTATGTACACTGTCTAATACAGAGACATACCATATTATGCATGGGAAGATATCGATATGATGGAGATTATTGATAGATATACACCTTCGATATATCTGTCGATAAATCGTGTGACACTTTCGATTAAATCGACCAAGATTTAATATCATCGACATCTCTTCAGAACTCGAAAAGTCACATGATCGAAACTGTTATCGAAGACATCGTCGATAACATCGAATGAGGTCCATCGATATCATAAAAAAGACGTTCGATGATATCGAACGATGTAGTCCGATAAAAGGCGGTCGAGCGGGAAAAATCACATTTTTCTTCTAAAAAGGTATTTTTCTTTCTCCCTACTCGTCCCCTTCAGCCAGAGGTTCATCGGTGGGTTCCAAACGTTCCTCAAATCTAGTAATACTCCTTCCATTTCCTCCTCACATCAAGATTCCATCTTGGTCTTATTAGGGTATTTCCTGTTTTTTAAAAGAAACTCTGCCCCTTTTATCTCTAATCTCTTTAAATCCCTTTCTGTGAAAATTGAAAATGGGGAAGGATAAAGGGAAACCATCCGAGCCTGGAGAATCTTCACGATCCTCTTGACAAAGAGTTCTTGTCCCAAGGGAAAGGGCAAGGGCTCCAGAACAGGGGACTCCCACTCGCCAACGAACACGGAAAACTTCACGTGGCAGGTCCTAATTTGAAATACTAGCCCCTCCTCCTGCCAGGGTGAATTCGGTGCTGGCAAAATACACTGGGCGAAAGTTGGTTTTTGAAAGAAGGGTCGACAAGGAATGCCTACAACCCTACAATCTAGAACCCCTGTTAGCCAAAATCGGATGGCTGCCTCTACTTGATTTTGGGGGTCCTTGTCACTATGAACGAACCTACAATTTCTTTACCTCCTTTCATTTGCTAGTGTCTGATCGTCCATCCATCACAGTTTCGGTTGATGGTGCTGATGTAGAGATTACCCCTGTCGTGGTTGCAAACATCTTGAGGCTGACACTGTCACCCGTCAGTTTCCCTAAAATGGACCTCGAAAATGTTAAAACCCAGTCTATGGTTATTAAATTTCTCTGTCATGGTCGTAATATTCCCTGGTACTAAGGCAATACACTAAAAGTAAAGTTCATGGAACCCCGATATCATGTTCTACATGGAATCTTTGCCTCCAACGTATACCCTCGTGGTACAAATCGTGCCGACCTCACTGGGTTCATGGCCGTGATAGTCTATTCGGTAGCCACAGGGATAAAAATCTGCCTCCCAACTCTGATTGTACACCAACTTATATATGCGATCCATACGTCTAGGGATGTCCAGTTGCCCTATCCTTGGAATATTTAAAATGTGTGTAATACGATTGGTCTTCCCACAACAAACGATCCGGAACTTCCCCTCCAACACTTCAACTAGAACTATATTCGAAGGATAGACTTGAAGTTTCACAAATTTCTAGAAGATCAACCGAAGGAAGGGATCTAAGAAGAAGGTGAACATGGTGCTCTAGCAGAGGGCACTGAAATGGTTGAGGCTGACCCTCGTGCATCTCAACAGGCTCTGCCCCCGTCTGACCTTGGACATGCAAAGAGGTTCAAGCTACATCAGGATCGGATTGGGGTGATACAATGAGATGTCATTCAACTGAAGGAGTCAACAAATGCACAGTTTAATGTCCTGAAACGTCTGGTGAATGGGGTACTGCAGTCCATACAACAATTGGTTAATCTGCTTACTGCCGGCGCGATGACACAACACCGTCTTCCTCCACTCCTTCGCCTTATTGCTGACATCCGGGATCTATCTCATACACTCTTCTCTTATACCTGCATATTGGCATTAGTATCTTTTTGAATGCCCTACGATCCCATGAGTGTATAAGATACATTACTAACTTATAAGTCTGACTCTTTTTTTTTTTTGTTGATATGCCCATGGATGGGCTCAATACTCGTGGTTATTTTTTTTTGGGTGCCCATGGATGGGCTTGATTTTTTTTGTTGGGATGAATGATTATACTACTTCCAATCCTGGGCAGTATACACACACACACACACACACACACACACTCTTGGATATTGTGGGCTGTGATTATCTCATATATCATACTGCCATATTTTGCGATCCCCTATGATCACTAGTTCATATAGGAAATGGAATATGATGTGTGTGATGCTTGCTCTTTATTTTCATATTATTTACTATTCACTACTCCTCTTGTCCTGATAAGCATACATGTTTTTTGAATTGCGATGATCTTGTACATCTATCTACTGTGCTTATGCTCCCTGAATTTTGGTTCTCTCATATTCTCTACACTTTAGTCAATATCAACTATTATGTTATCCTTTGCCAATGACTGATAAAAAGGGGGAGAACAAATCCACGTCCCAAAGGAAAATTTGTGTATCTGTTTGTGGATGGTGGTGCAGGTGTTAGGGGGAGCAGCTGCAAGAAGACAGGGGGAGATTACTATTAAGGGGAGCAGCAACTCGGTGTGTGAATGTGCAAACTAAATAATTTTGTACAATTGTGTAAAGATCATGTACACACAATTTAGGATGTTTGTCTAGAAGTTGTTATAGGGTGTTTTGGTATTTTTTTCATGTAATTGACAAAGGGAAAGATTGAAAGTGTCCTATTTTGTCAATTAGCGTGAGCGTTGAGTCAGCTAGATGAAAGAGCCCCACAGGAAGATTGATCAAGCATCTGCCTCAACTGGATGTATGCCAAAACTCGCCACGGGTAAATCTTAGCCTCACATCCTATGTACCAAAATACCAGGTAATTAAACTCCTTAAAATTGGATAGATCACCCTAAAGAATTATGATTAGAAAACTTTTTCTCAAACTCAGAAAAATCTCTAAGTTTTCTGCCTTTGTCGATTTATCGACGAGTGGTTTGATGAAATCGAACACTGTTGTCGATGTCCTCGAAGTTCACTTGATATTATCGAAATGAGGATATAAGTTGTCCAGTATTGATAGAGATATGTGGATGGAATTATCGATGTATCGATAGAGGATTCGATATCTTTAAAATTTGAATCTCGAGACCGTCGAGTGGACTCGATAAAATCGACATCAAGTCTTTTGTGTCCCAGGTTCTGCTAAGGCAAATCATGTAATCTTTAATATATCGAAGAGCTTCTCGATATCCTTGGAATTCAAATATCGATGATATCGGATTAGGACACATTTATATCTAGTAAGTTTTTTAAGATTATTTTTCTCGGATCGAGGGTCGCTCAATAAAATCGATATTCAAATATCGATCATATCGAGGCATGGTTGATATCATTGAAGATGGACACAAATTGTCCAGCAAGCTTATAGAAAAATTCCTTAGAATTATCAATGAATAGACACTGTCCTCGATATCATCGATATTCAAATTCCGATGATATCGAGTGATGCTCGATCATATCTTTTTCCTGAAAATCTTCAAAGGCAAGTCTCTCACATTTTTAAATGTCGAGGAATCGAATCTTGTGTCGATGAAATCAAAGTTCAAAATCCAATCACATTGACGCATGTTCAATTTCCTCGACTAGCTGGCAAAAGGTTTCAAAAGCATTTGACATTTGAGTTCGTGTCATCGAGCGCCCAATCGATGCTATCGAGAGTATACACTCATTGATATCGACCCTGCTCGATGATATCGAACTCTATAAAAAATGTGACCATTTTATATTCGTTGGAACCTTTTTACCTATTTAACGAGAGCTTCCTTTTGGTTGTTGGACAGAGAAAAAGGAGAGTGCTTTTGTGTGTTTAACCCTAGATCATATACCCTAAGCCTTTTCTCTCATGGGAGTTCATCCTCCAATTCACCCTCATCATTGACATTTAATAGAGTGGATTGGGGAATGAACTTCCGCATTCAAGGTAACCCTAAGTCATTACCGTAATTTCATTATCATGTTCATAAAACTAAGATATAAATGGAGGATAATATGTAATATTTGACCCTCAACACAATCTTCAACCAGCATTTTTCTAGTCCCAAGCAAAGTATGCGAAAATATTTTGAGAACCATAGGATAATTTCTATAAGCTCAAGTGGTTTTAAAAAATTATTTAGATAATAGAATTCTAAAATACATCAATGTTGTGCATTATGTTATCCTAACTCTAGCACTCGGTAAGTTTCATAATCAAGTTCAAAGCATTAATCCTCTAATTAAAATAATTCCAAACATTGAGTTTCATGGGTGTATAATGAAGTCTAGACTTATCACAATCAAAGGTTCAATTCGTCACCATCATGATAACATTGATAATTAAAAAAACATTCAGGACAACTAAAACATAAACTGAAACTTGTCTTACAGTTCATCTTTTAGTTCTCTCTTTTATTCCTCCAGCTCTTAATTTTTTCATCGATGACTTTCATGTTATGTCAACCTTTTTAAAGATCTTTAATATGTAGCTCTTTTCAATGACAACTCTTTTTTTAGCTAGGTATTTTCTTTTTCTTTCTTTTCAATTCTTCCTATCTAACATGATGGACAATTTCACCAGGTTGGTTCCTTCCATGCGTAATAATCATCAAGTTAACAATTCAACATCAAATTGACGCTTTAATGTATAAGATGGATGTGACATGTGAAATCATGACTCAATCAATGTTAAAAACTTTTAATCAAAGGTCAATGACTTAACTTAATTTTGAGATCTCCCAAACTAAAATCCAAGAGACATAAGGCATCAACATTAAGTATCTTATAATTTTAATTCATGGATTAACTTCAAGATCACTTAAATTTACAGAAATTTCAAAAAAAATTCTTAACTTTTCACAACTTCGCCTAAAGACTAAGAAAACACACTACAAAAAAGAGGGTATTTAGCAACGAAAAATTTTTTCGTCGCAAAAAGTCACTTTTAGCAATGAAAATAATTTTCGTTACCAAAAGTTTACTTTTGACGACGAACTTGCAAATTTGTAGCTAAAAGTCACCTTTATCGATGAAAATTTTCATCGTTAAAGGTTGTTTTAGGTTTTTCACCCAAATTCGAGAAGTTACTTTTAGCTATGAAAATTTTCGTAGCTAAAAATGTGGATAAGACTTTTAAGTTATAAACAATTTTTTGAAAAAAAATCGAAAGGATTACTTTTAGCTACGAATTTTTTTGTAGTTAAAAAACGGGGATGAGTCTTTTAGTGATGAAAATTTTCATCACTAAAGTCCATAAACAATTTATCAAAGGATTACTTTTAGCTACGAAATTTTTCATAGCTAAAAAATGTGGATGAGTCTTTAGCGACGAAAAGGCTGTAAACAGTTTTTTTAAAAAAAATAAAATCCAAAGGATTACTTTTAGCTACAAAAATTGTCGTAGCTAAAAAACGTGGATGAGTCTTTTAGCTATGGAAAGTTTCGTCACTAAAGGCTGTAAACAATTTATCAAAGGATTACTTTTAGCTACGAAAATTTTCGTAGCTAAAAAATGTGGATGAGTCTTTTAACGACGAAAATTTTCGTCGCTAAAGGCTATAAACAATTTTTCAAAAAATCGTAAGGATTACTTTTAGCTATGATTTTTTTCATAGCTAAAAAACGTGGATGAGTCTTTTAGTGACAAACATTTTCATCGCTAAAGGCTGTAAACAATTTATCAAAGGATTACTTTTAGCTACAAAAATTTGTGTAGCTAAAAAACGTGGATAAGTCTTTTAGCGATGAAATTTTTTGTTGCGAAATGCTTTTTAAAAAAAATTCAAAATTTTAGCTACGAAAATTTTCATAGCTAAAAAACGTTAATGAGACTTTTACCTATAAAATATTTTGTAGCTAAAAGTATCTTTTTTATTTTTTTAAAAAATATTTTATCTCAAATTTCCTGATATACACCTGTTAGAATATAATTCATCATATTCTTCCTGATATACACTTGCTATATAATATATTTCATCATATCCACATTCACATTCACATCCATCTAAACCCAAACTACGTAAATTCGTCCAGACATAAACTACATTCATCCAAACATAAACTGCATCCATCTAAACATAAACAATCCTATGGAAAAAAAAAATAAATGAAAAGAGAGAGAACATATGAGAGATGATCCAAACAAATGAAAAGAAAAACAACCTTAACCTAAACCTAAACCTATAACCTACACTTATAGGTTTAGGTTATCGGTTTAGGTTTAGGTTTTAGGTTTAGATTAAGGTTAGGTTATAGGTTATAAGTTTAGGTTATAGGTTAAGATTTAGGTTATAGGTTTTGGTTTATGTCAAGGTTTAGGTTATAGGTTATAGGTTATAGCTTTAGGGAATTGAGAATAGGTTAAGGTTTAGGTTTAAGAAATTATGTTCTAGTTTGGGTTTGGTATCGGGCTTAGGTTTCGGTTTTCAAGTTTAGGTTTAGGTTACGGATTGAGATTAGGATTAGGTGTAGGTTTAGGTTTAGGGATTTGAGATTACATTTAGGTTTTAGGTTTAGGTTTAAGTTAGGTTATAAGTTTAGGTTCAAGTTAGGTTATAGGTTAAGGTTTAAGGAATTGAGAATAGGTTAAGGTTTAGGTTTAGAAAATCGGGTTCGGGTTCGAGTTTAGGTTTGGGGTTTCAAGTTTATGTTTAGGTTAAGGAGTTGAGATTAGGATTAGGTGTAGGTGTAGGTTTAGGAATTTGAGAATACATTTAGGTTTTAGGTTTAGGTTATAGGTTTAGGTTTAGGTTATAAGTGTGGCTTATAAGTTTAGGTTTAAGTTAGGTTATAGGTTATAACTTTAGGGAATTGAGAATAGGTTAAGGTCTAGGTTTAAGAAATCAGGTTCGGGTTTGGGATCGGGCTTAGGTTTAGGTTTTCAAGTTTAGGTTTAGGTTTAGGTTAGGGAGTTGAGATTAGGATTAGGTGTAGGTTTAGGTTTAGGTTTTAGGATTTGAGAATACATTTAGGTTTTAGGTTTAGGTTAAGGTTATAGGTTTAGGTTAGGTTTAGTTTATAGGTTATAGGTTATAGCTTTATGGAATTGAGAATAGGTTAAGGTTTACGAAATCGGGTTCGGGTTCGGGATCAAGTTTAGGTTTGAATTTTCAATTTTAGGTTTAGGTTTAGGTTAGGGAGTTGAGATTAGGATTAGGTGTAGGTTTAGGTTTAGGGATTTGAGAATACATTTAGGTTTTAGGTTTAGGTTTAGGTTTAGGTTTTAGTTTATAGGTTGGGGTTATAAGTTATAGCTTTAGGGAATTGAGAATAGGTTAAGGAAATTTGGCTCGGGTTCGGTATCGGGTTAAGGTTTGGGTTTTCAAGTTTAGGTTTAGGTTAAGGAGTTGAGATTAGGATTAGGTGCAGGTTTAGGTTTAGAGATTTGAGAATACATTTAGGTTTTAGGTTATAAGTGTAGGTTATAGGTTTAGGTTTAAGTTAGGTTATAGGTTAAGGTTTAAGGAATTGAGAATAGTTTAAGGTTTAGGTTTAGGGATTTGAGAATACATCTAGGTTTTAGGTTATAAGTGTAGTTATAGGTTTAGGTTTAAGCTAGGTTATAGGTTAAGGTTTAAGGAATTCAAAATAGGTTAATGTTTAGGTTTAGGGATTTGAGAATACATTTAGGTTTTAGGTTATAAGTGTAGGTTATAGGTTTAGGTTTAAGTTAGGTTATAGGTAAAGGTTTAGGAAATTGAGAATAGGTTAAGGTTTAGGTTTAAGGATTTGAGAATACATTTAGGTTTTACATTTAGGTTTAAGTTTTAGATTTAGGTTTAGGTTTAGGTTATAGGTTATAGGTTATAACTTTAGGGAATTGAGAATAAGTTAAGGTTTAAATTTAGGAAATCGGGTTCGGGTTCAATTTTATGTTTCAATTTTCAAGTTTAGGTTTAGGTTTAGGTTAGGGAGTTGAGATTAGGATTAGGTGTAGGGATTTGAGAATACATTTAGGTTATAGGTTTAGGCTTAGGTTTTACGTTTAGGTTATAGGTTTAAGTTTAGGTTTAGGTTATAAGTGTAGGTTATAGGTTTAGGTTTAAGTTAGGTTATTGGTTAAGGTTCAGGGAATTGAGAATAGGTTAAGGATTAGGTTTAGGAAATCGGGTTCAGGTTCGGGTTTATGTTTAGGCTAAGGAGTTGAGATTAGTATTAGGTGTAGGTTTAGGTTTAGGGATTTGAGAATACATTTAGGTTTTGAGTTTAGGTTTAGGTTTTAGTTTATAGGTTTAGGTTATTGGTTTAGGTTTAGATTTTAGGTTTAGGTTTAGGTTAAGGTTAGGTTATAGGTTATAAGTTTAGGTTATAAGTTATAGGTTAAGGTTTATGTTATAGGTTTTGGTGAAGGTTATAGGTTATAGCTTTAGGGAATTGAGAATAGGTTAAGGTTTAGTTTTAGGAAATCAAGTTCGGGTTCGGGATTGGATTTAGGTTTGAGTTTTCAAGTTTAGGTTTAAGTTTAGGTGTAAGACATGTATCTTAGCCCATACTGTTCCGTAGGCTTCTGCGGTCCTTCCAGTTGAATTTTCGCAACCCTTGACTTGTATCCGACATTTGCGTCCGATCTTATGCCGAGTCCCGTATATCAGAGTCGACTCGACTTAAAACCTATACCCCTGCGACCGCGCCATCACCGCGGTTCCAATGCAACGACTCACACACTGACCCGATACCCAGGCAGGAGATGTGGGCCCATGTTCAGTTTGAGAAAAACATCACACATTACAAATACCGAGGGAATCTCTACGACACATCACATCAATCACCTCACTTGTCAAAAGTACACAACCCATCAAGTCAAGTACCCTATCCCATCCCCAAGTACATAATACCATCCCCAAAGTCAACCTTTCCATCCCATCTCTTACACACACCATCACTTCTCTCCCATCATGTGTCTCTCTCATCTCTCCCTCTCATTTCTCCCAAGCACCATGAGAGCTTGGATGTTTATGGCTTCCATTTGAGAAACTAGGTGTGGCCCACTCCCTACCACCCAATCCCACCCTCCAAAATCAATCTCAACTATGGAATCGCACCCCTTGGAGCTCTTGAACACGTTGGTGGAAGAAGGAAGAAGAAGATCATAAGGTGGGTGATTTTTATTTTATTTTTCTTTGATTTAAGGGCCCACATTTGGTGGGACCCATCTTGATGTATGTCTTATGATCTAAGAGGGGCCCGTAGTGGCGGGATCCCTCTGCTACTCCGGCATCTCTCTCTCTCTCTTTCTCTCTCTCTTGATGTCGTGTGGCCCACCTAATGCGCGTGGTGTATCCATGCCACCCATCACGGTGGAGCCCACCTTTGTATATGTGAGAAATCCATGCCATCTAGCCCCATGAAGGACTCACCTGGCTGAACGGTTTGGCCAGGTACTTCACGCCAGTTATAAAGCTAGTGTAATTGATGCCACCAAGCTCAGTGGGTCCCACTGCTGTGACATCAGCAGGCTCTGTGGGACCCACAATGAGGTAATGTTACATCCAGACTGTTTGAAGGGATGGTGGCCCCAGCAGCATCAACTGCTAATTACGTCAGCTCATGGACCCCATTGTAATGAATGTTTTGTATTCCACTGTTCATCCCATTCCAGCTCATGTGAGGCCGACCCACACGTGCTGTACGTGTGGGATGGGACCCACCTTGATATATGTTTGGTATTCCTGCCATCCGTACGTTCTGGATCAGCGGGACCCACCTCGCTGTGTGATTTGCACTCACACCGTCAATTGGGTAGTGCTGCTGTGGTACCCAATGTGATGCATGTTTTGCATTTACACCGTGCATGTGGAGCCCACCTTAATGACTCTTTTGGCCCACCTCCTTGTGGGACCACCGTGATGTGTGTGACACATCCCCCACCGTCCACTGCTAGGGATGTGAGACCCATCAGACGCTGGAGCTATTACACAAAAAAAGGGAAGAAAATAAAAGAAATTATTATAATATGATATATATGTGTATATTATATTAATTTATATGTATGTCATGTGGGCCCCATGTGGGACCCATCTGCTGTGGAAAGCAGGCTGGCTAGTGTACGTGTACAGTAGCAATAACTGTTGTATTTACGCCTCCAATCTGTGGTCCCATCACGAGGTGTGGGTTAAATCCCAGCCGTTCGTCCGCTGAGGACGTGGACCCCACCACCATTCGATCATGTTTTTATATCCCCACCACACATCCATTTTGACGTGGCCCACTAGATCTGGACGGTGGGCCCTAACTTGATGCATGTGTTCATCCATGTAGTCCACCGTCCAGATAGGGACGGTGGGACCCATGTGTTGTATGTGGCTTATATCCTAGCCATTTGTCCACTGATGGGATGTTAAGCCACCCTGATACATATGTTGTATCTACCATCCATACATATGTATGCCAGCAAGTGGGCCTGACCATGAGGTTGTGTTATATCCAGAACGTTCATCCATTTTCATCAACATGTGGGGGCCCACCCCACACATGTTGCGTGTGTGGGATGGGACCCACCTTGGTTTATGCATTATCTCTCCACCGTCTGTCCATCTGCCAAGACGGTGGATCCCACCATGTTATATGTGTTTTCCTCCAGTCGTCCCATTTTTTTTGAGACGTGGGGCCCACCCCACATGTGTGTCGCATGTGGGTGGGACCCACCTTCGAGTATGTACTGAGTATCCACCCCAACCATATATCCCTGGACGGTCGTGTGGACCCCACTATAATAGTAATGAATGTGTCTTATTCCACACTGTCCATTCTTTTTGGATGGTGGGCCCTACCGCTGATTGACTTCAGCATACTCTGTGGGCTACCATGATGTCTGTGTTAATCCCAGCCATCCATTCCTTTGGCAGGACGTGTGGGATGGGACCCACCTTGCTATGTGATTTATCTGCACCATCCACTAATTTGGACAGTGCCGTGGGGCCAACATTATGTATATGTTTTATCTGTACAGTCCACTTGATCAAGATAATGGGACCCACCTTGATTATTATAATCCATGTCGTCTATCCGGATGGGTGGTGTGGGTCGCACCATAATGTAATTGTTTCAGCCACGGCATCCAACCATGTGGACCCACCTTGACATATGTGTTTTATATCCCATTGTACATCCGTTTGTTGGGCAGGGAAGGCCCACTATTGTGATGTATTCGAGGCCCATGGGCAAGGCTCATTGTGACATATTCGTGGCTTATGGGCAAGGCCCCTTGTGATATGTATTAGGCCTAGTACTGCGGCCCATTGATATAGCCCAATTGATGTATATGAAGCCCATTGGTGTGACCCATTGATACTACCCACTTGGGGTATATGAGGCCCATTGGTGTGACCCATTGATACGGCCCACTTGATGTATATTGAGGCCCATGGGTTGTAGTCCATTGTGATGCATTTGAGGACCATGGGTCGAGGCCCATGGTGATGTACATTAGGCCCGTGTATTCGGCCCATTGTGATGTATATTAGACCCTTGTATGAAGCCGTGGACCCACTGTATGCTCAACCTTATGTGGGTCACTCCTTGGGAGCAATGTTGGTTAAATGTCCACATTGATGGGTAATGATAGTTAGACGTCCACATTGTGACCTTCCCTTAGGCCTTGCTAGGCCCATTCTCATCGATTTCAATTGATGTGACCGATTTTCTGACTTTGATTACCGATCAATTTCGATTGTCATGACCGATTGTCGATTCTGATTGTCATGACCGATTACCGATTTCGATTGACGTGACCGATTTGTCGACTTTGATTACCGATCGATTTTGATTGTCATGACCGATTGTCGATTCTGATTGTCATGACCGATTACTGATTCTGATTGACGTTACTGATTTTTTGACTCTGATTACCGATCGATTCTGATTAACGTGACTGATTTTTCGATTTCGATCAATGTGACCGATTTGCCGACTCTGATTACCGATCGATTTCGATTGACGTGACTGATTTGTCGATTTCGATCAGCATGACTGATTTACCGACTTTGATTACCGATCGATTCTGATTGTCATGATCGATTGTTGATTCTGATTGTCATGACCGATTACTAATTCTGATTGACGTAACCGATTTGTCGAATCTGATTACCAATCGATTCTGATT
Organism: Magnolia kwangsiensis; assembly: GCA_037074715.1. Taxonomy (NCBI): domain Eukaryota; kingdom Viridiplantae; phylum Streptophyta; class Magnoliopsida; order Magnoliales; family Magnoliaceae; genus Magnolia; species Magnolia kwangsiensis. The sequence goes on from CM073583.1 coordinate 49,601,752, forward strand.
GTCATGATCGATTACCGATTTTAATTAACATAATCGATTTGTCTACTATGATTACCGATCGATTCTAATTGTCATAACTGATTGTTGATTCTGATTGTCATGATCGACTACCGATTTCGATTGACATGATCGATTTATCGACTCTGATTACCGATCGATTCTAATTGACGTGACCGATTACTGATTCCGATTGTCATGACCGATTACTGATTAGCGATTGAGGTCGTATATCATGAACTATTGTGGATTTTTTATTTACGCGATCGAATTGCCTATTCCAATTATCGTTCGATTCCGATTGACATGACCGATTTGCTGATTCTAATTTGTCAAGGCCAATTATATAGGCCGATTCTGATTGTTGAGGCCGAGTATCGAGGCCGATTTTGAGTGTTGATTCTGATTGTTGAGGCCGACCTCAATTTTTTAGGCCGATTTCGATTGCCAAGGCCGATTGTCGTGACCTATATGATGCACATACGACCCATAGTTGAGGCCCATTGTGATGTATTCATGGCCCATGGGTAAGGCTCATTATGAGGTATTCACGGCCTATAGGAAAGGCCCATTAAGATATGTATTAGGCCCATGAGCAGGGTCCACTTGTTGTGTATATGTGGCCCTCGAGTAAGGCCCATTGTGTTGTATATTAGGCCTTTGTGTGAGGCCGTGGGCCCATTATATGTTTGGCTATATGTGGTCATTCCTTGGGAGCAATGTTGGTTAAATGCCCACATTGTCGAGGCCAATTGTTGATGTCAGTTATTGATACCGATTATGAGTATGTGGCAGCATAGCATCATGAAACATACCCATACGCATCATCTGCATGTTTGTTATGAGACGTGATTGACCATTGCATATGTCATAGGGCAGGTTGTTCATAGGTCTCCCTGATAGGCGGAGTCGCCCCACATGAGCGCACGGTATGCGAAGGATTAATGCATGATTGGATTGTGTGACTCATGCATCTCACATTTGTGTGATATGACCACCATACGCCTTAGCGACATCAGGGTCGTAGCCTCCACAGGAATTTCATGGATGGTCAGATGGGATACCGAAAATCTATTCTATATGGGGTGCTATAGATATCCTTGGGTGAAAGTCCCTAAACCCTCTTGGTTCCAGAGGTTACTCCAATGTCTAGACCAAGTGGATGCATGAGCGCATGAGGGCCGTATACTGTTAGGCCGTGTCTCCCACTGTATCGTAGTCAGTTAGAATGGGGTGCTGCCTTACCTACCCGAGAGGAGGGGGCAATGTTAGGCTGAGTCTGACCAGCTCGAGGAATGGGTCCGCTATCGACGAGTCGGGCCTGATATTGGAAGGTGGATAGTGAGGTCTCTTCCACTCACCTTGTTGCACGTGATGGGGCGATAATCTAGTTTGAATTGTAATAGACCCCGGTGATTTTTCAAAGAGGAACCGTACTGATATGTGGACTTATTGAGTAAGAGTTGCATGCTCATTCATTCATTCATTCACTATCCACTCAGGCTGGTGGTGCACAACTAATTATTGTGTATCTTCGTTATGGCAAGAATTTTGATTGGGCGCATAACTAACCTGAGATCAGGAGTTTACCAAATTGAGTTTGACTATCCAAATTTAGGTATGAGACTGGTTTGGATAGAAGTCCTTGTGGTGGACCCCATAGCTTACGATACTACGTACTATCATCCTGACTTCACACTCTAGCATGGTCATTTCATTCGCACTGCATATCGCATTACATCCGCGGCATATGGTATTTTGGGTTACTGTACTTCTGCGTTCATATAGTCTAGATATAACTGACGCTATTCGTAAACTTATCAGGAATTGCATGTTGCATCGCATCCTCGACATCTGATATTTGGCTCTTTATGACTCCTCATTTGCATAGTTGTTCTATATTACGTATTCTGATATTGATTGACTCATGAACTTGTCCGTATTTTTGCTTACTCTATTAACTCATAATCTAGTCAATGTTTCTGCTTATTCCGATATTGTACGATTTATGGATTATCGGTATTTTCGGTATTGTATGATAATGGTATTGTATTGAATACTCGGCACTTACCTTGTGCACACACTTACACCACCCTCTAAGTTTTTTATAAGATTATGCACGATAGATGCGTGCAGGTGATGTTAGGTTGCAGCAGCGTGGAGCTTGGAGTATGTAGCTAACTTCTGGAGTTTTAATCTTTACATATGTATTTCCTTTTCAGCATTGTATTCAAATGTTTATATTAGTGGATATGTGATGATGATGTTGCCTTTATGAATTGGGTAATCTTGTGGTTATGCTTATTACGAGTTAAATGTAAAAAAAATAATCCTCCTTATAGGATTCCAGGATCGGAATCTGACGTATGGACGCTAGGAGCAGAGAATGGGGTACTACGGAGGTTGTTAGCACCAAATTCGACGATTGGGATCCCTGTGAATCCGATTCCTGGGTTTGGGGCGTGACATTAGGTTAGGGAGTTGAGATTATGATTAGGTGTATGTTTAGGTTTAGGGATTTGAGAATATATTTATGTTTTAGGTTTAGGTTTAGGTTTTAGTTTATAGGTTTAGGTTATAGGTTTAGGTTTTGGTTTTAGGTTTAGGTTAAGGTTATGAGTTTAGGTTATAGGTTAACGTTTAGGTTATAGGTTTTGGTCTAAGTTAAGGTTATAGGTTTTGGTTTAAGTTTAGGTTTAGGTTTTAGGTTTAGGTTAAGGTTATAGGTTTAGGTTTATGTTATAGGTTTAGGTTTAGGAAATTGAGAATAGGTTAAGGTTTAGGTTTAGGAAATCGGGTTCGGGTTTGGGATTGGGTTTAGGTTTGGGTTTTCAAGTTTAGGTTTAGGTTTAGGAAATCGGGTTCGGGTTCGGGAATGGGTTTAGGTTTGGGTTTTCAAGTTTAGGTTTAGGTTTAGGTTTAGGTTAAGGAGTTGAGATTAGGATTAGGTGTAGGTTTACGTTTAGGGATTTGAGATTACATTTTGGTTTTAAGTTTTGGTTTAGGTTTTAGTTTATAGGTTTAGGTTTAGGTTTTAGGTTTAGGTTAAGGTTAGGTTATAGGTTGTAAGTTTAGGTTACAGGTTATAGGTTAAGGTTTAGGTTTTAGGTTTTGGTTTAAGTTAAGGTTATAGATTTTGGTTTAGGTTTAGGTTTAGGTTTTAGGTTTAGGTTAAGGTTATAGGTTTAGGTTATAGGTTTAGGTTAGGTTTAGGTTTAGGTTTAGGTTTAGGTTTAAGTTATCGGTTATAACTTTAGAGAATTGAGAATAGGTTAAGGTTTAGGTTTAGGAAATCGGGTTCGGGTTCGGGATCAGGTTTAGGTTTGGGTTTTCAAGTTTAGGTTTAGGTTTAGGTTAGGGAGTTAAGATTAAGATTTAGTATAGGTTTAAGTTTAGGGATTTGAGAATACATTTAAGTTTCAGGTTTTAGTTTATAGGTTTAGGTTATAGGTTTAGGTTTAGGTTTGGGTTCTAGGTTTTAGGTTTAGGTTAAGGTTTAGGTTTTAGGTTTAGGTTTAGGTTAAGGTTTAGGTTTAGGTTTTAGGTTATAGGTTTAGGTTTAGGTTTAGGTTTAGTTTTCAGTTTAGGTTTTAGGTTATAGGTTTAGGTTTAGGTTTTAGGTTTAGGTTAAGGTTATAAGTTTAGGTTATATGTTATAGGTTAAGGTTTAGGTTATAGGTTTTGGTTAAGGTTTATGTTTATGTTTAGGTTATAGGTTATAGCTATAGGGAATTGAGAATAGGTTAAGGTTTAGGTTTAGGAAATTAGGTTTGGGTTCAAGATCGGGTTTAGGTTTGGGTTTTCAAGTTTATCTTTATGTTTAGGTTAGGGAGTTGAGATTAGGATTAGGTGTAGGTTTACATTTATGGTTTTGAGAATACATTTAGGTTTTTGGTTCAGGTATAGGTTTTAGGTTATAGGTTTAGGTTTAGGTTATAAGTTATAGCTTTAGGGAATTGAGAATAAGTTAAGGTTTAGGTTAAGGAAATTCAGTTCGGGTTCGGGATCGGGTTAAGGTTTGAGTTTTCAAGTTTAGGTTTAGGTTAAGGAGTTGAGATTAGGATTAGGTGTAGGTATAGGTTTAGGGATTTAAGAATACATTTAGGTTTTAGGTTATAAGTGTAGGTTATAGGTTTAGGTTTAAGTTAGGTTATAGGTTAAGGTTTAAGGAATTGAGAATAGGTTAAGGTTTAGGTTTAGGGATTTAAGAATATATTTAGGTTTTAGGTTATAAGTGTAGGTTATTGGTTTAGGTTTAAGTTAGGTTATAGGTTATGGTTTAGGGAATTGAGAATAGGTTAAGGTTTAAGTATAGGGATTTGAGAATACATTTAGGTTTAGGTTTTAGGTTTAGGTTAAGGTTATAGGTTTATGTTATATGCTATAGCTTTAGGGAATTGAGAATAGGTTAAGGTTTAGGTTTAGGAAATCGGGTTCGGGTTCGGGATAGGGTTTAGGTTTGGGTTTTCAAGTTTAGGTTTAGGTTTAGGTTAGGGAGTTGAGATTAGGAATAGGTGTAGGTTTAGGCTTAGGGATTTGAGAATACATTTAGGTTTTAGGTTTAGGTATAGGTTTTAGGTTATAGGTTTAGGTTTAGGTTAAGGTTTAGGTTATAGGTTTTGGTTTAGGGTTAGGTTTAGGTTATAGGTTATAGCTTTGAGAATTTGAGAATAGGTTTAGGTTATAGGTTTAGGGTGTGGTTTAGGTTAAGGGTGTGGTCCCTACAAATACAGATATAAACACGGCCTGTCCAAATGGCCAGGCCCCTCCAATACTATCCATAGGAAATAGACTGCTTCATCATGGTCATAACAGCAGTTCCCACCTTTCAGGGACCCCCGCTCATCCGGATAGCTCTGACGCACATCCGGGTATACTCCATTAATTTTAAGTAAGTATAAAAACACAGCTTGTCCAAATGGTCAGGCCCCTTCAATGTTGTCCATAGGAAATGGACGGCTTCATCATGGTCATAACAACGGTTCTCACCTTACAGGGACCCTCGCTCATTCGGATAGCTCTGACACACATCCGGGTCTTCTCCATTAATTTTGAGTAAATATAAAACATGGCCTGTCCAAATGGCCAGGCCCCTCCAATGTTGTCCATAGGAAATAGACAACTTCATCATGGTCATAGCAGCGGTTCCCACCTTCCCGGGACCTTCACTCATCTGGATAGCTCTGACGCACATCCAGGTTTGCTCCATTAATTTCTAGCAAATATAAAAACACGGCCTGTCCAAATGGTTAGGCCCCTCCAATGTTGTCCATAGGAAATGGATAACTTCATCATACTCATAACAGTGGTTCCCACCTTTCAGGGACCCCCGCTCATCCAGATAGTTTCGACCACATCTGAGTCTGCAACCTAATCTTAAGTACCAAATGTTGCAGATATTATGGGTTCTTAGTACAATCACATCCCCATGTTAACAGTTCATTGTTATTTTTGAGCTCAAACTTCCAACTTCTTCCTATTTTTCTTTAACTCTTATCAAATTAAGAGCAGCATGAGGGGTGTGTGTGTGTGTGTGTGTGTGTGTGTATACATATAAATAAACAAAGAAAATAAAATAATTGTACTGACAGATTAGAAAGACAAAAGCTCCTCTTCCTCTAATTTCATAGATTAACAACATGCCCCAAATTTGTTGAGCACAGAAATAACACTATTAAAAAGATAATAGCCCATGTACACATCTTTAAAATGGCAAGCCAGCTACAAAGACCAAACAAAAGCAGCCCCAGCAAAGGCATTAAAGAGGCTAATTGTGGAAAAGAGTACATTACCCCTTGAAAACAAGTAGATGTGTCTAATTTGATCAGGATATTTAAGGATATATGATCAGGAAACAAGTAGATGTGTCTAATATGATCAGGATAACAATTTAAAGATGTATAGGCATTTTCAAGTTCTTATACAGTCAACTAAGGAAATAAGATCCATGGATAATTACTCTCCTTAGCCACAAGTAGATGTGTCTAATATGATCAGGATATTTAAGGACGATAAACCCTTATTGAGAAATATTTTCAACACAAATTAACTAAGTAAATGAATAGTGAATCCATATAGATTAGGTTATTTGAATTGGTTTATTCATTGAAAGTTGTGCTTTAGAGAGTTCTTTTCCCCTCTTATAAGCTCTTCCTTGCTCCACGCGCTTTGCATACCCTCTGTTATGTTCTCAAGTTTGTGTTTCCCTGTGAATGTGAGTAGTGCATGATAAATCTTTCTCCTAAATCTGTTCATAGACATTTGATTATGATAGCAATTTGCACTTGCATCATTTCCATTGGACATGTTTTAAGTTCTAGCTTGATTTAGGAAAAAAAAAAAGGAAAAAAAAAAAACTCAATTGATAAAACTAAAGGCTAACTATAATCTACACTCAAATCATGTCAATTGATCGAAGCTCCTTAGTTCCCTAGAAATGTAATTTATACAAGGATAGAAACTTTAATACTTTTTAGGTGTAATGAACTTTACCCCCATGAATGTTGATGAAGTCATCATCTGAGTCAGACTCCTGAATACTAATAGAGTCAAACTACAATTCCTCTTGACATATTACTGCAAGCATAAAATATTTTAGAATCAAGCCTCTACTTTCATTTTCAATATCTTGGGTCAATAATTCATAAGTGGAGAGATTGAGAAGGATGTTTGCCTATAGAATTCTAATGTTAAAAAATGGAGATGTGCCCTTGGAGTTTTATATGATCGTCCTGTACCACTCAAACTAAAAGACAAATTCTATAGGATGGTTATAAGACCAAGCATGCTTTATGGGACAAAAAGTTGAGCAACTAAGGAACAACACGTCCATAGGATGTGTGGCGCTAAAATGAGGATGTTGAGATGGATGAGTGGCAAGACAAGGAATGATAGATATAGAAATGAATGAATTGGAGGGAACTTAGGGCTATCACCAATAGGTAACAAGATGAAGGAAAGTACACTTAATGATTTGGTCATGTGCAATAGAGACCAAGGACTGCAAATAATGATAGAAGTCCTAATGCATTGGAATCACCATAAAAGAGCATATAACATGGATTAATACGATCCCATTCAATGAATGAATGCATAAAAGATACCAATAAAGCATTCAATAATGATAAGAAATTAACTTTTTGAAGGATTATAACCTTAAAATTGCACTTATCAGATAATCCTAATATTTCCTCGAGTTTCCATGAAATGTACAATTAGAAAGAAAATGGAAAGTAACTGAATTTGGCAGGCCAAATCAAAATGTTAGTATCTTATGATCTGTATGACTTCCAAGCTACACCTCATTCACAACAGCACCTAGTTCAATGCTATTTCTATTTAATGAATGAACTAACTCCCACCAGATCGAAAATAGCAGATCTCTTCAAAGGAACAATCAAAAGTGAGATTCAACTATCAATTAAAGAGTAAAAGCAAAATCAAAAGTGAGATTCAACTATCAATTAAATGAAGCGGAACAAATTCATAGCAGTAAAACATTAAGTTTTAGTAGATAAAGAGATGTTTTCTCACTACTTTGAGGTTTTAGCCCCACAGGCACCTCCACATGTGGATATGCATGCTAACTGGGCACGTGCATATGACATCTAGGCCACGTATCAGGTGGAAAATGGTGTAGATTATACAGCTAAAAGCCAGTCCAGAAAACCACTCAGGCCCCCCATAAATGAATAAAAACATTGGACAGTCATTTTCGAGGCCACCAAATCTGCCTATTACCGTGCGGCTGACCTGACAGTTAAATAGCTTGAGTTTCTGGCTAGATGACCTACACTGATTCGCACGTGATACACAGATAACATTTGCCAGGTTGGCATGTGGAGCCCCAAATAGAGGTGCATGTGGACCAATGGAGGATACTTGAGGGGTTAGCAAACCTCCAGTCTCAGGTATGTTGATGGAAATTGATTTCATCATGCATTGAGGACATAATGTTCTTGCATGATTACTTGCTGATGACAGGAGATTCAACTTGGCATATAAAGATAATAGATACAAACATTGTCTATCTCCTTGAAAAGCCCTCATGATGACAGTTATAAACAACAATGTAAAATTCGAAATCAAAGGGCACTTTCTACCAATTATCTTGAAACTAGCACTGATAGTTAACAACAGAATTAATCCAGTTCAATATCTGCACCATAAAATAAGAGTAATCTACCAAATTTGGTAAATGAATCAATGAAAGATAAATGATAGACAACAAGGAATTATTCCAACAAGAATGTTGTTAGTGAACTATAACTATTGATATGAATGTTAGACATTAGTAAGAAACAATCAACAAGAATCCCTACACATTTTATTCAAATTTCAACCAATAGATGGTGGGTGAATTTAGTACACAATATTATGTGTACGGAAGTATCTCAATACTAACTCAATGCCATCCAATCTATTCACATAACTCTTCTCACCAAGTTGAAGGTGTTTTCCTAAAATTACTTTATATCTTTTATGGGCCATATCACAAGATTTTAGAGGTTTGGGGTGATTTTAACACTGTTTCGGTCTAGTAAAAAGGCCTAATATGGATTGCCTAATTCATTGATGAGTTGAATCTCATGGCATTAAATCCAAATCTTTCATTTGTCACAAATAAAAATATCTTATTTATTATAATTTGATTGGACCACATCAACGGCAATCTCACGGCAATCCTAAAATCCCAAATTCCTAAAATTCCCACATCCTCGATTCCTAAAATCCTCAAACCCCCAATTTGTAAAATCAGAAAATCCCCAATTTTAAAAGTCCTCAAATCCCAAAAATCCTAAAATCCCTAAATCCCCAATTTGTAAAATCAGAAAAACTGAATTTGAGGTCTACATTCAAATCGAGAATCTACAAACTAATAACTCCCAATTTCCTAAATCGGCATTAATATTGAGAGAGATTGAGAGAGAGAGAGAGATACCTCACTGTCATGAATGACCTTCAACTGAGCTTCAGAGAGAGAGAGGGGGGGCATGCGTGGGTAAGGCATTCGGCAATGGTTCGTAAGGGAGATCAGAGAGAGAGGAAGAGAGAGACAGAGGGAGAGAGGAGGAATAGGAGGTGAGAGAGACAGAGAGGGAGAAAGAGAGAGATAAAGAGCGAGAGGAGGGAGAGGGTGCAAGAGAGAGAGAGAGAGAGAGAGAGAGAGAGAGAGAGAGGAGACTGCAGCAGATTAGGGCAGTCTCTCTCACAGACGCAGGTTAGGTAACCCATGAGTAGTGATTTGGCTATTGAACCAAAGTCACCAAGTTCTGTGGTCCCCACTATGATGTATGTGTTGTATCCACGCCGTCCATTCATTTTGAGATATTATTTTAGGACATGAGCCAAAGAATGAGGCAGATAAAAAGATGTAGTGGACCTCACCATAGAAAATAATGGGGAGAGTGATTCCCACCGTCTATTTTTTCTGTTCATTTTATGACATAAGCAAAAATATAAAGTAGATCCAAATCTCAAATATATATATACCATAGTATAGGAAATAGTTGGGATTGACCATTAAAAACTTCTTTTAAGCCACAAAAGTTTTAGATCAGGCTGATATTTATTTTTTAACTTAATCCCTAACTTTGTGACCTTATCAGATGATTGAATTGAAATGAACATTGCAGTGAGCAGTAGGAATTTCTCCATGTCAATGTCCAATCGATATTATTTTTTGTAATGCAGTTCAACTCAGATTTCGATATGCTCGGTCTGCTTGTTTTTTTAGCTTATGCCCTGAAATAATCTAGAAAAATGGACGAACGGTGTGGATATACTACGCATACAATAAGTTGGGCCCATGGTCATTCCTGCACCGTGTTGGGTGTGGGCGAGCCGCACCTCATCCACTCCCGTTTGGTAAGACCGCGCACGCGTGTCCACGTGGCAAGCATGAGGTACTTCAGGAAGCCCCCGACACTGGAAGATTTGTCAAAACGTCATGTTTGTATATGATGGATTGACTACGCCCCATAGTGTATGTGTTTTATCAATGTTATCCATCTATTTTCTAGATCATTTTAGGGTTTGAGATAAAAAAAAATGAGGTAATGAATGTCAACCATTAAAAAACTTTTTGAGGCCTATAAAAGTTCTGGATTAATTTTATCTTTATTTTTTCCCTTCATTTGTGCCTGTATGACCTAATCAATATAGAGCCATTTTAGGCCTAGGGCTAAAAAATAAGTCTTATCACTCAGGTGGACCACATGGTTGGAAACACCATGCACCACGACACTTCCTGAAAAGTTGTTTCCCTTAGTGTGTCTTTCTTCAATTAGAAGGTTGGAAACACTATACACGGCAACACTCACCCTCCAAATTGTTTCCCTTGGTGTGTCCCTTGAATTACAAGTGGGCCTGGTTTTTGGGTCCCAAGCCTAAACTTTAGTGTGGCATGGTTTGATTGGATTTGACGTAATCATCAAAATTGACCTTGTAAAAAAATCAGTCATGGACATCTCTCTCCCAACTATTTCCTTTAGTGGGGCCCACCTAAATCATAGGTTGGCCTAATGGTGTTTTGGCCCTAGGCCAAATATGAGATGGCACTTGTAATGGTTATAGTAGATTCATCATCATAGTGACCCATAAAAAATAAAGGGTGGGCATCCCCCTCCTAACTATTTCCCTTGGTATGACCCACATAAATATCAAAATGGGCCTGTTTCAGAGACCTATGTCTAAAATTGAGTCACACGCCGGATGGTCAGAGTGGAATTTAAAAATATTGTTTACATGCAATATCTTTAGAGTCTCGCAAGTAAAGAGGTCGGCCGACATGGGTGTACACTACAATGATATGTTCCTAAAATAATGGTGACCATCAAGTGTGTGACCCAATTTAGTCCCATGTCTAAAAAATTAACCTCGTTCTTGATTCAAGTGGCCATACCAAGGGAAACACCTAGGAGGGAAATGCCCATCCTTAATTTTTTTACGAGGCCCACTATGATGTGTAAATGAAATCCAATTCAATCATTACATGTGTTAACCTAGGTTAGGCACATGGGCAAAAAATCAGGCTAACATGTGATTTAGGTGGGCCATATAAAAGGTAACAAGTGGGAGAGATACATCCGATGTAGCTTTTAAACCATGCCGACCATAATGATCATGTGAAATCCACTGGAACAACTAAACAACACACCAAAATGTAGACTTGGGGCTGAAAAATCTGAAGCATCCCTGATATTGGTGAGCTGCACCAAGGGAAATAGTTTGAAGGGTAGGCCTCACCTTGTACAGTATTTCCAGTTATGTGGTCCATCTCAATCACTAATAGAACTGGTTTACAAGACATGCCTAAAATTGTGTCAAGCGAGTGGAGCATTTTTTAAGATTTTAAGGAATGGCCAGAAAAGGAGCTTACCCAAAATCCACTACATATCAGTGTTATGGATTGTTAATCTTTCCAAATCGTGCGATCCAACGGAGACGCCCATAACTCCATCGTTTGATGCCGGATTGGGTCAATTTTTGGTCATCTGAAATCGTCGTATTCCGAGACCATTTGGGCATCCGTAAGTGGGATCGTAGTCATCGGTCCTGAATGTTTCCTTCATCTCCTTGTCCAATAGTAACCCTCATAACTCTCTCTTCAGGGGTCGAATTTAGACTATTTCAGGTCATTGGAATGGTAACGTGTCAAACTTCCAAATGAGACTAGAATTGCCTAATTCAAAGACCGTTCAATATCCCAAAAGAACGTTGGACCTCTTCGATCATCATTTTTCAATATGGATTGTTAATCTTTCCAAATCGCGCGATCCAATGGAGATGCCCATAACTCCATCGTTTGATGTTGGATTGGGTCAATTTTTGGTCATTTGAAAGGTACTTTAGTGCTCCTTCATTCCTGACTAGAATCGTCGTATTTCGAGACCATTTGGGCATCCGTAAGTGGGATCGCAAGACATGCCTAAAATTACGTCATGCGAGTGGAGTATTTTTTAGGATTTTAAGGAATGGCCAGAAAAGGAGCTTACCCAAAATCCACTACATATCAGTGTCCTCCAATTGAATGGTTATGAACTTGCTATTGTTATTTTGGGTCATAACTTATCCATGTATAGTCCCACAACATGCATTTAGGATTTCATACATGCATGACACCTAAAAAACAAGTGTATGACACAATATCTGCTCTTTAATTCCACTAATGCTACACACATTATCTACAAGTGCACATATTTCTAGGTTCTTGTTACCCAAAATAACTCCCACAACACAGGCATAACACAATGACATGCTAGTTTTACTCCATGTCAATGAAGAACAAACTGCCCAATACACTTCCACAAATAGTAATTTCATTTCCAGGCATTTGTTTATAAAACGAGATCCTCAAATTCTCAAGAATATTTGATATTATTAGTCTTAATTTCATTTTTAAATCCTAATTAAATAATTTTATTTAATTTCATTTATAAATCCTAATTTCATTTATTCTACATCTTAAAGAAAAAATAATAATAAAAATCCTAATTATGTAATTCACATGTACAAAAACACATTTGTAGAATCTACATTATATCGCACACAATTAAGGTACTATTTGGGTCGCTCTAGTTTTTACCTCAAGAATAAAGATTAAATGGACCACACCACAAATAAGAGGAACGGATTGGTTACTCCCCCTACACCATCCAATGGCTAGTGGTTGGTGTTGTGTAGGCCCCACCATGATGTATGTGTTTAATCCATGCTGTCCCCATGAGGTCAAGCTGTGTGGGCCCCACCATGATGTGTGTCAAACATCAACACCATGCATTTGATGGGTCCCCTTTAAATTATGGGATACCGTAAAAATCAGCCGTATACGGAACTCCGGTGAGCCATACCATCTAAAATCACGTGAAGACATGCCTAAAACATATAAAAGCACTTGGTGGGCCCCACCTGAAGTTTGGATGGGTCTGAAACTTGGTATGACCCCTCATCTAAGTGGCACACACATAATGGATGGACTGGATTTGTGGACCACATCTCGGTGAGCCCAAAAAATAATTATGAATGTTTTAATGGAGGGTAACCCCTCTTAACTTTTGTATGTGGTGTGGCCCACATAAGTCATAGATTGATTTAATTTTTAATCCCTGGGCCCACCATAGGATGATGCATCTGACTAATGGGGTACATGTTTGACACACATCATGGTGGGGCCCGCAGAGCCATATCCGACCTCAGCCCAAATTTGGGCGTGCGCCCAAAACAGAGGCCCGCCCAAAAAACCCCCAAATCGCAAAACCTTTCTCCCTCTCTCTCTCTCTCTCTCTCTCGTGCTCTATTCCCTAACCCTATCTGTCACCCGATCTTGCTCCAGCTCTCTCATCTTCCTCCCTCTCTCTATTCGTTCCCCAATTTGTCTCGTGCTACCTCTTCCTCTTCGTCTCCCTCTCCCTATGTCGTGCTCCCTCTCCCTCTCCCTTCCCCTCTCGGTGCATCGTCTCTATTGCTCCATCACTACCTCCACATCTGGTGTGGCCAGCAGCGCTCACCCTTCACGAGGAGGAGGAAAAAGAATAAGGTATGTTTTTTCTTTTTTCATTTTCAATCATCTATCACATTCTCTGGTGCAACCAGCAGCTCCCGCCCTTCACGAGGAGGAGGAAAAAGAATATGGTATGTTTTTTCTTTTTTCATTTTCAATCATCTGTCATATTCTCTTCACACAACATTGTTTTTTCTGATTTTCATTTTTTCCTTGCTTGGTATTGCCTTTATGAACATGAAATGCCATTGGTTTTAGGGATTTTAGTTATTGGTTTCAGGTATTTTTAAATCTGTCTGCTCTTCTTTTGATGTTGATCTTCGATGTTGTTTCTTGGTGATTTCAGATTTCCTATTGATATTTACGGTCTGTAATAATCTCTTATAGCTTGATTTGTTGCCAAAACACATACCCACTTGGGGTTTTGATTGGTTTCTAGCAATGCCATTTGATTTCATGATCCCTGCACTTCTGTAGCTTTTGATTTATAGGTGGAATTTGGCTGTAAACTTTATATTTTGTCATATTTAAGGTTTTTTCTCAGTTGGTATTGCCTTCATGATCATTAAACACCACTGGTTTTTGGAATTGTATTTATTGGTTTAATGGATTTTTAAATGTGTCTTCTCTTCTTGGGATTTTAATCTTCATGTCTGTCTTATTCAGTAATTTCAAATTTCCTGCTTTTATTGTTGGTCTATATGAAGAAATATAATTTATTTTGTTGCTAAAACACATTTCCTAATTTGGGTTTTCATTGGTTTCTATCAATGCCTGGATTTTATGATGCTTTCACCTATGTAGATTTTGATTTAAAGGTGGAATTTGGAAGTAAACTTAATATTTATTTATTATTATTTTTTTTTTCGTGTAGGAAGGTTTTTTCCTAGTTTAGTACAACCTTCATGAACATGAATCACCAATCATTTCTAGGATTTTAGTTATTGGTTTCATGGATTTTTGAATCTGTCTGCCCTTCTTTTGATGTTGAAAGACTTGTCCGTTTTCGAATTTCCTACTTCTATTTGGGTTTATGTGAAGAAACACAACTTGATTTGTTGCCAAAACACATACCCAACAAGGATTTTGATTGGTTTCTATTAATTCTAGGTTTTCATGATGCTTGCACTTCTGTTGCTTTTGATTTACATGTGGAATCTGGATGAAAACTTAATATTGTTTTTCCTATTAAAGGTTTTTTCCTTGCTTGGTACAACCTTCATGAACATGAATCACCAATCATTTATGGGATTCTATTGATTGGCTTCATGGATTTTTGAATCTGTCTGCCTTTCTTTTGATGTTGAAAGACTTGTCCGTTTTCGGATTTACTACTTCTATTTGTGGTTTATGTGAAGAAATACAACTTGATTTATTGCCAAAACATACCCAGTAAGGGTTTTAATTGGTTTCTATGAATGCTAGGTTTTCATGATGCCTGCAGTTCTGATGCTTTTGATTTACATGTGGAATATGGATGAGAACTTAATATTGTTTTTCCTATTTAACATTTTTTCCTTGCTTGGTATAGCCTTCACGAACATGCATTTTATGGAGTAGAACAGTTTGAGCAATATGCGTTTTCTAAGTAACTTTGTTATTTGCTGCAACATGCATTTTATGGAGTAGAACAGTTTGAGCAGAAATTGTCAGTTTCAGATAAAAATTTACTACGTAAAGGTTTCGATTTCAAACAAAAAAAAAATCAGTAATGTGCACTTTTCTGTAATATATTATGTTGCTCCATTCAAATTCTGCTGCTTTCAAGTAATCGGTGTCAAATAAGATAGTTTAGATACCACCAAATAAATTTTTTTTTCTATTTATGGCAGTAGATAAGTAAGCTTGGTTTATGATCAAATATAAGTAACTTTTTTTATTTAAAGTTACATAATGCTTATAATGCTTAAATTAGTCCACTTGGACATGTGTTTACAATGCTTGAATCAGTTCACTTGAACATGTGTTTACGATGATTAAATCAGTCCACTAGAACATGTGTTTACGATGATTAAATCAGTCCACTGGAACATGTGTTTATGATGCTTAAGTCAATCAACTCGGATGTGCGGTAATGATGATAAGATCTTCAGCAAGAACATGTGTTTATGATGCTTAAATAAATCGACTTGGATGTGTTGTAATGATGCTAAGATCAGCCCCATAGAACATTTTCTTATGATGCTTAAATCAATCCACTTGAACATGTATGAATGATGCTTAACTTAGTTCACTTGAACATGTGTGAATGATGCTCAACTTGGTTCACTTGAAAATGTACGAATGATGCTAAACTTGGTTCACTTGAACATGTGTGAATAATACTGACTTGTGACGTAGTTCGAAATTGATTGTTTAATTTGACTAATATGGATTTGCCTTGCATCTAAAATTGAATTTACATTATTTTTCATTAAGCTATTGTTGATATGAAGAATGTATTTCTTGTAGAAGAATATTTGTAGGATACATTATTCATATATCATTTTCTTATCATAAATTATTCATATTACAGTTTATAATTGTGACTTGTAATTTTTAGATTTGTAAGTTAGATAATTAGTTACTTGTTTGAGGATTTCTATGGGGCCATACATAAATATGGTGTGTTTTTGGTGGCATAGAAATCGCTCAAATTGTCCCATTTTTGACAGTTCAAGGTTAGATGAATAGTATGCTTTCATATAACTATTTAAATGTTCATGCCTGATCCGCGGTCCATCTCTTCGTTTCTCTCTAGATATGTTTCTTCCGTTTCGTATCCAATGTCAAATATTTTTACATTGTTTTAGATATTTGGCATCGGAATGTAGATCAACTTATCTGGAGAGGCATGGGGAGATATTGCCGAATTTTTGACGTGGACGTTTAAATGGGAATATGAAAGTATTACAATCTATCCAACCTTGGATGAGTAACTAATTTAAGATTTAATTGTATTAGCTTAGAATTGATGGAGTAGACCTGGATGTGCATTGGAGCTATCCAGATGAGCCGGGGTCCGTGGAAGGTGGGAACCACTAGATATGACCATGATAAAGTTGTCCATTTCCTATGGTCAACATTGGAGGGGCTTGACCATTTGGACAGGCCGTGTTTATGTATTTGTTCGAAATTAATGGAGTAGACCCAGATGTGTGTTAAAGCTATCCGAATGAGTGGGGGTCCCTGAAAGGTGGAAATCACTGTTATGACCATGATGAAGCTGTTCATTTTTCATGGACAACATTTGAGGGGCCTAACCATTTGGACAGGCCATGTTTATGTATTTTCTCAAAATTAATGGAGCATACCAGATGTGCGTCGAAACTATTCGGATGAGCAGGGGTCCCTAGAAGGTGGGAACCACTGGATATGACCATGATGAAGCTATCCATTTTTTATGGATAGCATTGGAGAGGCCTGACCATTTGGACTACCCGTGTTTATGTATTTGCTCGAAATTAATGAAGCAGACCCAGATGTGCGTCGGAGCAATCCGGATAAGCGAAGGTCCCTGAAAGGTGGGAACCGCTGTTCTGACCATAATGAAGCTGTCCATTTCCTATGGACAGCATTGGAGGGGCCTGGCCATTTGGACAGGCGGTGTTTATATCTGTATTTGCAGGTACCACATCCTTAACCTAAACCTATAACCTAACCCTAACCCTAAACCAAAACCTATAACCTAAACCTTAACCAAAACATAAACCTAAACCTATGCCTATACCTATAACCTAAACTTAAACCTTAACCTTAACCGATAACCTATACTTATAACCTATAACCTAAACCTATACCTATAACATAAACCTAAACCTTAACCTATTACCTAAACCTATACTTATAACCTTGATCTAAACCTATTCTTAAATTCCAAAACTTATACTTATAACTTAAACCTAGACCTTAACCTTAACCTATAACCTATACTTATAACCTTAACCTAAACTTACAACCTTAACCTAAAATTAAACATTAACCTAAACTCAAATCCCTAAACCTTAACCTATAACCCAACCTAAACCTATACTTATAACCTAAACCAATTCTCAAATCTCAAAACCTATACTTATAACCTAAACCTAAATGTATACCTAAATTCAAATCCCTAAACCTTAACCTATAACCCAACCTAAACCTATACTTATAACCTAAACCTATTCTCAAATCCCAAAACCTATACTTATAACCTAAACCTAAACTCAAAGCCCTAAACCTTAACCTATAACTCAACCTATGAACGTGCACCTACTAGTGCCCTTGTTTGTCAATTACGATGTAAGTTGAGTCAGGCGGACTACAGCGCCTAATAGGAAGATCAAGTCAAGCGTCTGCCTCATCTGGATGTGTGGAAGCTCGTCACAGGTAAATCATAGCCTCATGTCTCATGTCCCAAAACACCAGGTGAATAAAACCCTTAAAACTAAGTAGAACATCTTAGGGTTTTATAGTAAGAAAACTTTTTATCAAAACAGGAAAATCTTCAAGTTTTCTTACTTTGTCGATTATATCGAAACACCTATCGATGTGATCGACCTGCTTTGTCGATGTCCTCGGAATCTCAATCGATACAATCAAGTGGAGACTAAATGTGTCTAGCAACTGCATACTCATCTGAACGGATTTATCGATATATCGATACACCTATCGATATCATCGATATTCAAACATGGAGCCCATTGAAAGTGGCTCAATAATATCGACAAGAAGATTTTTGGCACCCCTATTTTTTTAAAAAAAAACTACTATGAGCTTCGATATATCGATGACTGTCTCGATTCAATCTGAATTCAAATATCGATTATATCAGAAGTCATTCGATCATATCGACGGTGGGCGCGTATTTCTTCCAGCAAATATTTCAGGATGTTTTTAACTTTGATCGAGGGCCACTTGAGGAAATCGATATTCTTCTATCGATGCTATCGAGTCCTGGTCGATTGGATCGAGTCTAGGCACAAAATGTCCAGCATGCTTATAGGTAAATCTATACGATTTATCGATCCTATCGACACGGTCTCGATATCATCGACATTCAAATTTTGATGACATCGGTTGACCGTCGATCATATCCTATATATCCTGAAATATTTCGACTAGTCTCTCTCATTCTTCAAGTATCGATAGCTCGATCCCAGTATCGATGGAATCTGAGTTCGAAATTCGATGACATCGACACAAATATCGATCCCATCGATCAGCTGACAATAGGTTTCAAAAGCGTATGACATTTGAGTTTATGTTATCGAGCGAACAGTCGATCCCATCGAGAGTATACGCTCGATGATATCGACCCCGCTCGATGATATTGAACTCTGTCATAAATATGACCATTTTATATCCGTTGGAACCTTTTGCCTATACATAGGAAGACTTGTGTATATTACTGATAGAGAAAGAAGAGAGTTCTTTTGTGTGTTTTACCTTTAAATCATATACCCAAAACCCTTTCTCTCATGGGAGTTCATCTTCCAATCTACTCTCATTCATTGACATTCAATAAAGTGGATTGGAAAATGAACTTCCACATTCAAGGATCCTTCAGCAACTATTTTAACAGTACATCATTAAGCTGGGATGCCTTGAATGAATAGATGACGGGAATCACTCTATCCTCCTTATAAGAAAATTCTAAGAGAGTGGATTTTCATCCTGACCTTGACCCAACTCGAAGCTAAGTACTGATACATCATATGTGTTGCGGATCAAGGGAGCTGAAGACTCTTCAACAACAAGGAGGAGATCTTCATCATTACGCTGAATGGGACTCATCGACTTATCTGTAAGTATCTAGAGTCCAGAGGACACTTGTGATCATTCCTTTCTAGGATTAAGTCTTAAGTGTTGCTCACCCTTTGAAGTCCTCAAAGGAGGCCTCCGGCGGGAGTGTACGTTATGAGTGCGTTGTGTGGACCCTTTCTCTATGAAGAGCATAAACATCTGAGTGCATTGTGTAGACCCTTACTTTGTGTGGGCATAAACATCTGGTTAGGAGTGCACCAGCAAAACTCCAAGGTTAGAGGTGAACTGAGTAGAAACCTCCATGTAAAGGTTAAAGGTGAACCTGATTTAATACCTTAGGTTTGAGGTGAGGGAAACCTCCTTAGTGAAATCTGATACACTCAAGGGATGAGTGCGACAGCCGAGAGTGGAGGAAACAAGTAGTCGAACCACTATAAAAATGACTGTGTTTGAGCCTGTTATTGTCTTCCATTGTGTGATATTCCTTACATGCTTTTATATTTAATTGTTTAAGATCACACTTCATATACACACACAGTCTTATCCATCACAATATTGTATCCAACTTGTTTATTCTTCAAACAATTTGTGATTGGATCCTCTACAAGGCTTAGAAGCCAGTAGAGTTACATTTGAGTAATCCTGTTAATTGTATATCTGATAGGATTAGTACAATAGGATTTTTAAATACATTATAAAACTTTAAAAAGTCCTATTCACGCCCCTCTAGGACATATTGGCATATTCCTACTTCAACTCAAGCGGTCTTCACCGCTATTTCAATTGGTATCAGAGCGGGTCTCTCTTTAAGGGCTTCACCACCTAGAGAGTGATCTTGACTGAAAAGTAACCATGCTCAAGAAGGTCCTAGAGGATGTGATAGATCATAACAATTGCCTTGTAATCCACACTGCTTTGAAAGCAGGAAATAATTCAAAGTGGTATCTTGATAGTGGATACTCCAGACACATGACTGGTGACCAAACTCATTTTTGTGAGTATTCAAACTATGATGGAGGATCGATCACATTTGGAGATGGTAGTTCAGCAAAAATTATTGGACAAGGGACAATAGTTGTACCAGGTCTTCCAAAAATCAAACATGTTCTCTGTATAGAAGGTCTAAAATATAATCTCCTTAGCATCTCTCAAATCTGTAACAAGGAACATCTTGTCACCTTCTCAAAAGATATGTGTAGAATTTTAGATCACATAGGAAAATCCCTTATAAACGGATTGCGCACTAGTGATAACTGTTATATCATAGAAAGTGTAAATGAGGATGTGATAAATACAAAGTGTAACATGGCGGTGAAAAATGAATCCAAATTAATACATCAAAGGTTGGGACATGTTCATTACCGAAATTTAGCTAAGCTCAGCTCAAAAAATTTGGTTAGAGGTCTTCCCAAGATTAGAAAAGAAGAAAAAGTTGTGTGTGGAGAATGTCTTAAAGGAAAACAGATAAAAACTGGACACAAAAAGACAACCACTATAGCAACAACAAAACCGTTATATCTACTCCATATGGATTTAGTTGGCCCAACCAAAGTGGAAAGAAAAGGTACTTCCTTATTATAGTTGATGACTACACCAAATTCACTTGGGTCGCATTTCTTCAGGAAAAATCGGATGCTTTTGAAGAATTTACAATCTCGGCCAAACGACTTCAAAATGAAAGAGGATATGGCATTAATCGTATTAAAAGTGATAATGGTAAAGAATTTGAAAATGACAAATTTGAAAAATACTGCAATGAGAATGGAATTCATCATGAATTCTCAGCCCCAAAAACTCCGTAGCAAAATGGAGTTGTTAAAAGGAAAAATCATGTGCTGCAAGAGATGGGATCAATCATGCTAAATGGAAAAGATATGGCAAAAAGTTTATGGGCAGAAGCTATTAATACTGCCTGCTACACCATAAATAAGTATATCTTAGAGCAGGTTTGAACAAAACTCCATACGAACTGTGGTATGGAAAGGCTCCTAGTGTGAAATATTTCTGAGTTTTTGGGAGTAAATGTTATATTTTAAGAGACGGAGATCACCTAGGAAAATTTGAGCCTAAAAGTGATGAAGGTATTTTTCTGGAGTATGCCTTGAATAGTCGTGTGTATAGAGTATACAATTAAGAACCCTTACTATTCAAGAGACAGTCAATGTGGTAATTGATGATCATCTTCATGATGAGGAGAACCCTGCAAATGAATTGGAAGATGATGCAGACTCATGCATTCTAGATAAATCAGAGAACAAAACCCCAACACCAAATGAACCTGGACCGTTCTCTGAAATACCCATCGTGAAGGATCACCCACGGGAACAAATCATTGGTGATCCAAATGATGGTATAAGAACTCGACGACAGATAGAGAATATCTACAGTCATTTCTACTTTACCTCAAAAATTGAACCTAAAAGTGTTATGGAAGCTCTTCAAGATGAACACTGGATAAATGCCATGCAAGAAGAACTTTAAAAATTTCAAAGAAATGAGGTATGGAAATTAGTTCTCAGACTAATTGACACAAACGTCATTGGAACCAAATGGGTTTTCAAGAAAAAATCCGATGAGTCTGGAAATGTAATCAGAAATTAAGCAAGGTTAGTCGCCCAAGGATACTCACAGATAGAAGGGATTGATATTGATGAAACATTTGCCCCTGTTGCTCGTCTCGAATCTATTCGAATTCTCATGGCTGTTGCTTGTGCATTAAAATTTAAACTGTTTGAGATGGATGTTAAAAGTGTATTTTTTAATAGGGATCTTGCTGAAGAAGTTTATGTAGAACAACCTAAAGGGTTTTCAAATCACAAGTTCCATCATCATGTTTATCGTCTGGATAAAGCTTTGTATGGTCTCAAACAAACACCCCGTACATGGTATGAACAGCTAACAAAATTTCTTTTAGATCATGATTTCTATAGAGGAAGTGTAGATAAGACACTTTTTACTCAAAGAATAAAGAACTCTTTGCTTATTGCGCAGATCTATGTGGATGACATAGTGTTTGGATCAACACGTGGAGATGAGGCACACAAATTCGCCAACCTCATGAAATCAGAGTTTGAAATGAGTATGGTTGGCGAATTAAACTTTTTTTTAGGGCTGCAAGTCAAGCAACTACCTGATGGTATTTTCATAAACCAGACCAAGTATGCAAGAGATTTGGTGAAAAGATTTGGGCTTGAGTCAGGTCGTACCTATCACATGCCTATGAGTACCACTCTATAACTCTCCAAAGATATTAACAGCAAAAGTGTGGACCAACATCTTTATCAAAGCATGATTAGAAGTTTACTGTATCTCACAGCTAGTCATCCAGATATATCCTTTAGCGTGGGAGTATGTGCTCGATATCAGGCAGATCCTAAGGAATCTCACCTAACAGCTGTTAAAAGGATTATCAAATATGTAGCTGGGACTACCACTTTTGGTCTATGGTATCTATATGAAACATCCACCATCATTACAGGTTATTCTGATGCAGATTGGGCTGAAAATTTAGACGATCAAAAATCAACAAGTGGAGGATGTTTTTATGTTGGTAACTGTTTGGTATCCTGGCAGAGTAAAAAGAAAAATTCAATCTCATTATCCATTACAGAGGCTGAATATATAGTTGTAGGTAGCTGTTGTGCGTAACTCCTGTGGATGAAACAAATGCTGTTGGACTACAGGATAGCACAGCCTACAATGAGTCTTTTCTGTGACAATACAAGTGCTATAAACATCTCAAAAAATCTTGTTCAACACTCTTGGACCAAGCATATTGACATCCCTTATCATTTTATCCAAGAGCTTGTTGAAGAAAAGATCATTACATTGGATTATGTAGCTACCAAAAAATAACTTGCTGATATTCTCACAAAGCCTATTGACACCAACTGATTCTGTGATGTTCAAAAATCCATTGGCATATGCTCTCATTGATAAGTATCTTAGGAACAATGGTCACATAGATACATTTAAAGTCTGAGATATTCCTGGCCACACCGCTAAGTGAGAAAATGTCAAAATTTTCATAGCAGCGATACTATCCATACTACCTTCGATTTCATCATCGATGTCATCGAAATAGTATATTGATTCAATCGACAGTTGTTGGAAATACGATGTTTCAACCATAAATTCCTTCCCACTGTCAAACTGCATTCAATTGTCTTCCTGATTTCCAACGACCATTCGCACAATTCTTGATGGAGGACATATCGATGTTATCGATAACTGATCGATATGATCGATAAGGGTGCTATATTAAGCTAAGAATTCATGAGGATTCCTAGTATATCCTTTCCAGCCCTTCATCTCTTCACCATGATCAAGGGAAAAGGAAAGTCGTCTCTTCATCCTCTGAAATCTAAGAATGTACCAACGAAAACTAGCAGGCATCAACCTATGGAAGAATATCCATCTGCTATCATTGAACGAATTGTGCTTAATATTGTCATAGAATCGTTTGGTGTGGATCTACTTCTGGAAGTAATCGGTTGGCAGAATATCCTCAATCTTGGAGGATCATATCAGCTAGGGGTGATTTGTGAAATTTTCAAATATCACCTTAGCTCATCTTCTTGATCTAGAAGTCACTCGAATTCCAGTGACGAACAGAAATCTCAACGGTTTGGGTGTATGGGGAGAAGTAACTCGTGCACTCTATCAAGGCACGACCGTTCCGCGGAATGATGAAAATCTAGTTCATGTCAACTGTCTAGGTCCCACATTCAAAATTCTTCATAACATTCTTGGGTCTAATGTATATCCCTGCGATATCAAAGGGGATCATCTCCCTCCTTTTGTGATCAATATACTCTATGATATATATTAAGAAAATCAAGTCTGTCTGCCAACTCTTCTCCTCAAGCAAATCATTCACATAATCCAAGGAAATCATCGAGAAACACTGTTCTTCCCTGTGTTCATATGCAAACTGGCACATCATGCGGGCCTACCTGCCACCTCTGATATCGTATATTCTGAAGAATGGTTCGACGATGATGCAGCACTGGAGGCACAACAGTTGTGTCCTCCTTTATCTAGGCCAAGTGCTTCCATTCCAAGGGTTGTTCCATATGCTTCACCGTCTAATTGGCCTATACATACAGGGTCAAATCCCATGCCATTGTTAAGTCCTGAATCAATTATAACTCGTCAATCTTATCATCTCGAACGTCATCTGCTAAACGGGATGGCAGGGCTAGAAGACCGACTGCACCTCTGCGAACGGCGTCTTACTGCACTTGAAGATAAAGTCGACATTCTCCAGCAAACCACTCAGCAAGTGGTGGATTTTCTCGCCATCATCCTTCTCAGAGACATTAAGCAAATGCAGTACTTCTCTGATTATCTAGTGCATCTGATGTTATGTTATTTTGGATAATTATAATAATTACTGCCTGGGGCAGTATATATATTTTTTTGGGATAGATGTTTCTAGATGATGAAACTTTTTGCTAATATGGCTGAATTCAATTCTTATTTCGTTACCATTTTAATATGTAAGGCTCTATGCTTCTCGCTTATGGAATAACTGTGCTGCTTGCTTCATCTATTTGCTTCCTTCCTTCATTGATGTATGCTTATCAATGTTGAAAATCTTTATACATCTATCTGTTTGTAGTTCTCCCATATTCTTAAAATCTTCAGACAATATCACTTGTTATGCCTTTGCCAATGACTGACAAAAAGGAGGAGAAAAGTTAAAACACTCTATGTGAAAAATTGGATATTTGTGCTCTTATATGTTGCAGGTGTAAGGGGGAGCAACTGCACCAAGAAAAAGTAATTTTTATAGTAAGGGGGAGTAAATTGTGGTTGTGTACATGAATGTGTTAGAATTTATAAAATTGTGTAATCACATGTATACACAATTTAGGATGTATTTGTCTAGATATTTTTCTAGGGTGTTTTGGATATTTTGTCACGTAATTGACAAAGGGGGAGATTGAAAGTGCACTTACTAGTACCCTTGTTTGTCAATTACGATGTAAGTTGAGTCAGGCGAACTACAATGCCTAACAGGAAGATCAAGTCAAGTGTCTGCCTCATCTGGATGTGTGGAAGCTCGTCATAGGTAAATCATAGCCTCACATCCCATGTCCCAAAACACTAGGTGAATAAAACCCTTAAAGCTAAGTAGAACATCTTAGGGTTTTATAGTAAGAATTTTTTTTATCAAAATAGGAAAATCTTCAAGTTTTCTTGATCTGTCGATTATATCAGAACACCTATCGATGTGATCGACCTACTCTGTCGATGTCCTCGAAATCTCAATCGATACAATTGAGTGGGGACTAAATATGTCCAGCAATTGCATACTCATTTGGACGGATTTATCGATATATCGATACACCTATCGATATCATCGATATTCAAACATCGAGCCCATCGGAAGTGGCTCGATAATATCGACAAGAAGATTTTCGACGCCCCTATTTTTCTAAAAAAACTACTATGAGCTTTGATATATTGATGACTGTCCCGATTTATAACACCCCGAATTTTTGCCAACCTGGGGTCAGACGTCCTTAGGCAATGGGTCAACTATATTACTCTCAGAACTCAATTCCAAAGCCAAAGAAATCATTTAGAACCAAATTCTTTAGAAATTTAATGTGTTTTACCTAGCGCTAAACTAGATTACCTGTGAAATCAGCACCAACCACTTTAAATGCGATCTATAAGACCCAAAACCTCTAAAATTGTTAACGTTATCTTACCCTGAAACCTAGGATCAAACTCTAAACCCAGTTGCTCTCGGGAATGATTTGTAACTTTGTATTGGATCTAGACCGCATGTCGAAAGTTCGATATCTATAATCTTAGACCATTATGACTGCCTAATTGGACTTGAAAATCATTTCAAAAATCAAGCCCAACCGATATCCTGAGACCATTTTACTGAGTCCGGAGTGAAGAGAGTGAGAAAAGAAAAATATTTAGAAAATTAATTCAATTTTTAAAAATCTGGCACGTATCGCTTGCACAACATTTTTAAGCATTCTGGTCGTTGGAATTCAACCAAATTTCACCCTCGGATCAGGATAGGTGGCCCTTACATGTCATAGTACTTGTGGCCCTGATCGAATTTCGGTGACCACTGAACTGAAACTGGTCCACCACGGTCGATCTAGAAACCCGACCAGACTGAAAACTTAGCTTGACCTAGATCTAGTATTAAAGAGCTTACGTCCGACCGCATTTAGTAACAGGACCTCCAGAAATGTTCTGTTGGATCAGAACAGACCCGATTTGGTTATAACCTAAGTATACCTTGGTCCTAAGTCTATATAGGTGAGTTTTTATCTTATAAAAAGGCTTTAAACCCTCTCCCATTCAGCCCATACGAATTTGAGAGAAACCCTAGGAGAGAGAAGAGAGAAAAGAGAGAGAAAGTGTGAGAGAAGTGGGAGAACCTTCCTGCTATTCTTCCCTGCTGATCTACGTGCTTACCCATCACTTTACAATCGCTATTCCAGCGATTCTGGCGTCATTCTTAAGTAAGAAAATCCTAGCCCTAACTTGTTTTAGGGTTTCCATTGATGCTAGTAGCTAGATAGCTAACCTAGCTTGTATTACAGGTTAATATTCCACGTATACGAAGACTTAGAGATTTCATCGACTCCTTTACGCTTCTAGGGCGTAAGGTGTGAATTGTAGACACTTAGTTTATCATTTTTTAAAGCTTTCAATGTCGTTTAATGGTAGATTATTGACAAGAATGTTGTTTGACATGTAGAAATGCTGTCTGTTTTTCATTTCGAATACGTACGAAGAATATGAGATTTAGGGTATTTTGGATATTTGTAGGAAATACTGTATACGTACGTATTTTGCTGATATGATTGCCATGATTATTTTCTGTGTACCTATACTAGTTATGCGTGTATGATCTGTTTGGTGAAGAGATTCGTCCTAATGCACATTTTGGCCGACATATGCTATGTAGACTAAAGTGTGTAGACCAAGTGTTTGTATAAATGTTTGTATAGGTAAGTATTGCGTAAATGAGGTTGGAGATTAGTGTTGAGATAGGATTCTCAACTATTTTGATGATGAATATGATTTCTTCCATGGTTATTATATTTGAATTGATTATCGTATATAAATGAAATACTTGTGTATGGTTAAACTGCCTATGTTGTATCTTATAACATGTTGATAACATGCTTGAATTATTTGTTATTTCAATTTTGTTTACCTCATATGATTACTGATTCACATTACATGTTCTTGGGCCTATACTCTAGTTCAGGCAGTCGGTAACAGTTTAGAATTCGTGGTTGGATTCTATTCACCACGAAGGATGTGTATGACGAACCCGAGTCGTACTAGAGTCATCAGCAGTGGTTAGGCCACACGAAGTGCTTGTGCACTTCATGTCGGTCGATTCAACGTGCGCTCGTGCTAGTCGAACTCATCAAGTAACTCGATTGACCGTTGTATGTTCACCTTGTATTCGTCATAACTGCTTGAACCTAGGGTACTGAACTTACCAGTGATAACCCTGATAATCGTGGTACCTTGATCCATTAAGACTCATGAGCCGGGCATGGTGGTATGGGACACCGTGGTCGAGCTGTCGGCCTACGCTGGGGCCATGAGCCTCCCCGTAGTGACCAGTGAGCAACCCAAACTCGTGAGCCGATTATGGTGGTATGGGATACTATATTCGAGCTGTCTTCCTACATTGATAAGGTGATGGGGGAGCGGTGCAATGAGTACATGCAACAGCCCTGACAGCCCTTTGTAGTGACCTCAAGCGTACTCTGAGTCTACATGAGGCGATGACCCCTCCGTAGCAGCAAGAGTACAACTAGGCCTGTATTGATAAGGTGATGGGGGAGTGGAGCAATGAGTGCGTACAACAGCCCTGACAGCCCTTGCAGTGACCTAGAAATATATCATCGTATGAGACTACTAGGAGTGACGACCCTAGACAGGATCCTTATTGGGAATGATATAAGGGAAGTACCCTAGTTTTCCAATCCTGCTGTATGAAAAAGACTAATAATAACTTGGTAATCATATTCATATCGCACTGCATGTGCCTGGAAGATGTGGAGCACAAAGAGAAGAAAGCATGCCGCGGACGTAAGATGGTGTCGCATGAGGGAGTATATTGGCGAGGGCATCCATCATGTCATTTCATTCTTGCATTAATCTTAGTATTTAGGAATGTTTGATTTCTTGCTTTATCATTATCGCTTGATTGATTTGATAATATGTTAACCTTTGCTCTATGATTCTACTGAGTTAGCTACTCACTCCCACGTTACGGGACGGTGTTCTGGACACCCACTAGTCCCTGTTGTAGTTTCAGATGATGGCGCAGCCTACAAGGTGAAGCCGGACTTGTACGATGATGAGGAGGATTTCTCCTATAGGCGGTTATCAGGCGGGTCTATGTAGACCGTGTTCTGATCGACGAGATACAGGGAGGTTGATTTGATACCATGACACTTGTTATTTTATATTTTTGGAGCACTCATGTATATTATTTTTGATCATTTTTGGAGTATACATGTATATGTTTAACCTGGTAACATGTTCACACTCTGGAGACTTACAATAGCTCATATATTCTATATATTTATCACATTCTTTCGCTTGCTAATTTAACTATCTCTGGAGTATGATATGCTATTTTGTCTTAGTCTCAATCTTGTTTAATGTCATTATACAAACAACATGCATTCATCATTATCTATGTTGCATAAGTGACGTTTTGGAACTCGGGAGTTGGGTTTCTACTCGACCCCTGATTTTTGGGATGTTACACGATTCAATCTGAATTCAAATATCGATCATATCGAAAGTCATTCGATCATATCGATAATGGGCACGTGTTTCTTCCAACAAATATTTCAGGATATTTTTAACTTTCATCGAGGGCCACTCGAGGAAATCGATATTCTTAGATCGATGCTATCGAGTCCTGGTCGATTAGATCGAGTCTGGGCATAAACTGTCCAATGAGCTTATAGGAAAATCTATACGATTTATCGATCCTATCGACACGGTCTCGATATCATCGACATTCAAATTTCGATGACATCGGTTGACCCACGATCATATCCTATATATCTTGAAATATTTCGGCTAGTCTCTCTCATTCTTCAAGTATCGATAGATCAATCCCAGTATTGATGAAATCGAAGTTTGAAATTTGATGACATCGACACAAGTATCAATCCCATCGATTAACTGATAATAAGTTTCAAAAGCGTATGACATTTGAGTTTGTGTTATCGAGCGAAAAGTTGATCCCATCGAGAGTATACGCTCGATGATATCGACCCCGCTCGATGATATCGAACTCTGTCATAAATATGACCGTTTTATATCCGTTGGAACCTTTTGCCTATATATAGAGAGACTTGTCTATATTGCTGGTAGAGAAAGAAGAGAGTGCTTTTGTGTATTTTACCTTTAGATCATATACCCAAAGCCCTTTCTCTTACAGGAGTTTATCTTCCAATCTACTCTCATTCATTGGCATTCAATAGAGTGGATTGAAAAATGAACTTTCGTATTCAAGGATCCTTCAGCAACTATCTTAACAGTACATCAATGGGATGCCTTGAATGAATAGATGACGGGAATCACTCTATCTTTCTTATAGGAAAATTCTAAGAGAGTGAATTTTCGTCCTGACCTTGACCCAACCCAAAGCCAAGTACTGATACATCATATGTGTTACGGATCAAGGGAGCTGAAGACTCTTCAATAACAAGGAGGAGATCTTCATCATTGCACTAAACGGGACTCGTCAACTTATCTGTAAGTATCTAGAGACCAGAGGATACTTGTGATCATTCCTTT
The DNA here is from genome assembly GCA_037074715.1 of Magnolia kwangsiensis. Classification (NCBI taxonomy): domain Eukaryota; kingdom Viridiplantae; phylum Streptophyta; class Magnoliopsida; order Magnoliales; family Magnoliaceae; genus Magnolia; species Magnolia kwangsiensis. The sequence goes on from CM073583.1 coordinate 49,631,801, forward strand.
CTAGGATTGGGTTTTAAGTGTTGCTCACCCTTTGAAGTCCTCAAAGGAGGCCTCCGGCGGGAGTGTACGTTATGAGTGCGTTGTGTGGACCCTTTCTCTATGAAGAGCATAAACATCCGAGTGCATTATGTGGACCCTTGCTTTGTGTGGGCATAAACATCTGGTTAGGAGTGCACCAGCAAAACTACAGGGTTAAAGGTGAACTGAGTAGAAACCTCCGTGTAAAGGTTAAAGGTGAACCTGATTTAATACCTTAGGTTTGAGGTGAACCCTGGGAAACCTCCTTAGTGAAATCTGATACACTCAAGGGATGAGTGCGACAGCCGGGAGTGGAGTAAACAAGTAGTCGAACCACTATAAAAATGACTGTGTTTGAGCCTGTTATTGTCTTCCATTGTGTGATATTCCTTACATGCTTTTATATTTGATTGTTTAAGATCACACTTCAAATACACACACAGTCTTATCCATCACAATATTGTATGCAACTTGTTTATTCTTCAAACAGTTTGTGATTGGATCCTCTACAAGGCTTAAAAGCTAGTAGAGTTACATTTGAGAAATCCTGTTAATTGTATATTTGATAGGATTAGTGCAATTAAATTTTTAAATGCATCATAAAACTTTAAAAATTCCTATTCACCCCCCTCTAGGACATATTGACATATTCTTACTTCAACTTAAGCGGTCTTCACCACTATTTCAACCTAAACCTATACTTATAACCTAAACATATGCTCAAATCCCAAAACCTATGCTTATAACCTAAACCTAAACCTTAAACTAAACTCAAATCCCTAAACCTTAACCTATAACCCAACCTAAACCTATACTTATAACCTAAACCTATTCTCAAATCCTAAAACCTATACTTATAACCTAAACCTAAACCTTAACCTAAACTCAAATCCTTAAACCTTAACCTATAACCTAACCTAAACCTATACTTATAACCTAAACCTATTCTTAAATCCCAAAACCTATACTTATAACCTAGACCTAAACTCAAATCCCTAAACCTAAACCTATAACCCAACCTAAACCTATACTTATACCCTAAACTTATTCTCAAATCCCAAAACCTATACTTATAACCTAAACTCAAAGCCCTAAACCTTAACCTATAACCCAACCTAAACCTGTACTTATAACCTAAACCTATTCTCAAATCCCAAAACCTATACTTATAACCTAAACCTAAACCTTAAACTAAACTCAAATCCCTAAACCTTAACCTATAACTCAACCTAAACCTATACTTATAACCTAAACCTATTCTCAAATCCCAAATCTTATACTTATAACCTAAACCTAAACCTTAACCTAAACTCAAATCCCTAAACCTTAACCTATAACCCAACCTAAACCTTTACTTATAACCTAAACTTATTCTTAAATCCTAAAACCTATACTTATGACCTAGACCTAAACTCAAATCCGTAAACCTTAACCTATAACCCAACTTAAACGTATACTTATAACCTAAACCTATTCTCAAATCCCAAAACCTATACTTATAACCTAAACCTAAACCTTAACCTAAACTCAAAGCCCAAAACCTTAACCTATAACCTAACCTAAACGTATACTTATAACTTAAACCTATTCTCAAATTCCAAAACCTATACTTATAACCTAAACCTAAACCAAATCCCTAAACCTTAACCTATAACCCAACCTAAACCTATACTTATAGCCTAAACCTATTCTCAAATCCCAAAACCCATAACCTAAACCTAAACCTTAACCTAAACCTATAACCTATAACCTAAACTAAAACCTATAACCTAAACCCGAACCCGAACCTGAATCCCTAAGGGCCCGTTTAGCCTGTCGGATTGGAAGGGATTAGATGGTATTGGAAGGGATTGGAAGTTAAATCCTGGGATTGGCCGGGCGTGCCAAACAGAGTCAGTGATCTGATCCCAATCCCATGGGTCTTAAGACAATCCACTGACAACACCATCATTACCTTTAAATCCCATCCAATCCACCTTAATCCATTCAAATTTGTCTAAGACGTGTTTGGTTCAAGGGATTGGAAGGCATGGGAAGGTTTAATCCCGGAATTGGTCGGGCGTGCCAAACAGACAGGATATAGCAGTCCCATGTATCCCGAGATAATCCACTGATAACACCATCATTACCTATAAATTCATGTCATCCACCCTAATACCATTCAATCCCTTTCAGTTCACACGGCCAAACGGGACCTAAACCTTAACTTAAACCTAAACCTAAACCTATAACCTAAACCTTAACCTAACCTTATAACCCATAACCTATAACCTAAACTCAAATCCCTACACCTTAACCTATAACCCAACCTAAACCTATACTTATAACCTAAAACTATTCTCAAATCCCAAAACCTATAACCTAAACCTAACCTTTCCCTAAACCTATAACCTACACTTATAACCTAAACCTATATGTCACGCCCCAAACCCAAAAATCAGATTCACAGGAATCTCAATCGCCGAATCTGGTGCCGACAGCCTCCGTAGTGCCCCATTCTTAGTTCCTGGCAATCATATGCCAGATTCCAATCCTGGTATCCTATAAGGAGGATTTTCATAATGATTTTTTTTTTTGTAATGGAGCATAACCACAAGCATAACCAAGTCACAAAACAACATCACCACATATCCACTATATCAAAAACTTTAAGTACAATGCGAAAAGGAAAATACAAGATGATCAAAAAGCTCCAAAATGGCCTGATACGCTCTCTTGCCTCAGCGTTGCTGCTATCCAACGACACCTGCACGCAACGGTCGTGCATAAGCTTACAAAAGCTTAGAGGGTGGTGTAAGTGTGTGCGTAAGGCAAGTGCCAATGTATATAATATCAAAGTAATGCAGTAACCTGCAGTAAGTTCATGAATAAAACCAACCATATCAATGCTATGTGATGTAAGGCATGAATGCTATCGGCCATACCAAGGCCATGCGATGTGAGACATGAATACTATCGGTCACACCGATGCAATGCGAGGCCTACATAGTCGAATATCATATGAGAAATGTAATCCAAGCAAGTCGGTACTCATCAAGTACACATATAGTACAGTTCCACTCTGGATATCACTGGGGTCTAATACACTTCGCAGTAAATGTCACCTCCCTAGCTGCACAGTCAAGCAAGCGGAATAGACCTCACTATCCACCTGACCAGTAGTCTATCAATACCTACCTGGCTCATCGATAGCGGACTCATTTGTGAGCTGTCAAACTCAGCCTAGCTTATAGCCCCCTCACTTGGGTGGATAAGGCCACACCCCCTTCCAACCAACCATGACACAGTGGGAGACGCGGCCTACTGGTATTCGACACTCGGGCGCTCATGTATCCACTCGGTCTAGACGTTGGAGCAACTTTTAATACCAAAAAGGTTCTGAAACTTTCACCCAAGGACATCCTAAGTGCCCACAGTGTTAGAACAAAGTATTTTCAGTATCCAATACGGCCATCCACGATGTGCCTGTGGAGGCCACGACCCTGATGTCGCTAGGGCGTGCAGTGATGAAGTCACACATATGCGAGATGCATGAATCACGCCGTCAAATCATGCAACAATCCAGGGTGTACTGCGCGATCATGTGGGGCACTCCGTCTCATAAGGAGTCTCGTAAGTGTCTCAGCCCAACGGCTTATGCTATGATCAAACATTTCTCATATCAAGCATACATATGATGCGTATGAGCATGAATCATGGGGCTATACTAAGCATGTTATAAAGTGATGAATTAGTAACAAGTATGGGCTTATCAATGGGCCCTAAGGAGAGTTACAATGCGGACATTTAACCAACATTGTACTTACAATGTGGACATCAAACCATCATTGTTCCCTAGGCACGGCCCACCATAAATATCATTACATGAACCATGGGAAATCACACATTGCAATGGACTCTAAGGACATCCCGTTGGGCCTCGACCCATGGGCCTTGGATACATTGATGGGCCGTATCACATGGGCCTTACATTCATCAAATGGGTTGCATTAATGGGCCTCACCAATGAGCCTTATGTACATTGCAAAGGTCCATAACCCATGGGCCTTAGAATGCATCAAAATGGGCCCCATAACATGGGCCTTATATATGACAAATGGGCTTATCCCATAGGCCTTATATATGTCAAATGGGCTTAATCCCATGGACCTTATATATGTCAAATGGGTTTAATCCCATGGGCTTTATATATGTCAAATGGGCCAAATCATATGGGCCCTAGATATATACCAAGGTGGGCCTCAATGGATGGTCATAAGTAAATCAAGATGGGCCCCATACATATGTCAAGGTGGGGTCCATTTGAACTACAGACCCATCTCTGTTTTAGCTCAAGCCATAAAATGAGCTTTATAAAATAAATTGACGGTTTGGATGTAACACATACATCATGGTGGGGGTCCACTTAAAGGTTGGATGGTGTGGATGCAACACATGCATCAAGGGTGGGGTCCACTGACCGTCCAGCACTAAGCCAGATGGCTGGACGGCGTTGATAAAACACATACATTAATGGGGTCCCACCGTCCAGTGATGTGGACGGTGCGGACGAAACACATATACATGGTGGGGTTCCACCGTCCACTACTGTGGACGGCGTCAATGAAACACATACATCACTGTGGATACCACGTTGGGCCCACCATAACGTTTATTTTCCATCTAACACGTTGAGAGGGTCATACAGACCTGGACGAAAGGGAAAAATAAATATCAAATTCTTTCAAGACTTCTGTGGGCCCAAAAAGGGTTTCAATGGTAGAGTTCAATCACCGTTGTTTCATGTGGTGTGGGCCACCTGAGATCTGGATCAAGCTGATTTTTGGGTGGACCCGCTTAAGGTAGGCGCCCACCATATGGACGGGTCGGATGACAAATAAACATCAAGGTAGGGCCCACGGTTGGAGCCATGGGTTCCCTAGCGTCCGCCCACTGTTGAACATAGGACGCCTGCGCATCCTCTCCTCTTCTGACATCCAGAGGCAGCAACCTCTACTGCTTTGAAATTATTTTTTAAAAAAAAACTGAGTTTTCTAGCGGTTTTTCCTAAATAGGGCCCGCATTAGGCACATCCACTCCAGCTATTAGATTCCTCAGCCCATAACAATTCTATCATAACCAATATTGGGCCTCTTTCAACATGTCAGAAAAATCTGGGTAGATTTCAATGGTAATGATACTGTTTTTAAAACTATGGCCCACTAGATACTCGGATCATCCTCATTTTTCGGCTCAACGCCTAAAATGAGTTGGGGAAGAGGATGGACGGCTTGGATTGGATACATACATCAAGGTGGGTCCTGTACAAATGCCCCATCCCATAGGCTTGAAATCAAGCTCATATTTGTGTTTTCTGTCCAGTAATGTCCAGACGCTGGACATTTTTGAGCTTAACAACTTATTCAAGGTGGGCCCTATTTAGGTGGGCCACCACATGATGGATGGTGTGAGTACAATACTTATAACATGGGCCCCATTTTTAGATGGCTTGGGTCAATACATGCCTAGTGGTGGGGTCCATCCAAGTGGGCCACACGGCCATTACATCACACACACAAAAAAAAAAATGAAAAAAGAGGGAGAGAGAGAGAGAGAGAGTGGGACACGCGTGTGATGGAGGGACCCCGACACTATGGGCCCTCCGTTCCATGATCTACAACATATATCAAGTGAGTCCCATTACATGTGGACCCAAAAAATTAAAATCTAATGGTGGAGATCCCTTCTCCATGAAATTAGACGGTCTAGATGACCCATATACAAGTTAGGAAGGTAAACATCATGATGGGGTCCATGGAGAATGGCCCCATCATGGAATGATATTGATGATCAAGATGGGCCATCGGCCACATCTTAGGGTCTAAAGTGAGATCCATACCATTGATCTGTAGGCCTCACTTGGCCCATCTTAAAAATATGAAAAATTAAGCTATGGAAGCACCCACCTATCCATCTTCTCGGTCCGTTGGATAGCCTATCTCCTTACGCTTCACTTTGATGGTGGAAGATAGAAGATGGATGGCTAGGATGGGAGATCTTGGAAAGGGAAAGTGGGCCACACAAATTCTTTTCTCACCTTAGAAAGCATGGACGTGGGGGTGCTCTTGCTTGGCTTGGGAATGTTGAGAAATGAGAGGGAGAGAGAGAGAGTTGTAAGGAGAGATGTGAATGATGGATGTGAGGTGAGTGATGGGTGAGGTGATGGATTGGTTGACTTTGGGTTTGCTTGACTTGTGGAGAAAGAAAGCATGGGTGCTTTGTACTAGACATGAGAGGTGATTGATGGGATTGATTGATGGGATTGATGGGACATGTTGTAGAGATTCTCTTGGGATTACAAATGTGTGGCATTTTTCCTCGAACTGAATGCGGTTCCACATCACCTAATCTGGGTATCGAATCGGTGCGTGAGTCGCGGTGTTGGAACCACAGCAGCGGTGCGGTTACAATGATACAATTCTCAGATTAAGCCGACTCAAATGTATAGGATATGACTTACGGTCATGCACAAATGTCGATTACAGGTTGTGGATTGACGAAATTCAACGGGAAGGATCGCGAGAGTCGACGGAACAATACGGTCTAGGATACAGGTCTTACACTATACTTATAACCTAAACCTTAACATTTACCTATAACCTATACTTACAACCTTAACCTCAACTTATAACGTAAACCTTAACCTATAACCTAAACTTATAACCTAAACCTAAACCTATTCTCAAATCTTAAAAATATAACCTATAACCTATAATCTAGACTAATCTTAAATCTATTTCCATAAACTGACTTTATTCTTTTCACTGTAGACATGGATAAGAGTTGGATGCGAGCTAAGAACAGGTTTTCCCAGAGTATAAATAAGGGGTTCAAGAGTTCATGGAATTTGTGCGAGATCAGAAAAATTCGAGGAATAGGATTAGGTGTCCATGTCGAAAATGCAAGAATATGATATATAAGACTTTAGAAAAAAGTAGAGAACGATTTTTTTTTATAGTTGGGATTGACCAGGGTTACACTTGGTGGATCTATTATAGTGAAGATATGACCCATAGAGTTGAGCCCACTGAAGTCCTTGCTGACACAATTGTGCCAGATGATGAGGATGAAGATGTTGACGAAATGTAAGATATCATAGGGGATGTGTTCAGGGGAACAGCTGCGGATACTGATTTTACAGTGACAAGCAGTAACCAAGATATTCCTCCAATGGGTGATGTCAAATCAGAAAGGTTTAGTAAGTTGTTGAGGGATGCGCAACATCCACTTTATCCAAGGTGTGAGAACTTCTCCAAGTTAAATTTTCTTACAAAGTTACTTCATTTGAAGATAATAAATCATTGGAGTAAAAAATTATTTGACATGTTGCTTGAGTTGTTAAAAGAAGCATTACCGGACAGTGAGACATTGCCTAAGTCTCATTATGAGGCAAAATCCTTAATGCAAGACTTAGGCCTTGGTTATGAACTCATACATGCATGTATAAATAATTGTTTATTATAACAAAAAGAGCATAATAAGGCTGAAGAGTGTCAAGAATGTGGAGAGTCTAGGTGGAAGTATGATAAAGCCAGGGGTAAGAAAATCCAGTAAAAGGTGTTAAGGTACTTCCCATTAAAATTCAAATTGTAAATATTATTTATATCTCGTAAAACGGTTAAAGATATGAGGTGGCATAAGGAGAAACGCATTCATGATGATAGTACACTGAGGCACCCTACGAACTCTAAAGCCTGGCAAAATTTTAACAAACAACATGACTGGTTTGCAGAGGATTCTCGCAATGTTCGACTAGATCTTATAAGTGATGGTTTTAATTCATTTGGTAATATGATTAGCTCGTACAGTATGTGGCCAGTGGTACTTATTTCCTACAATTTACCTCCTTAGTTGTGTATGAAGGAGTCATTTTTCATGATGTCATTGCTTATTCCTATACCCAGGTCACCTAGGAATGACATTGATGTATATTTGCGACCGTTAGTAGATGAGTTAAATGAGTTGTGGAGTCAAGGTGTACAAATGTATGACACATTTGCAGGACAGACATTTCTATTACATGCAGCGGTCTTGTGGACAATAAATGACTTTTTCGCATATGGAAATTTGTCTAGGTGGAGCACAAAGGGCAAGTTGGCTTGTCGTACATGTGGTATTGAGACTTGTTCATTGTCATTGAAGCATGGTAGAAAAACCTGTTATATAGGCCATCGTCGCTTCCTTCCGAGCGATCATAGTTGGTGCAAGAAGACAATGATCTTTGATAGCAAACAAGATCATAGGTTAACCTCTAAAAGAACTATCTGGATAAGATGTGATGTAACAACTGAGTAACATTGGAGAAGTTAGATTTGGTAAGGTATCGCACTTGGAAAAGAGAAAACGTACAATATTAGACTATAATTAGAGGAAGAAGAGCATCTTTTTTGAGTTGCCCTATTGGAGTGATCTGAAATTGCGACACAACTTGAATGTCATGCATATTGAGAAAAGTAGATGTGACAATATCTTCGGAACATTGATGAACATAAAGAAGAAAACAAAAGACATTTTCAAGGTTTGATTGGATCTACAAGAAATGGGTTTAAGGAAAGAGTTGCACTTGCAACCACATAAAAATTCGTATACTATACCAACAGCCTGCTGCACGTTAACAAAACTATAGAGAGAAAGCATTTATGTGAATGGCTGAGATTGGTGAAGTTTCCCGATGGGCATGCATCAAACATATCTTGGCGCGTAAACGTTACGGACTGTAAGGTAACTGGAATGAAAAGTCATGATTGTCACGTTCTTCTGCAATGCCTACTGCCGGTTGTAATTCGTGGATTCCTAAGTAAGGATATCAGTGTGGTGCTGATTGAATTGGGGATATTCTTTAAGGATTTTTGTTCGAAATCGTTGAATGTAGATGTTATTAAACGACTGGAGAGGGACATTGTTATAATCCTTTACAAACTTGAAAGAATATTTTCACCTGCATTTTTTGATGTCATGGTACATCTAGCGATTCACTTATCGCATGAGGTGAAGCTTATAGGCCCAGTACAATATCGTTGGATGTATCCGATCAAAAGGTGGTAAAACCTATTAAAATTTTTATTCATTTCATAAACTACATATATCCATATTTTCATGTGTATAACATAGTGGTTTTGTGTATGGATACCTTCACACACTCAAACGATTTATGAGGAATAAGGCACGACTGGAGGGGTCGATAGCTAAAGCGTACATTGATAATGAGTGCCTTACATTTTACTCCATATATCTTTTTGGCATAGAGACTAGATTCAACCAAGAAGATCAGAATGCCGATGAAAGGCAGGAGCATGAACAAGGACTCATATTTGTATTTGTACATAATGTTCTTCCTTTAGGATCCCAAACTTTCAGGATATGGACCATGAGGTTCTAGAAAATGTGCGATGGTATGTGTTGCATAATTGTGAAGAAATAAAGTCATACTTGGAATAAGTCTTCTCTCGATTATTATTTTCTCTACATATGATGATCTTAATGTTTCTTACTGATGACGTGCCATTTATGTGTAGTGAACACATATACGAGATGAAGTCCAAATTCTTCACAAATTATGATCGAATGCATCAGGATCAGCTTTTAAAATGGTTCACCAAACGTGTAAGATTTCACATTGTATCTCACCACACTTAGAATTTTCGTTGTATTGCAGATTATTTCAACCTAAGAAAATCTCTAAACAATTATATTCTATACATTATAATAGATGAAGACGTTGCGCACAAGCAACTCTGCGGATGCGTCTGATGCACCATACTCACTGGCGTGGGGCCTTGATAGACGTGTATCTAAATATACAGTTTGTATTGTAAATGGGATTTGGTTCCACACCGAAGAACATGAGAAGTACAGGACCACACAAAATAGTGGGGTGGTTGTGAAGGGAACAAATAAGGAGGATGAAATTGACTTTTATGGCATTTGACGGATATTATTAAGCTGAGTTATTGTATGAGAAAGCGGGTGTACTTATTTAGATGTGATTGGTGACATTAGAAATAAGAAGTTGGGAATACAGACTGACAACTACTTTATGAGCATAAATTTATCTCGAAAGTGGTTTAAGAATGACCCATTTGTCCTCGCCAGCCAAGACAAACAAGTATTTTACCTCGCTGACACCAAGTTAGGCAGTTCTTGGTACGTGGTGCAGAAAATAAAGCCTAGGAACTTATTTGATGTTCCCATACCAGAAGTTAAAGATAACGAGGACGGGAAAAATGACACGTCTAGGGTTAAACAAGTATATTAAGAAGACATGCCATCTAGGGATATAGGGACTGATTCAAGTGTTGATATTGATTTGGTACAATTAGACAAAGATGATGTGCCACCTGATCATGTTGATACCTCAATAATACATGATATTGTTAGAGATGATAGCGGTTTCATTGATGACGATGTTGTAAACAATGAGCAGGAAATACTAATCAGTGATAGTGATAATGAAGAAGAAATCCTAAACGATAGTGATATAGACGATGATTATTAAATGTACACGTAATTTACATGTCATTTTTCAATTCAAATAATTTATGTATTCCATGTAGACGTGAAAATTATAAGTTATGATTAATTCCTTTTATTGACTTGTATATAATCCACACTTGCAGTTGAGTCAATTTCTAATCATGTCCTCCTCAAATCGAAGCGTAGCAGAAGCACGCAGTATACTTTATCAGCTGTTGAAGATGGACATTTCAGTCCTATCTTCCTCTAGTAATGCCATAGAGATACCCAGTCTGGTTGATGACTGTAGAGTGGAATATATCGATGATGACTCAGAGGAAAGATTATACCATCTCAAAGAAATTTCAGGGCTGATGGAGATATATAACCGTGAGAAACGAGATATGGAAGATGTGACTCTATCACTTGCACATCTGAATGGAGTCCTGGGAGACCATATTTCTCCTATTATGACTGACATATTGGCTGTAAATATGTCGAGTGCTTCACACAATATGACATATGCTTCTGAAGCATACGATAGCTTTCGCAGGGAGTACTTCGGATAATTTACCTCAAAGTTGTTTCGTATTACAACGAAATATATGTATTTAATATAAAATGACAATGTGTAATAGAATTTTTATTGGTTATAGATTAAAGTTTACAGTTTTATTATATTCTGCTTGCATTATAGTGTAATAGTCTAATCATATTTTAATCATCTCTCTAAGCATAAGAACAAATGCATTGTACCATTAACACTACTTGTATAATATTTTAGTATATTATATTTGTATTGACATTATTTAAATTTATAAGTTCGTAGCTCGCACATATTCAGTGATGGCACTAGGTGGGAGAGTACGTCGTTCGCACACTGGATCTACCCCTTTTACCCGTGATGCGACGGAGCCATCAATGTCGTCACATGTTGCATCGCAGGCATCTGATCCCTCAGTCGCGCATACACCGGCACTGCATGTAAGTTTAGACATATATTTATTTTAATGATTTCTGTTTATATTTAGACTTACATATTTCTTTTGCAATAGCGTTGTCGACCAGCCGATGAGGACATGGACCCACACATAGGTTGCTTTTAGAGTAACTTATGCATGAAGGTAGGGTGACAGTAGAGTTCCTACAGGACTGCATTAGACCTGTTGGGAACAATGTTATGTTGTTTATGTCTGAGGTCGGTGTCTTATGCCGATCTCTGATCCCCCTACCACCCCCCGTTGGAGAGACATGATAAATAATGTGCGGCAGCTCATCCGTCGGCGCCTTCAGGTAAATTTTATTAAATTAAAATTTATTTTATAAAAGTTCATTTACGGTTAAGTTATTTTTATAATAAGTTTATTACCTTAATCTATTATTTATGAAATTGCAGGATAAATTTGACTTGGATTTGAATATTCTGTACATCTCCCATGCCGTCGACGACATGATGAAGGAATGGTACAAGGATTATCACGGTAAGTTATACTGACAGTACAAGCAGTGAGCGAGCCATGAGGAGGTTATACAGTCCGCACCGCCGCACATGATTGAAGATGACTGGAGGATACTCTGCGATAGGTTTTCATCTGATTCTTTTCAGGTAATATTTACATATTTACGATATCTTAACGTAATAATTAAATACACAATTAATAATAATGTATTATAAATAATGTGTTCAGAAGAAGAGCAAAATAAATTCTGACAACAAGGGAAAGTTAGAAGTGAACCACGTAACTGGTTCAAAGTCATTTGTACGATTTCATCATAACATGGTAAGAAAGTACTGGTAATTATTACGTTTATATATTCTTTCCATGCATTTATATTAACTCTATTGTCCTTTCGATTGCACAGGGAGATTTCGTCACGGGCCAGGAGCTCGGACCAGTAGACTTTTACAGAGGGATTCATTGTCGGCAGGCAACGGGATCTTAGGTACATCTTACATCCAGCAAGATTTGGGTAAAATCCTTACATTATAAATTTTAATTACATTAAATTATAATAATGTCATTTATTATAAAAATTCATATGTTTTCATTACAGGAGGAGATGGACACCTTATGCAGTCAACTCGCTCCCCCATCACCTTATAATAATATCATATGCTCGCACTCGTTACACCGCTCCCCCATTACCTTATCAATACAGGCCTAGTGTACTCTTATTGCTATGTAAGGGTCGTCGCCTCACGTAGACTCAGAATACGCTCGAGGTCAATACAAAGGGCTCGTCACCAATCAGAGTAGGCCGACAGCTTGAATGTAGTGTCTCATACCACCACAATTGGCTCACGAGTCTAAGGTGCTCACTGGTCACTACGGGGAGGTTTGTGGCCCCAGCGTAGGCCGACATCTCGACCACGGAGTCCCATACCACCATACTCGGCTCATGAGTCTTTATGGATCAAGGTACCATGGTTATCAGGGTTTCCACTAGTAAGTTCAGTACCCTAGGTTCAAGCAGTTATGACCAATACAAGGTGAACATACAATGGTCAGTCGGGTTGCTTGACGAGCTCGACTAGTATAAGCGCACCTCAAGCTGAACGACATGAAGTGCATAAAACACCTCGTGTGGCCTAACCACTTCCACCAACCCAAAGCACGACTCACGTTCATCGACGCGTCCTTCGTGGCAAATAGAAGCCAACCACGAATTTGAATCTAGTACCGACTGCCTGGACTAGAGCATAGCCCCAAGTACTTGAAGTCAACATCAGTTATCATATGAGAGTAATAGAAATGAAATACGAACAATCCAAGTAAGCAAATCAACCAAACACATGTATTTCATACATATAAGGAAATCAATTCAATAACAACACGAAGGACATCATATACATCATCATATTAATTGAGAAACCAATCTCAAAACTAGTCTACAAACACTTAGTCTACAAACATTTACTCAATACATACTAATACAAACATTTATACAAACACTTAGCCTACACACATTAGTCTACATAGCGTATGTCGACCCAAAGTGCGCATTAGGGCGAATCTCTTCGCCAAATAGATTATACACGCATATCTTGTATAATAACATAACAAATAAACATGGCAATCATTTTAGCAAAATACGAATGTATACAGTATTTCCTACAAATGCCTAAAATACCTTAAATCTCATATTCTCTGTACGCAATCGAAATGGAAAATAGACAGCATGTTCTACATTTCAAACGGCGTTCTCGTCGATAATCTACTATTAAACGACATTAAAAGTTTTGAAATCAGTCAATCTAAGCATCTAAAATCCTCACCTTTCGTCATAGAAGCGTAACGAATCGAATAGAAACTCTACGCTTCGCCAACGTCTGTATGACAACCTAATTCACAAGATAAAACTCTCAAAAATACGTGATCCCCAACCGTGAACTCTAGCGGGCGCCGTCTCGTATCGGCATAACTCTTCTGTCTACTCTGCGCTGTAAGAAGCCGGCGTCTGATGATGTCAATCTTCTCCGAGGTCTCCTATACTATCTCTGGGACAATCAATCTGAACTCACCGACCTCTGCCCAGCAATGCGGTGCTCGGCAAGGACGCCCATACAAGGCCTCATAAGGTGTCATACCAATACTCGCCTGGAAACTATTGTTGTATGCGAACTCCGCATATGCAAGACAGTCATCCCAACTGTCTTTGAAGTCCAACACGCAAGCCCGCAGCATGTCCTCTAAAATCTGGTTCACCGCTCTGTCTTTCCGTCCATCTGTGGGTGGAAAGCAGTTATGAACTTCAACTTCACACCCATAGCTTCCTGGATGCGAGTCCAGAAAATAGAAGTAAAGCGCGTCTCTAAGGGAACTCCATGCAGATGTACTATCTCCCTAATGTATAGCCTAGCCAACTCGTCTGCAGAGTTCGTAACTCTGATCGGTAGGAAGTGCGCTGACTTCGTCAGACGGTCGACGATCACCCAAATGGAATCATATCCCTTCCTCATCTTTGGCAGTCCCAAAATGAAATCCATAGAAATAAAGTCTCACTTCCACTCAGCTATAGGCATAGGCTGAAGGAGTCCAGGAGGTCGGTGATGCTCTGCCTTCACCTGCTGGCAAGTGAGACAACGGGATACGAACTCTGTGATGTGGGTCTTCATGCCATCCCACCAATAGGTCCTCTTCAAGTCGCGATACATCTTTGTACTGCCCGAATGCATCGCAAGTCTAGAACTATGCGTAGCCTCGAGAATCTCTCGTCTCAAGTCAGGGATATCTGGGACGCATAGGCGGCCACGATAACGTAAGCCCCCATCCATTCCAACTCGCCACTCGACGTCTGCATCATCACTGGCCTTCTCTCAAAGCTCAGTAAGACACACATCATCCCTCTGTGCCTTGATGACTCTTTCATCGATAAGAGGTCGCACCTGAACATGTGCGATGAACTCGAATGCCTCCTCCACAGTAAGTTTCTGCTCAAAGTCTCACAAAAACTCAACCATGTCCCACTCAGCAACCATCAACATAGCCGCCAACTTTATCACCTTCTTGCGGCTCAACGCGTCAGCCACAAGATTCACCTTGCCAGGGTGGTAGGAAACTTCGAACTTAAAGTGCTTCAAAATCTCCATCCATCGTCGCTGCCTCATATTCAGGTCCCGCTGCATGAATATGTACTTGAGGCTCTTGTGGTCGCAAAAGAGCTCGAACTCCTCTCCGTAGAGGTAATGTCTCCAGAGCTTCAATGCGAAAATGACGGCTGTCAACTTAAGGTCGTGTGTAGGGTAATTCTCCTCGTGCTTCCTTAATTGTCTCGAGGCATACGAAATTACCTTGTCCTTCTGCCTAAGGACACAACCCAGACCAACACTAGACGCGTCAGTGTATATCGTGTATTTAACCCCTTGCTCTGGCAATACTAGCAAAGGGGAGGACGTCAACCTGTCCTTCAGCTCCTGAAAAGCTGCCTCTGCCTTCTCATTCTAGGCAAACTTCAAATCCTTCCGTGTCAACTGAGTTAAGGGTCTGGCTATCTTGGAGAAGTCCAGAATGAATCGTCGATAGTAGCCTGCCAATCTCAGAAAACTCCTCACCTCAGTGACAGAACTAAGCTGCTCCCAGTCTTGCACCGCGGCTACCTTAGCAAGTTCCACCGCCATCCCATCCTTGAACACCACATGTCCCAGGAACTTGACTTCCTCCTTCCAGAAGTTGTACTTCTTATACTGTGCGAACAACTGATGTTGTCTCAGTGTATCCAGGACCAATCGCAAGTGTTCCTCATTCTCCTCTCAACTCCTGGAATATACCAAAATATCATCTATAAACACGATGAAAAATCGATAGAGGAATGGCCGAAATACCCTGTTCATCAAATCCATGAACACGGTTGGTGCATTCGTAAGACCGAACGACATCACGAGGAACTCGTAGTGGGCAAAGCTGGTCCTGAAAGCTATCTTATGCACGTCCTCATCCTTGACGCGCAACTGATGATACCCTGACTGCAGATCAATCTTCGAGAAGTACTGCGCTCCTCTCAACTGATCAAACAGGTCATCTATCCTGGGTAAAGGGTACCTATTCTTCACCGTGATCTGGTTCAGCCTACGATAATCAATACATAATCGCAGTGAATCATCCTTCTTCTTCACAAACAACACGGGTGCTCCCTGAGGAGACACACTCGGTGGTATGAAGCTAACCTCTAACAGATCATCGATCTGTTTCATCAACTCCTCCATCCCACACGGGGCCATGCGATACGTCGGCAGTGAGACGGGCATCGAACAGGGTACCAGGTCGATTGTAAAATTGATCTCACGTTGAGGTGGCAACCCAGGAATCTTCCTGAACAGATCCTCATAATCATGAACTACTAGCGTGCACTCAAGTGTCGGGTCATCAACATCCCTCAATAAGGAAGCATAACACAGTACTCGGAAGGGGAGATTAACCTGCACTGGAAATGTAAAGGACATGCCCTCCGGCTCGTAGACTGTCACTATATGGGTCTCGCAGTCAATCTCGACCCTCCCTGCAGTCAGCCAATCCATGCCAAGAATGACGTCGAGATAAACAAGAGAGGGGTCGATGACAAGGTCAAGAGCCATCATCCTGCCCCCTAGATCCACCAAATAACCCTCATACATTATGGTGGCATCAGAAAAAGTCTCGTGCGCTGTAAGAACTCGCACCCCATCCATCCGAGTAGTCGGTAGCCCAAGGCGCTTGACTACTGAATGCGATATCAATGAAATCGTGGATCCTGTATCCACCAACACGAATATAGGAGTACCTCCAATGTAGGTTGTGACCTCAAAGGCCAAGGGCTGAGTAGTCTCTGTCCCGGATGCCTCTGCTATTAACGCATGTACCTGTGCCTGTTGTGGATGGTTCGGCCGCGGTACCATGGGCCGTTGAGGAGGTTGGAACTGAGGTACTGGAGGTCTGAAAGAAGGATGCGCAGGAGCTGATCGTAAGGACGGAGCAGATAAAGTCTGTGGGCAAGGACGATCGATCTTCCACGGCGATAAAAACTCGCTATCTCTCATCCGAGCAAAGCAGCTCCCTACAGTGTGACTTGGTCTCCCACAGTAAGTACATGTCACACCGGGGTGCCTCATCGAAAGTACTGGCGTTGTAGCCCTAGGAGGAGGGTCGATGCGAGGCCTCTTGCTAAGAAATGGCCTGTCCTGAGTATCTGGTCATGGCCTAGCAACCCCAGGGCCACAAGAACGTACCAGTCAATCAACATCCTGCTCTGCCCACATGGACATATGTATCAGCTCGGCATAAGAGGGTATGCTGACGCAGCACATCTTCGACCAAATATCAGGTCGCAAACTCTCAGAAAAATGTCATATGCGCATCTGCTCGTCAGCAAGTATCGTAGGGACGTATCTACCCAATTCTATGAATCGATGCTCATACTCTGTAACTGACATGCCTCCCTGCCTGAGGCATAGAAACTCATTCTCCCTCTCGTGCCGGTAGCTCTGCGGATAGTATTTCTCATGGAATCGGAACTAGAATGCTGCCAAGGTCCATATGTCGCCAACAGCAACCATCTATAATATGCTATCCCACCATAAGCTGGCCTCCCTCTCGAATATAAAAGTGGCCAACTCAACCTGCTCAGACTCCGAGCAGTGCAGCATCCTCAGTATCTTCAAGACACGGTTGAGCCAATACTCAGCCTCCTCGAGTCTATGAGAACCCACAAAAGTAGGAGGCCGCAAGCACTGGAATCGCTCAAGTAGGCCCCGTGTATCAGCAGCATTCCCCGTAGGGTAAGCAGATGGTGCAGGATGAGCCATACCCTCATCCTGAGTCGAAGTCCAAGCATCCTCAGCTGGATGCATAGGTGGTGCAGGTGGAGCCGCGCTCCCACCCTGGGCTAAGGCCCCTGCAATGGTAGTCAAAAGTATCTGATGCTACTGGTGCATCATGATCATCAAATGCTCAAACCTATCAGGAGGTGGAGCAGGCTGAGGCACATATTGTGTCGAGGAAGACACACGATACTGCTCTCTAACTGATGGTGTGAAAGGTGGTGGTCCGACTGTAGGACCTATAGAAGGCTGAGACTCAGGTGCAGTCTCACGAATCAAGCCCACAGCAAGGTCTATATGATCATCACTCTGGGGAGGAACCCGATCCATAGGCTCACCCAGCGTAAGACGTGTCGTGCTTCGAGTAGCCTTAGGTGGCATTTCCTATATTCAAAATAGGGCGCAACCTCGTCAGTTTCAGCAATAGCACAAACACACCACAATCATTCACATAACAAACCGAAGAAACTCCATGCATTTCATTAAATCAAAATTTGTCACAATACAAGAGATATATCTTTACATGCATCATGACAAGAAACACATGGGAAACTAAGTTAGTCAAGCTACAACTGCTATACAAACTAACTACTAAGCCTTCTCAGGCTCACACACAGAAAACAGAAAATAACCTAACTACGACCAAAGACCATTTGAAACCTAATCACTAGTCTGAGTCTGGCGATGGAGGAGGGGCACCCTTATCCTGCAAACAATACAGATGGCCTTCAAGGTACGAATCACCTTGCCAAATTTCTGCTTCATGACGGCCTTGGTATCCTCAAGCTCTTGTTTTACCTCGGCCCGGAGTTCTTGGACTTCCCGTCGCAAAGCAACCTGACTCTCCTCAAGTCAGGCTACGTGAGCATCCCTAACAGCCCGAGTCGCAGGAGGAGGACTCTCATTAGTATCCTGAGCCTCCTCTTCTTATTCTTCTTGGCTTTCTTCCTCTATTTCTATTCCAACTTCTTCTTCACTTTCATCCTCCTCGCTATCATATTCGCCCTCACTGTCATCATCAAGCTGAGCCTCACGCTGTCGAGGTCCTATCCTCATCTGGTTCATGGTAGCCTCATTGATGAAATGAATCGGCACGGGCAATTCCAGCGCAAGTCTGTAAGCAAACTCAAGTGTAATCTTACATATGAGCCGGCCAAAGGGAAGTGACTCAGACGTTCTTCTCGATTTCGCTATGAGGACGATCTGTCGTAACACAAACGTGGGCATACACACGTTCTCTCCCTGGCCCACTTGATATAGAAAATCAACCATGAGACGCGTACATTCACTGCTGTTAGTCGACCTAGGATACACATTGAACTTGCAAATGTGGTGTAACAGGCGAAAATCATCCAACATGTGGGTCGCTAGGAGGCTCTTGTTACTCTGCCACTCAACTAAACCACCACATAGTGACCTGGTGCGGCGATCTTGCTCACGAACACTCCTCAGGTTCTTAGCACTTGGATGTACCTCGCTAAGAGGCACGTTCAGAAGTAGATCTATCAACCGAACATTGATCGTGGCTTCCCGATCTCTATCAAAGGGAATCCTGAACTACAATGGCTCCAACATAGGATCCCAAATATGAGCATAAAAGGCTCGAACAGTGCCCACGTTCGCACGAGACTGGCCTTCAAAGAGCGGACCCCACCTAGCAGCTTCGATGCACTCGAATAACAAAAAGTCACCAAAGAGTTGCTCATCCACATGCGCCTCAAACAGAACCTTGCGATCAGTATACACGTCGTAGGGCAAGTCTGCCAACAGTGCTCTCCCTATGGGAGCGCGGGGATCCAAATCCCACTTCGTGTGTAGCTCTCTCCCATTGTTTGGACTAGTGACGGCACTTGAACTAGCAGTGAAACCTCTCAGCTTCCTTGAACGTGAAAGGTGACTAGGCCCAGCTTCATCTGTGGTGGTCTTCCTCTTTCCCATGAGAGAGAGGATGGTGGAAAGGGAGAAAAAGGCTAAAATAGGCTCTAAAAAGGCCATGAAAAATGAAGGAAAGGGGGAGAAATGGCTGACCTAGTGGGCTAACACGAATCTAGGTCCTATAGAGGAGTGAAATAGGCCCCCAAATGCTAGAATTGTAAAGGGAAAGGGGTGAGATGGGTTGGGTTTGAAGGCTCACACAATTTTTAGCCTCAAATGGATGTTGGGAGAGCTCCAACGAATGAAAATGGAAAGAGAGGGGAGTGTGTATGGCTGTGAACGATGGAGGGGTGTCGGTTGTGGCAGAAAACGGGAATGAGAGTGATTGAAAATGGGATTTGAGAGGGAAGACAGTAAAAACGTGAGAAAGGAAGAGCTTGGGAGTAGTTTTGTGAAGAAGGTAGTGATTTGGGAGGGTTTTAACGATCGGCCCACACCTAGGGGGGTTACCCTAACCCCCAAACAGCGTCGGCCCAAAGGCCCGCCCAAGTGGGGCTCATTGTACGGCGAGGCCTCGCCGAACCGGTGAGGTCCTCGCCACTCTCTGTACTAAACAGCGATGCCTCACTATTTTGGCGAGGTCCTCCTGCCCTAGGGGATCAAAATCCATGTGGGTCCCACCTTGGATCATGCTAGACTAGCGTGGATAGGCCCACGACTCCGTTTCACACTATTTCAGATCACTTCAGGCACTATCTGATGTATATTCACGTTTAGCAATTTTTAACGGCTGGAATAGGGTCTATAGAGGTCTAGACCCACCCACACATGAACTAGAAGTGGTCAGGAGTCGTTTCATGTGACCACGGATGCACACGGACTCGATCAAAATGATCAATTTGAGTGAACTTCACCAATTAGCGAAACCGGGGTCCTATGAGTGGTTCTATGTTTCCCTAGCATACACCTAAGTCAAAAGGGTGACAGCGTACGTCGCGTGTCCATAACTCAGGTCCGGTTTAATCTAAATCATGCTCTGATACCAACTTGTAATGCCCTAAAAATCAGGAGTCGTGTAGAAACACGACTCCCAAGTTCCAGACCATCACTTATGCAACGAATATGCTTATGATTCAATGTTGTCTGAGTTAGTGCATTAACATGAGTAAGATTATACCAAAACTGCAATTCATACTCCAGATCCAGTGATAAAATGCAAGCGGAAGACTGAAGAATATATATATCACTGTATGAAAATAAAATAATCTCGAAATGTCTCCAAAGTATGAATACATCTCTGAGTCACATATATATATATCAAACCAAAAACAAAATGTCGTATAACAGTCCAACTGGCAGAATTCCGCCGATCCAAGCCACCTATGCGAAGTCATCAGAGAACTGCATATACGAGAACTCGTCCTGATCCTCGTAGAAGTCCGACTCCAGCTCTTGGATCTCTTCACAACCTGCATCTAAGACAGAGTCTGGTAGGTGTTGCAAGCACCGTCCTGTAACGTGGGAGTGAGTGATCAACTCAGTGGAATCATAGAGCAAAGATTAGCATGTTATCAAATCAATCACGCGATAATAGTAAAGCAATCAAATAGACAATCCTAAATACTATTGTTAATACAAGCACGAAATGACATGATGGATGCCCTCACCGACATACTCCCTCATGCGACACCATCTTACATCCGCAGCATGCTTTCTTCCCTCAGTGCTCCATATCTTCCAGGCACATGCAATGCGATGTGGATATGATTACTGAGTTGTTATTAGTCCTTTCATACAACAGTATTGGAAAACTAAGGTAGCTTCCATATATCATTCCCAACATAGATCCTATCTAGGATTTTCACTGGTAAGTTCAGTACCCTAGGTTCAAGCAGTTATGACCAATACAAGGTGAACATACAATGGTCAGTCGGGTTGCTTGACAAGCTCGACTAATACGAGCGCACCTCAAGCTGAACGACATGAAGTGCATAAAACACATCGTGTGGCCTAACCACTGCCGCCAACCCAAAGCACGACTCGCGTTCATCGACGCGTCCTTCGTGGCAAATAGAAGCCAACCACGAATTTGAATCCAGTACCGACTGCCTGGACTAGAGCATAGCCCCAAGCACTTGAAGTCAATATCAGTTATCATATGAGAGTAAAAGAAATGAAATACGAACAATCCAAGCATGTTATCAACATGTTATACATACAACGTAAGCAAATCAACCAAACACATGTATTCCATACATATAAGGAAATCAATTCAATAACAACATGGAGGAAATCATGTACATCATCATATTAATTGAGAAACCAATCTCAAAACTAGTCTACAAACACTTAGTCTACAAACATTTACTCAATACATACTAATACAAACACTTAGCCTACACACATTAGTCTACATAGCGTATGTCGACCCAAAGTGCGCATTAGGGCGAATCTCTACGCCAAACAGATCATACACGCATATCTTGTATAATAACACAACAAATAAATATGGCAATCATTTTAGCAAAATACGAATGTATACAGTATTTCCTACAAATGCCTAAAATACCCTAAATCTCATATTCTCTGTACACAATCGAAATGAAAAACAGACAGCATGTTCTACATGTCAAACGGCATTCTCGTCAATAATCTACTATTAAACGATATTAAAAGTTTTGAAATCAGTCAATCTAAGCATCTAAAATCCTCACCTTTCCCCGTAGAAGCGTAACGAATCGAATAGAAACTCTACGCTTCTCCAACGTCTGTATGACGACCTAATTCACAAGATAGGTCAGCTACTTCGCTAATCGTATCTATGGAATCCCTAAAATAGGTTGAGGTTAGGGTTTTCTTACCTAGAATGAAGTCGAAAGCACCGAAAGAGTGATTAGAACGCGGTGGTTAAGCGCGTGTAGAAGCCGGATCGAATGACAGGAAGTTTCCTCACAACTTCCACACAATCTCTCTCTTTTCTCTCTTCTCTTCTCTAGGGTTTTAATAAATTCGTATGGGAGGGGTGTGAGAGGGTTTAAGGTCTTTAAATAGGTTAGAAACTCACCTTTTTAGACTTGGAACAAAGGTATACTTGGGTTATAGCCAAATCGGGTCTTTACCGATCCAAAAGAGCATTTCTGGAGGTCCCCTGGCTAAATGCGGTTGGACTTAAGCTCATGGATATTAGATCCTGATCACATTAAGTTTTTAGTCTGGTAGTGTTCCCAGATCGCACGTGGCGGACCAGTTTCAGTTCAGCGGTCACGGAGATTCGATCAAGGATTCCAAGTACACTGACCTGAGTGAAAAATGTTCCCTGATCCGAGGGTGTATTTGGGTCAGATTTTAACGGTCTGAATGCTTATACTTAACCCGCAAATGAAAGGTGCTAGATTTATTTAAATCATATTTAACTTTTTATGAATTTCACTCTTTCTCACACTCCTTCTCCAAGCTCAATGAAATAGCCTCAAAACATTAGTTGGGCTTGATTTTTGAAACGATTGTCAAGTCCAACTAAGCGGTCATAATGATCTAAGATTGTAGATATCGGACTCTCGACGCGCGGTCTAGATCCAATGCAAAGTTTCAAAGGGTTCCTAAGAGCAAACGGGTTTAGAGTTTGATCCTAGGTTTCAGGATGTTATAGCGTCATTGATTCTACAAGTTTTTGGTCTTGCAGAACGTATTTAAAGTGAACAGTACTAATTTCACAGCTAACCTAACATAACGTTAGTTAACTAACGCTTAATTTCTAAAGGAATTTATCCTAAGTGATTTCTGATCGAGGTGGTACTCGAGTCTCTGTACGGATTTTTCCAAGACGTTACAGTTAGAGCTGGGCATCGGACTGAGTCGGATCGGATTTGGTCCAACTCGATCAGATTCGAAATTTGTAGGTCCTAACCCGAAACCGACCAGATTCAGCACCGGATCCGGGGCATTTAACTCGAACAGATCCAAGCTCTTACTGGCCTGAATCGATTCGAGTCCGACCCGGTCAGGAAAACCGAGTCGGATCGGATTAAGTAAAGTTCGGATAAAAAATTGATGAATGGTGTGGATTAACCAAAATAAGTTTAAGATGGGCCCCACATAATTTACTAACGGACGGTAGGATAGATAGCTTCTTGAAGAAGCTTTACACCAGGTCACAGCTTCTTTAAGAAGCTTTACACCACACATACGGATAGCTTCTCGAGAAAGCTTCGCAACTCCCAAGGTCTAGTGGTCGGTGTTCTGTGGGGTCCACCATGATGTATGTGTGTCATCCATGCCGTCCATCTATTTTTATATATCATTTTATGATATAAGAAAAAAAATGAAGTATATCTCAACCTTAAGTGGACCACATTACACGAAACAGTGTTGAATGAATTTTGACTATTAAAAACGTTTTGGGGGCAATAAAAGTTTTGGATTAAGCTTATATTTATTATTCCTTTCATCTGGGTCTTTATGACCAAATCAACCGATTAGATTTCAAATAAACAGTACAGTGGGCCTTCGGAGGATTTAAATGGTGAATATCCATTCACTATTGTTTTACTGTGGTGTGGCCCACCTAAGTTTTATAACCTTATACTTTTTTTTTGTCCAGCCCTAAAATAACCTGTAAAAATGGATGAACGGAATGAATAAAACACGTACATCATAGTGGGGCCCACAGAGCACCGACCATCAGCCATGGCCCATGGGGGAGTAGTCGATCTGTCTCCCTCCAAGTACAGCTAGCACCAGCTAGCTAGCTTGAGGACGCTGATTGCGTACTACCCCCGCCCGTCCCTAGCTCCGAAAGGGCAGTTCTGTGGGCGGGCCCACCCAGATGTATCTGTAAATCCAAACCGTCAATCTCTTTTCTCATATTATTTTAAGACATGAACACAAAAATAAGTCATATCCAGCGCTCAAGTGGACCACACCATGGATGACTCTTGCATTTAATACAACTGACATTTAATGCTTTGTAAATTTTAACGCAACCAAGCTTATTATTTGGTGTGGTCCACCTGAGCGTTGGATATGCCTCATTTTTGTGTTTATGCCTTCAAAAAATCTGAGAAAAGAGATTGACGGCTTGGATTTACAGATACATCAGGGTGGGCCCGCCCACAGAACTGCCCGTTCGGAGCTAGGGACGGGCTAGCTGATCTAGGCTGGGCACGTGTCGTGCGAAGACGAGCACTGACGCTCCTCGAGCTCCGAGTTGCATGAACGGTCCACGTTACATGCCCCACAGTGACCTATTTACTATATCTACACCGTTCATCTATTTGTAGAGATCATTTTAGAGCATTATCCAAAAAAAAATGAATCAATCCAAAGATCATCTGGACCACACCATAAATTGCGGCGGAGATTATGATTTTCACCGTTAAATAATTTTTAGGGCCACCATAATGTTTCTTTTCCATCCAATCTGTTCTTAAGGTCACAAAGACCTGAATGAAGTGGAAAAAAAAATTTCATGTTGATCCAGAACTTCTGTGGACCCAAAAAGGGTTTCAATGGTAGACATTCAATACCCCGCTGCTTTCCGTAGTGTGGTCCACTTAATGGTTAGATTTGTTTTATTTTTGTCCCAACCCTTAATATGATATTGCCAAATGAATGGACGGTTTGGATATAACACATACCTCATGATTAAAGCCACAGAACTCACCAGCATTACACTAGCCAAGCCCCTCCCGTCTTTGGATTTGGCTGTAAATAGCTGTACACCGACATTTCTCTTCTTTTCTTTCGTCCACAGCCATCAGCCTCTTTTTCTTTCTCTTCCGTCCATGGCTATCCGTCGTATCCCAGGCATATCTTTTTAACAGAGAAATCTAAAAAATCTAACGGCAGAACGATAGATATAAAGAGAGACAGATATAAAAAGAGAGAGAGTTGGGGGTTAAGTGTATATCGGGCGGGTTTTTTCGGCGCCAAATGAAATGTCTAAAATACAGGAATATTTTGTAAAATAAAGGGATATTTACATCCCCGAGTCGGGTCGGGTCGGGTCGGGTCGGACTCTTTCGGTTCGGATTTTCGGATCTGTTCTGTCCGGATACACTACTATCCGAACCTGATCCGAAAAACGATCGGATCTGGATGGACAGACTCGATCAGGCCGATCTATGCCGTCGGTTCTGTTCGGAACGGTCCCGAGTCGGGTCGAATCGGGTCGGATCCGCCGGATCGGGTCCAACATGCCCACCTCTAGTTACAGTCCATCAGATGGGCCCCACGGTCATCCAAGCCATGTGGGCCCTACTTAATGGTGGTGGGAAAACACAAATATCAGATTGATGCAAATCAGGTGGACCACATCCATGTGGGACCCACCTTGATGAATATAATCCACACCATCAGTCCAGTGTCCAGGGACGCTGGACGTGGGTTGTGTGAGGTGTGAATAAATTGTGGTGTGTAGTAACAGCAATATATATATATATATATATATATATATATATATATATATATATATATATATATATATATATATATATATATATATATATATATATATAAAGTAAGCTTGGTTTAAACTTTTTAGGTGGGCTACTCATGCAGGCCCCACCTTAATGCATTGGTCTAATCTAAGCCGTCCATTCCTTTTTCCTGCTCATTTTAGACGTTGATCTGCAAAATGAAGCCAATCCAAATCTCTAGTGGGCCGCACCATTAAAAGAATTATTTTAATAGTGATGAATCTGTTAGGACCCACTGTGATGTTTCCATATGTTAAAACATGCCGAATATTGGACTCGTTAGATGCATCCCCGACTATAGAACCTAGTAGGCGGACCAGATCATCATGATGTGGGTCCCACCTATGAAATTCTTTAAAAAAAAAGTTGACGTTGCTGTTGCTGTGGACGCCAGCAGCGATTAGCATCTTGGTCTGTCAAAATGGGCAAGGAGAGTGCACCCCACAGTGGGATTGAAAGTCTGTCATTGAAACCCTTTTTAATGTCATAGAAGTTTTGGATCATTATGAAATTTGTTTTTCCTCTTCATCAGAATCTGTGACCTTATCAACAACTTGGATGAAAGATAAACGTTATGGTGGGTCCCACGTGGGAGCCACCGGTATGAGGACTGGCTAGCGTACAAATACACCATCTATTATATAGCTGATGTGAAGGACGTCAGCGAGTTCTGTGGGTCTAGCCGTGAGGCTGTGCCACATCCAGACTGTTCATTCATGTGGAGCCCGCTGTGATGCTTGTGTAGCACTTACCTACCACATGTGTGGAGCCCACCTTGAACTTACGTGTTTTATCCCATCCGTCCATCATCTGGACGGTGGGTGGCCACCTGATGTATGTGAAATACACTCACACAGTGAAAATATTAAGATATGCTTTCTTTTTATTATTTTATTATTATTTTTTTCCCTCTCGCATGGTATTACATGAGGTTGGGATATAGATGTATTTTATAATATATATATATATACACACACTTATATATAATATTATATTATGGTGACCCCACGTGGGACCCACCTTGATTTACTTATTATAATCCACACAGTCCAGAATATGTTGGACGGTGCTGGACAATGGTTGGACAGTGCCGATTTACATGGATAATGTTTGGATAGTGCTGATTTGTGCTGATCATCATTAGTGGGCCATGTGCTCTATAGAATGATAGTGTATAGTGATATACATGATGTACCTGCCACTATTGAAATGATTTTAGATGTAATGCAAGTTCTCACCCACATCATAGTGGGACCCACCATGATATATATGTGTTATATATTCACACTGTCCATTCATGTGGCCCCCACATAATGAACGTGTTGTATTTACTTCGTCCATCCATTTTGACCTGGGCCACACCTTAATTTATCTATTATATCCACATCGTCCATCCCTAGATGTGGGTCCCACCTTGGCGATGTATCTGCCACACCGTCCAGCATGGGACAGTGGGCCTACCATGATGTATGTGTTTTATTGATGCGGCTCAGTTGTTGTGTTTATAGCCCATGGGTCGAGGCCCATTGGTGCAGCCCGTGGATGCAGCCCGCTTGATGTAATGCGGCTTATTATGATATACTTTCGGCCCATGTGATAAGGCCCATTGTGATGTATTCAAGGCCCATGGGCGAGCCCAACGTGATGTATTCGAGGCCCATGGGTGTGACCCATTGTGATTCATTTGAGGCCCTTGTATGAAGCCCAACGCGATAAGTGAGAGGCCCATAATGGGGCCCATCGTGATGTATGTGTGGCTGATACGTTGTGTAGGAATCCCTTATGTGAGTCACTCCTTGGGACTAATGTTGGTTAGATGTCCACATTGATGGGTAATGATGGTTGGATGTCCACATTGAGACCTTCCCTTAGGCATTGTTAGGCTCATTCTCATAATCCTCTTGTGGGTTAACGTAGATAAGTGGGCCCGATTCACCCTAGATGGATGGTTTCGCACTATCAGATTTAATATAACCACGGCCAAGGACCGATCTTTATGTTATTGTTAATTAGTTATTTATCTATGGATCCTACCTTGCGTAGAGACCGATTACCGATTCTGATTGTCATGGCCGATTGACCGATTATCGATCGAGGCCAATTATTGTGGCCGATTACCGATTCTAATTGTCGTGGCCAATTGATCGATTATTGATCGAGACCGATTATCGTGGCCAATTACCAATTCTGATTGTCGTGGCCGATTACCAATTATGATTGTTGTGGTCGATTGACTGATTATCGATCGAGGTCGATTATCGTGGCCAATTACCGATTATGATTTTCATGATCGATTACCGATTCTGATTGTCGTAGTCAATTGATCGATTATCTATTGAGGTTGATTATCGTGGCCGATTGACCGATTATCGATTAAGGCCAATTATCGTGACTGATTACCGATCTGATTGTCATGGCCGATTACCAATTATGATTGTAGTGGTCGATTGACCGATTATCGATCGAGGTCGATTATCATGGCCGATTACTGATTATGATTGTCGTAGCCGATTACCAATTCTGATTGTCGTGGCCAGTTGACCGATTATCATGGCGGATTGGTCGATTATCGATCAAGGCCAATATCGTGGCTGATTGTCGAGGCCCAATGTGATGTATATGCGGCTCATATTTGAGGCTTGTTATGATGTGTATTCTGTCGTGTTTAAGACCCAATGTGATGTATATGAGGCCTATGTGATGAGGCCCATTGTGATACATTTAAGGGCCAAGCGACGGAGCCCATTGTGATGTATGTTAGGCCTATGTGAGAGGCCCATCATGGCGTATATTAAACTCTTGAGTGAGGCCCATGGTGTTGTACATTTGGCCCTTGTGAGGTTATGGGTCCACTATATGTTAGGATCCATGAGGACCATTCCTTGGGGACAATGTTAGTTAAATGTCTACATTGTCAAGGTCGATTGTCGATGCTGGTTATTGATACCGATTATGAGTATGTGACAGCATAGCATCATGATACATGCCCATTCGCATCATCTGCGTATTTGTTATGAGATGTGGTTGATCATTACATATGTAATTGAGCATGTTATTATGAGACTCCCTGATAGGCGAAGGTTATCTCACATGAGTGCTTGGTTTGCACATGATTGATGCATGACTGGATTGTATGACTCGTGCATCTTGCATTATGATTACTGTACGCCCTAGCAACACCAGGGTCATGGCTTCCACAGGCATATCGTGGATAGCCAAATGGGGCACCGAAAATGTTTGGTTCTAGCATACGGGTGCCATAGATGTCCTTGGGTGAAAATCCCTAAACCTCCTGGCCTCCGTGGCCAGGAGATGTCCCAATGTCGAGACCGAGTGGATATATATGAGCGCATGAAGGCCGTATACCAGTAGGCCAGGTCTCTCACTGTGTCGTGGTCGGTTGGAAAGGAGTGTGACCTTACCCGCCTGAGTGAGGGGGCAATGTCTAGGTTGAGTTTGACCAGCTTGAGGAATGGGTCTACTATCGATGAGTCGGGCTCTATATTAGCAGGTAGATAGTAAAGTCTCTTTCACTTACCCAGTTGTGCGCTTGGATAGGAGCGGCAAGCTGGCGTAGAGTGTAATAGATCCTAATGATGATCCTAGAGAGGAACCATACTGATATGTGGACTTATTGACTAAGAGTTACATACTTATTCATTCATTCATTCACTATCCACTCAGGCTGGTGGTGCGCAACTATTTATTATGTGTACCTTCACAATGGTCAAGATTTTAGTTAAGGCACACAACTAACCTGAGATCAGGAGTTTACCACATTGAGTCTGACTATCTAAATTTAGGTATGAGACTGGTTTAGATAGAAGCCCCTTGTGATGGACCCCATAGCTTGTGATACTACATATATCATCCCGACTTCACACTCCAGCATGGTCATTCCATTCGCACCATATATTGCATTACATTCACAGCATATAACATTTTGGGTTACTATGTTTCTACATTTATATGGTGTATGTATGACTGATGCTATTCGTGAACTCATAAGGAATTGTATATTGCATTGCATCCTTAGCATCTGATATTTGGCTCTTTATGACTCCTCATTCACATAGCTGATCTGTATTGCCTACTCTAATATTGTTTGACTTATGGACTTGTCGGTATTTCCACTTACTTTGATATAGTACAATTCAGGATCTCACTAGTATTTCTGATGTTGTATGATTATGGCATTATGTTAATTACTTGGCACTTACCTTGTGCACACACTTACACCACCCTCTAAGCTTTCTATAAGCTTATGCACGATAGATGCATGTAGGTAATGCTAGGTTGCAGCAGCGTAGAGCTTGGAGCATTTAGCTGACTTCCATAGCTTTGATTTTATTTTGACATATGTATTTCCCTTTCGGCATTGTACTTAAATGTTTATATTAGTGGATATGTAATGATGATGTTGCCCTTGTGAATTGGGTAATCTTGTGGTTATGCTTATTACGAGTTAAATGTACAAAAAAAAAAAAATCCTCCTTATAGGATCCCAGGATCGGAACCTGGCATATGAACATTAAGAGCCGAGAATGGGATACTACGGAGGCTGTCGGCACCAGATTCGGTGATCGGGATTCCTGTGAATCCGATTTTCGGGTTGGGGACATGACACATTCTTCACATTGATGTCTGCAAAGATATGCCCAACTCCTTCATTAACTTCGAGAATTGAGTGAAGCGTACTCTCTTGCCCTTCATTTTGATGAGAATACATCATCACTGGATGTATCTTGCCTTGCCCTATATAGATAGATTGTGGATCAGTAGGTGCATTAATGTGAAGACTCTATTCATTGATACTAATCAATAGAGGCTTTTTATTATCAAGGGATGACTACTCAATTGGTGGCCCTTATTAGGTAGTTTCAAATATCAGAGTCATATAAAGTGAGTCATCCATCTCCCTAATCAAATCATCGTCCAAATCAAGGAAGTAGTCTAAATAAGCCTCAAAAGAGTTGGAAAGGTCAATTAAAAGGGGCTCATCCTCCACATTTAAATTTGACATGACAGATGAGTGGAGGAGATCATTATGGTCAACAACTTCTTGTACCTCTTGATCATTTACCTAGGCCAAACTTGAGATCAATTCTAGGGGAATTTGTGTTGTAAACTCGTGACTGCCATTCTAATACTCATTATCTTCTAATTCAGTGTACTTCACAAGTGGAATGGGATCGCTTTCCTCATATTCTGTTTCTAGGTTGGGTTGAGGATCGAATAAACTAGCATCTTCCTCCTCATTAAAGCCAAGTGTATCATGTGAGTGAAGCATGTCAGTATCATTATATTTGAAATATACCCATGTCTCTTGATCTTTACTTTGGATAGTCATTGAGATCGACTCTCCAGGAAATTGAACCATATGATCATTAACAAAATCCAACTCCTCATTCTCAATTTCAGTATTCTCCATAATTGCATCACGTGAACCTAACTGTTGTATAACTTTTATAAGTTTTTGTAATCTTTGGAGTGTGTTTTGCTAGATGAGCTCTAGAGTTTGTGTAGAATTCTTAAGTGAATTCTTTTGGATCGTGTCTTATTGGATCTCAAAGGTATAGGACCTAAGAGAATTGCCATTATAATACATTATTGATTCAACTTCCCAATCTTGATATTTTCACCAATCATAAGTATAGAGTTGGGAATGAAGAATTGGATTGAGTTGAGGCTGGGGTGAACTAGCCTACATTAGTTTATCGAGGCGCGATGCAAGCGCTTCTATCATTTTTTTAATGCCAGAAAAATGTCTATGTAACCTTGAAGTGAATCTTATTAGATTATTTCTGGTTGGATTTCAAAGGTAGAAGACCCAAGAGAATTGTCACTATGATGTATTACTGGTTCATCTTTCCAATATTGATGTTTCCACTGATTATAGTCATACGGGTCATAGGTGAGAGAATCCGATGGTTGTTGATACATATTATCACTCACAATATAATCTCTCATTGTTTTCTTCTTGTCAGATAGGTGATAATAATTCTCACTCTCATAGTTATGATAACCCCAATACTTACATACTGTTTTCTTAATCCGTGAGGTGTAATTGTTCTTCTGCATATGATCACATAAGGATTTCTTAACCGGTGGAGCATTGTATTCCATTTGGTTCTCGGTGATATTTCTAGAAAAATTTTAAGATATAAGTTGTTTTGTAACATAATCATCTAATAGCCCTTCACAATTTCTTGCATTCTCTAGAACTAGCTCAACATATTGATGTTCCCACTCTTGCATATACATGGTGAAACCCTAATTCGAAAACTAATCCTAAATTAGAATATAAAAAAATTCCTACAGCAATATAGAAAGTAAGTAGAGGAGAAGTTAGAAGGAGTTTACCGATTTTGAGAGTTCTATGTTAGGATCCTACCAAAAAGAAAACAGTGTTAGTTTGTAAAAATAAATCAGAAAAAAACATAACTAAAAAGAAAATCAAAAAGTTAGTCCTAAAAATAAATTAGTTTCTATAAAAACAAAAATAGTTTCTAAAAAAAAATTAGGAATGTTTCCAAATCTAGAAATAGAAAAAAAGAATTAGTTTCTAAAAACAAATGAGGAAAGTTTCAATATTTAGAAATAGAAAGAAAAGTTAGTTTCTAAAAACAAATTAGGAAAGTTTCTAAATCTAGAAATAGAAAGAAAAGTTAGTTTTTAAAAATAAATTAGGAAAGTTTCTAAATCTAGAAATAGAAAGAAAAGTTAGTTTCTTAAAAAAAAAAATTTCTAAATATGGAAATAAAAAGAAAAGTTAGTCTCTAAAAAAAAATTAGGAAAGTTTGTAAATCTAGAAATAAAAATAAAGAGAATTAGAAAGAAGTTATCAAACTAGAAGTTTCTATTTTGGGATCGTGCAGAAGAAAAAAGAAAGTGAATTAGTTTCTAAAAAAGAACTAAGAAAGCAACCTAGTTTCTAAAATTATTTTTTTTTTAAGGACAGTTTTCAAAAATAGAAAGTAAGTTAGTTTTTAAATTTTTTTTACAAAAAGGAAAAGAAATTATTTTCTAAAAACGGATTAGGAAAGCTTTTAAAAAATTAAAAATTTTATTTCTAAAAATAAATTAGGAAAGTTTCTGGAAAGGCAAAGCTAACAGTCCTAGAGGGGGGTGAATAGGACTATGAAAAATTAAAATTTTTAATGCAGAATAAAAAAGAAATAAACAATGATAACACTTATCAATTTAAATAGCAAAAATGAATAGCAACCTCAAATGCACAAGTATTGAGAGGTTGATGCAGATGTTGTTCTAAGGACAACCTTACACCAAAAACCAATAGTTTATGGTAGGACAACCTAATTCCTAGAACAGTATGTGTATCAAAATTGAAAATCGATACAGAGGAATAAAGAATAAAACAGAAATAACTTTCGATTGCTATTACAACATTCACCACATGTGTAAAAAGTAAATTACAATCATTTACTAAAAATGCTAAAAAATAAATTACAACATTCACACACTTAGCCACACTCAACCATTCACCACAACACCAGCAATTATAGTGGTTCACTCGTGTGTACACCAACTGTTAAAAAAATAGCCACACAACTACTCCACTCCCAATATCCTCACACAGTGAATATTGGCTTTTACTATGAAATAGGTTTTTCAAGATTTACCTAAAACCTTCACAATTGTGTCTTTCAAGTGGGCTTACACAATTCAAAAACTTCACACTCTGAGATTTTCTGGATCACCTCAGATAAGCCAAAAAGGAAAGAGATTTTTCTGGCACAACTTAAAAAACCAAAAAGATATTTACAAAAATGTAAATATATTTATCTGGATATTCTCCTTTGATGAAGCCCGGTAGAACCAATTCGGTGTAAATGTTCAATGTCCATACTCACTTATGAAAGGGTTCTAAGTTCTAAATGATTTTTTAATTAAATCACATTGGGCTAGCTTGATTTGATTTTGATCTCAAGAAAGGGGAAAACTTAAATCCCTTCTTCAATTAAGATTGGAATAGAGAATTCAAAATTAAATGCAAAAATAGCTAAATTAAAGAGAATATAAAATGAACACAATATAGCTTAAGAATATCACAAACTTATCTCTCAGAGTGGTGTCTTGATTTTGCTTGAATGACTTACCAAACTCTGAAATTCGTGCTCCATTTATAGCTTAAAAAACTATTCACTCGACTGGCCGAGAGGTCAATTTGACTGGTCGAAGAACCAACAAGAATTTAAAATTTCAAGCATGATAAGATAAGACCGTTCCACGACTGATCGAGTGGCATGCTTGACTGGTTGAGTGGCCTGCTCGACTGGTCAAGTGGAACCAAAAATGGTTGTTGGACTTTGAGTCGAACCTGCTCGACTGGTTGAGCACTGTCCACTCGACTAGTCGAGCAATCTTCAGGACTGGTCAAGGGTCCAACAAAAAATCCTAAAAATTCATAACAAACCTTGGACTGGAAGAGGAAATTCTTAGATTGGTCGACCCAATACTTTAACTAGTCGAACATAGGCTAAAACTAGTCGAGAAAAAACCCATAAAATTATATAATAACCCAAATTAAGTATGTAATCAATATGACCTAACCTATGGTCAATATAGGGTCATTCATACTTTATAGATGAAAATTGAACATTGAAACATTATTCACTTTGGTTGATAGTTGATCTTGAAGTATATGAAGCTTGACATCTTGAAGTACTTTAAAGCATGTCATCTTGAAGTACTTTGAAGCTTGTAATTGTATATCTGAAGATGAGCTTGAACTTGAGACTTTGTGACTTATGTTTCAACTTGAGTATATGAGCTTAAGCTTGAGAAGATTACTTGAGCTTGAATTTGTACACTGTCATGATATAGTTGAAACTTGAAAATATGATCCAGTACTTGAACTTCTTGCTCTTGAACTTCTAGATCTTGTACTTAAGCTGCTTGAACTTGAATTTAAACTTCTTGTTCTTGCACTTGAATATAGGCAAGTATAATATAAAGTTGAGCTACACAATATACAAATTTTAAGAGGTTTTGGCGCTACAAAATTTGAAAAATCTAGGAGCTATATAAGATAGCATTTACAGTTTTTATCCTATAATTAGAAAGTAAATTAATTTCTAAAAAAAAAAAGTTTCTAAACATAGAAATAGAAAGCTAAGTTAGTTTCAAAAATAATTCTAAAAAAAACATAACCTAAAAATAGAAAGTACAGAAATCATAATCTTAACCTAATTCCAAAACTAATCAAATCTAGAAAACATAGTTGTCAATCCCTGGCAACGGCGCCAAAAAATTATTCACAACCTCAAGTGTACGGTCGCAATGTAGTCATAATCTCGGTAAGACCGAAGTCGAATCCACAGGGACTGAAACTTGTACGTTTCTGAAATTAAATAGAAGTAGAACTAGAAGAAGATGTAAAACTAATTCTGAAGTGATTGGGAGAGTAACTGTGAATTAAGTAATTAAAACTATGAATTTAAAGGTGGGAACTAGGGTGCTAAGGATTCATTCTTACTTGATTCACGTAGCACAATTAGAATTAGAGTCTTATCTTATCTAATTGAAAAATATATCAATAAAATCAAATCTAAACTTTCACTGACCTAATTCTCAATGAAAGAAAACTATGATAATTGGTAGGGATTCTATCACCAAACCATGCCCAGGAGACAATGGCAAACAACAGGATTTACCAATCTCATAATCTCAAAGTAAGAGAATTGGAAAGATTAGGAAGGATTCCATCACCCTATCATGCCCAAGGGACGATGGTGAATAAAAAGATTTACTAATTTCACAATCTCAAATCAGGAAAAGAACATACAAAAAGCTATTGTAGATCTACTATAATTTGATCACAATAAACCATTAAAAATTAAAAGTATTCCTTAAATATCAAATTAAAATTCATGAAGTTCAACATAAACATGAATCAAAATAATAGAAACATCCCATCAAGCTACAAGCTTCACCTCTCAGCCTTAACTAAGAGGTTTAGCCAACCATAGACATGATTAAACCAAAATCTCTTAAGAAAGACATGAAAACAACTAAGGAAGAAGAAAAACTCTTGGCGACGACTTCTCCACCCTTTTGCTCCACTCCTTAAACCTTAGAAGATGCCTACGAACATCCTAAGGAGTCCTATTTATAGTTGTGGAACTCCAACTTTCGCACCTAGTTGGAAAACTCTAGAAATCGCCTTAAATTTATGCAGTTTGCTAAAATAGACTTCACTTTGGGCAGTTTTTCAAAATCAGTTTCGCTCTGCGCAATTTCATAAAATGACCTAGAGTTTCAAAATATATTTTTTCAGGATGATTTCAAGATTCCTTTTCTTTACTTCAAATCTTTAGTTCTTTTCATTCCTCACTTGGTTTTCTTGAATCTTTAGCATGTGAATTCTTCAATCTTGGTCTCCTAAGATTCATCCCTTTCCTTGGTGATTCTTAAGCATCAAATCCATACTTTAGCACCCTTTTCAATCTAAGCTCTTAAATTTACCTTACAACATAAACATAAGTAAAATAGAACATTAAGCATTATCATGTTTATAAAATCAAGATAAAAATGGAGGATAATATGCAATATTTGACCCTCAACATTACGCTGGGGTGATTAGCCTCCATGTAGTGACTGCGAACATTACTTTTACAACTTGTCTTTCGTATGTATTCAGCTAAGAGTGACGAACCCAGACGGATCAAGGATTACAGCTGTAAGACCGTTGTGGTCGCTTGTGTCTAGCGATTCAATTAAGACCAATGACTAAAAGGGAGGTATCTTAGCTTCCCCAAATTGCTGAATGAATAGACATAATTAATCACTCAGCTAACATAACTATTCACCACATCGCATTAGTATAGAATATGGTGAAATAAGCGTTGAAGTCGTATGTTGAGGAAGTGTTGTCATTTACAAACCAAATGGTCGGAGTCACGTGTTGAGGGAGTGTTGGATGGTGAGGGCACGCATCATTTCATAAACCGTATTATTTACATTAACAAGAATAATTAGGAAGTGATTGTTTTACATTGCTTTATCATTTCTGTGTAGATAGACTTGATAACATGTGTAACCCATGCTTTATGGAACCACTGAATTGATCACTCACTCCCACTCTAGGACGATGTTTTTAAATACCAACTAGACGTTGATATAGATGTTGGGATCACCGAGGCCGATGCATTGGACCAGGCGGGTATGAATGAGGTGGAGATCTCTTACTTCCAACTTTCTAATGGACCGATGTAGGCTACGCACTTCTCGACATGGAGAGTCGAGCGATCA
Source organism: Magnolia kwangsiensis (assembly GCA_037074715.1). NCBI lineage: Eukaryota > Viridiplantae > Streptophyta > Magnoliopsida > Magnoliales > Magnoliaceae > Magnolia > Magnolia kwangsiensis. The sequence continues at coordinate 49,669,229 of CM073583.1, forward strand.
AGCTTAGCTAGACGACACCTTTCCATATTTTTATTGATTTTGGAATTGTATGTTGGACCCAGCTGGACCCATACTCTGGATAATCATTCTACGTGCATTTTAATTTAATCTTCTGCTTTAATTATGTTTATTCCAGACTATTATACACTGTTTAATATAATCTTATACATTCTTAATTGCCTAATATAGAAGTAACTAAGAAACTAGCTTCCGCAAAGCAAAAGTGATGCTTAGAATCTCGAGAGTCGAGCATTTGCTCGACCTTCTAAATTCAGGGCATTACATGATGGTTATTCTTTAAGATTAACAGTAATTCAAGAGATTTATAAAAGAAATATAGAGGTTCTGATACGTCCCGTACTCCACAACTACAATAGGTATCTATGCACAAGTAATTTATATGAGATACATGCCTAGCAAAGTATATACGATTTATCACACTTAGCGATCACTATAATGTGGAATATGATTATAGTTATCTGACTCACCCCATATCCCATACTACGGAGATTCGCCGGTGTGTCCCAAGTTTGACATGGATTTATGCAATTATCCCTAGATGAACACAACACATGACCGGGTGAATCATGCAACTCGAATTGGAGCGACTAATTACGACATCCAACCCCCAAAAGAAAAGACTAGATTGGAGCGACTAAATGCAACATCTAATCCCCAAAAAGAAAAGAATTGATGTAACACGTATAATGACTTACATGCACCAATTTGTGCACCATCACCCATGAAACATGGAATTAAGTGTCGCCCTAGGGTCATAACCAAAAACGCATTACGTCCACAATATTTATTCGATCGCTAGAAGATGGATACCCAACATATTACTTACACTAAAAAGGAAAATCCATTAAATCATGGGAGTTCAGGAATATCAAGACATATGCTCAAGCCTTAAAGATAATAATACAAGGCCATTATAATAAGGAGAAGAGAGGCAATGGCCAACTCAACAAAGATAAAAGTGGCAATGGCCAACATAATAAAAAGGAGAGTGATAATGTCAACTCATTAAAAGAAAAGTAGCAACGACTAACTCAACAAATAGATGAGTGGCAATGACCAACTCAAATATAAGGAGAGTGGTAATAACCAACTCAATAAAGAGGAGAGTGGCAAGGGCCAACTCAATAAATTGATAAAGGCAAGGGCAAGGCTTGTATCCATCGCCTCATATAAATTCATAAAGATTATTCGTAATCAACATTACACTATAATCCCAAAGGACAAATAATTGATGGTAAAACATATAATTGCAGGAATGATTCATAATAACATGAAAGCATGTAAAAGGCAAGATAAATATAACAAATTTAAATTAATATAAGCTTAAAGGATAAAAGCCTTACATTAGTTGTTAAAGCATCCTCTTGCTTTGTTAGAACTTAGTGCATGTACTTTAGTTTCAACTTCAACTATAGAGTATATAAACTACATGATTAGCGTTTCATCATCTACATCTAAGTTAAATAAATTACTACTCTAATTTAGGGATTTAACCTATGTTATCCTATAAGAAGGTGACTTACCTTGATCAGTACCTACAACTCGACCTGACAAAATGTCGCACCCCAGACTTAGAGATCGGGCTCACAAGATTCTCGATTGTCGATTCCGACGCGACAGCCTCCGTAGTACCCTATTTTCGGCTCCTGATGCACATTCACCAAATTTCGATCCTGGGATCCTATAAGTAGGATTGTTATAACATAAATCTGATTCATAATGGGCATACCCAAGATCATAAACATCATAACCACAGATAAATAACCACAAGAATAATAACATTATAAATCTACTAAGAATTTGAACTTTTCACAAGTACAAGGCTGAAAGGGGGGAAAATACAAGAACTATATAAGAACAATTCCAAGAGGTCTATGGCACGCTCTAGCTCCCGCACAGCTACTTCTATTGCCTAGGATCACCTGCACACATCAATTATGTATAAGCTTATAGAAAGCTTAGAGGGCGGTGTAAGTGTGTGTAAGACCAATGTCGTGAATACAATATCAAAGTATGCGGAATATGCGGCAAAGACCATGAACACCACCAGCTATAATAAAGCTATGAAATGCGATGTAGGAGTGCCAATAGCCATCCCAAGGCTAAACAGTAAGAAGCAGGGCCTATGGAGCCAATGCCTCATGCAATATGAAATATGATCAAGCTCATCCACATATCAATCCAATATATCGGTACAGTTCCTCTCTAGGGAATCATCAGGGTCAAATACACTACCTGCTGACTTTCGCTCTTCAAGCCGCACAGCCCAGTGAGCGTAAGAGACCTCACTACCCGCCTATGGACAGCCAACACTAACAAGGCACAACGGTATCGGACCCATTTACAAGCTGGTCAAACTCAGCCTAGCTATTGCCCCCTCACTTAAGCAAGTAAGGCCACATCTCCTCCCAACCAACCACAATACAGTGGAGATGCGGCCTAAAGGTAAAGTCATTGACACTCATGTTTTTCACTCAGTCTCAGTGTTGGAGCATCTCCTGGTACCATGAAGGTTCTGGGACTTTCACCTAAGGACATCTTACGTGCCCTCAGTGTTCAAACAAACATTTTTGGTGTCCAAATCTAGACATCCACAATATATATGTGGAGGCTACGACCTTGATGAAGCTAGGGTGAATATCAACCGTGTTATGCAATGCCACATACATGAATCACAAAAATCAACCATGCATCAGTCATGCGCATAAAGCATGCTCAAGAGGGGCTACTCTATCACTCAGGGAGTCCCATAACAGCCTATCCAATGGCATAAACCATGACCAATCACATCTCAACCAAGAACACATATGATGCACATGGGAATGGGCATGAAGATAACCAAGTATGCCATGCAATGATGTTGTACTCTCCTCATAATAAGGTAGGGTCTAGGTACTTAGACAATTTTACATGAAAAGGAAGGAACACAACTACTAATGGGGGCCCAATAATTTGAGGTAGCCCACTAGGACTAAGTAGCAATGTCATGGGCCTAAATGATGAGAACGGGCCCAATCAAGGTCTAAGGTGGACATTTAACCACCAATACATGAGAGCGGGCCTAACAAAGGGGCCTAGAGGGATACAAAATGTAGACATTCAACCACCATTTGTCCCCAAGAAGGCAGCCCATCAAGGAGTCTAGCCAAGACAAGGCTCGTGGCCTGAGTACAACCATAAAAATGAAATGGGCAACAATACATACATCTTACATAACATAATGGGCCTCAAGAAAAAGGCTCAAAGCCTACATACATTATCATGGGCCCAAAAGGGGCAAATCATGGCCCAAGTACAATGGCTACCAAGTTCATGCATTATGATGGGTCTCATGGGCAGCCCATATGCCCAAAAACAAATGGCTAAGGTGTATCTAACATTCACATTTTAAGCCTTGTATGTCAGCCCAAGAGTTGGTAATTTAGATGGGCCATAGAGGTACAATCACATACACCATAATGGGCTTACAACCTGCCCATAAGATCCAGCACAATGGAATGGGCAGCACTTACATATGGAGAATGTCAAGGCTGGACGTCCAGCCCATCTAGGCTTACCTGGACGTCCAAAAATCTGGCCTACTATGGCCCTCAAAATCAACCGAAAAGTGGGCCTCACAAGGCACTAATTAAGCCCAAAAATTAGATATTTACAAGTATGGTGTGTACTCATAACACCCTCAACCTAGTGGGCCTCTCAATCTCAAAACAAACAACTATATGCAGCAAATTCTGGGCCCTTGCTGGAAATCCAGCCCACCTACTTCCTGGGCCTGCTGGAGTCCAGCAAAATAGATTTTCCAGTTAAAATATATAGTCCAAGGTAGCCCATACATGATACAATGGGCCCCACCGGATGGAAGGTGGATGTACAACACATAAAACATGGTGGGCTTGCTACTAGACTGCAAGTCCAACAACACCCAAAAATTTGGACATCCCAATGGGGCTAGATGGCCAGCGTAAAACACCTCAAGGTGGGCAACACAGGTGGATGTCCCACCAAGGGATGGTCCATACTTTAGTGGGCCACACAAGGGATGATGTTTGGGAATTAAACACATATATCAAAGTGCGCCACAATGGGTGGACAGTGAGGCCACCCCATAGCTGGACATCAACCCAGCTGGACGTTCAGCATGGTGTTGTTGTCCCAGCCCCAAAAACCTAAAAAAAATTGATGATACAGGTGGCCCAAATGCACCCAAGGTGGGTTCCCACAACTGGGCCACAAAATAGGGGAAAGAGTAAGGCCATAAACACTCCCAAATAATTTTATTCAAATGGACAGCAAGGTATATATAAAGAAATATGTTGCTGAAAAATTGTAGTCCTCATCTTGTACACCCAATAGGGTGGGCCTAGGCCTACCAAATCAAAGGAAAAATGGGTGGATTGCATGCATCTATATATGAACAACACATGGGGTCCAACAGAGTGGCCCACCATCCCCAAACTAAGTTGATACTTGTGTATCTTCTACATGTAGGACTGCTGGACAGTCTAGAAAATTTAGACCGTCCAGCCCTCTTGGGCCCACTCTATGGAGTTTAAATCAAGGGTGGATGGTGTAGGCTCCATCCTACATCAAGGTGGGGTCCATACCTTAGAGAGTACGCAAAAAAAAAAATCTAAAAGAAAGGCATTGTAAATAGGTCTTTCAATAACATACAAAACCATAAAACAATGGGCCTGAAATCTGGACAGAAAAATGTTATTGTCCATTTCCAGCCTATTGCAAAATAAATGAAGGGATTAAAGCTTAGATTCAACAGAGTGGGGTCCACCTAGATGGGCCACATATACTCCAAACCCAAGCCCTTTACAAAATCATCCAAGAAATCAGGCCTTAGTGGCCATCCAACTCATGCAAAACAAGATGGGCCTGGATGTCCCAAATCTAGACGGTTTGGATTTCTTATGGGCACATCAGGTGGGCCACATACATTAGAAACAAAAGAGAGAAGGAGAAAGAGAGAGAGAGAGAGAGAGAGAGAGAGAGAGAGAGAGAGAGAGAGAGAGAGAGAATCACGGCCATAGGGAGGACTCCGCCACTATGAGTCCTCCAACAATCCAAACCTTACATCATAGTTCCATGCATGCATGAGGTTCGTACATTCAAAAAAAAATTTTGAGGTGGGCAATCTAGGGTCTAGATGACCCAACAACCCTAGATCAAAGGGAAAATCCTCATGATGGGGTCCATAGAGAATGGCCCCATCATGTCAACATGTATGCATAAAGTGGGCCGTTGGCCACACTCATGGAGTTATGTAGGACCTCCACCATTGATGGGTGGGTCCCACACACTCCCAAACAAATGAAAAAGATTCATGCAAGAAGAGAGGAGAGAAACTAATCTTATGAATCACCCACCTTAAGACTTCTTCTTTCTCCACACTAGAGATATATAGTACCTTAGGAGAGGTTTTAATGGCTAGGATGGGATTTGGAAGGTTAGATTGGGAGGGAAAAGAGAGGAAAGTTTCTGGAGAGAAAGCTCTCTCATGGACATCCAAGTGGCTTAGAGAAGAGAATGAGAGAAAAAAGAAAGAAGAGAGGGAGAAATGGTAGCTAGGAAAAGGAAATGATTAGTTTTTGGGGAAGAAAAGCCACTCATTGCACATGGGGAAGAAATCTCATGATTACTTTTTTTTGGGGAAGAAAAATCATAATTGCTAGGCTAGGCTAGGCTATAGGAAAGCTTGTAGCTTACATGGGAAATGAGAAATGCTAGGGTGGGCCCACATGGGAAAATGTGCAACGATGATAAGGTGGGTCCCACATCATGATCAAGGGTCCAAAAATTGCTCAGCCTACATCTTTTGATGTACACATCGAAATTACGCACGAGATGCGGTGTTGGAACCACGACGTCGATATGGTCACAACGGTATAGGTTTCGGGTCAATCTGGGTTGGGTTTACATGATGGGACTTAAGGATGATTGCAAAAGAAATCTACAGGTCGCGGGTCACCGGAATTTGACCGGTAGGACCGCGAGACCTAATGGAATAAAACAAACACTAAGGTTAAGGGTCTTACACAAAACAAGTCCAATCGGCCAAACGAGATCCCATCTGATCCTACACCTGCCTCTCTTTTCTTTCTTTCTTTTTTTTCCTTTCTTTTCTTTTTCTTTTGCAGCCAGAGATCGGCTAGAGCCCTTTTGGCTGGAACCGATCTTTGTTAGAGGTTAGCGAGTCTGGGTGTTGCCCTCCTTGCTTGATCTTCCCTCTCGTTTTCCTCTCTCTCTCTCTCTCTCTCTCTCTCTCTCTCTCTCTCTCTCTCTCTCTCTCTCTCTTTCTCTCTCTCTTATTGTACCTATCAACAGCAAGGTGTGTGGTTTTAATACAAGTCCAGATTATCCAGAATATTCCAGTGTAAGTTGTACGTGGAAGAGGTTTTTACGTAAACAGGTTGCGAAACACATGCGCAGAGTCTGTTTTATACAACCTTCCTCCTTTCCTCCTTTCTTTTCTATCAAGATTAGGACCATTCCGAATGGGGTCCACAAGCAGAAGATCATGGTTGTGTTCTTGGGTGCAAGAATATCTTTGATCGGATGGTGGCCCTGCATTAGTTTCCTGCTTTATGGTAGTTTCGTTTGAAAAACTGGGGGAATATCAATCTCACTGAAATCTTTCCTTCTTCTCTGTCAACGTGGGCACGGTCAGAATCTCCCTCTCTGTGGAGAGGATGGTTTGGATTTGGTCCATGATGGACGGTGTAATCGTCCAGCGTAGTAGAAATTTGGGGTGCATCCGGGTTTCTTGCACACACACCTAACAGACTCCGTAGTGTTTAGAAATCTAACATTGTCGGGATCCTTCCTAACACCGGATGTCTAGGGTGTGGTTAGAATTATCTTCCCCTTTGTTTGGATGGTTGAGATCAATAGAAGGTCTTTGATCTGAATGGTCAAGATGCTTCTATTCGATCAAGTCAGTCGAGTGCAACATCTTTGCAGTTGATTAGATGGTGGGGGTCATCTCTCCACGAGGTTGAGATTGAATGGGATTGGCCCACTTTAGGTTGAGTTCGTTTTAGGGAGAAGAAGTTGGAGGTCAGTTCGGATTTGGATGAGTTTGAAAACTCTACTTCCCACTTCCATTTTGGGCTTTAGGACACAACTAGCTGTGGTTATCAAGCGGGTCCCAACCCGAGGTTCATTTAAGAATCCCTTTTGCTCATCTATTCGGTCGAATCTTGTGGGCCCATGTGTTCAAATATGGCCTGATCCGAGTTTTTGATGGGCCACACATTGTGACAACGTGTGAGTGAGAGTTACGTAAGAAGTTACTTACCTAACCGGTTCCATCTTCCTTTATCCGGATGTAATATGTATACGAGCTAAGTGGGGTCCACTAAGGTGTTTATTTGAGCAATCCACTCCATTCACCCTCTTTAGAAGATCATATTCATCTATGGCCTCAAATATGGGACTGAAATGAGTCCTAGGGGGGCCACACTTTGTATTAATGTGTGTGTTTTACTCCCATGCAAAAACATCTTACGTGAATTCCTCGTGCGCTGGCATGCGGAAGTTACACATTCCATTTTTATTGTACGAAATCAATGGGGTCCCCTACAATGATTTTTTGGGAAATTTATTTCATTCATCCGTGTAGTCAGGTCATGTTGGCCCATGACTCCAAATATGAAGCAGATCCGGGCTTTACATAAGATTATCTTGAACTTCTCCTAGTAGTTGTTAAAACGGGCTTAATGGTCCACACTTAATGATCAAGGCTCAATTTTGGAAGAAATGCATAGTCAGGATAGGCAAACAGTTGGACAAAATTTGGTGGTTGTTCGATGGTGGAAAAAGCCTAGATATGAAATTTCACCTTTTGTGTTAAAACGAGAATTGGCTTCCGCGTCCAATGGTGTAGGATCAAAGATCGGGGTCCAAATTTTGCATGATGTTGTATTCATATGAGGCAAAGGTGTAGTCTAAGTTTAAGTTTCGATGGACGGCAGGAAGGGGTAGATCTACAGATCAAGATTTATAAGGAGTTGATAAGCCTCGAAAGGATAACTTCGCGTATAAGGAAAGGCATACCAAAGTGGGGTCTTCATATTTCATACTTGGCCCATATGATGGGAAATTCAAGTTATTCATATAAAGAAAAATATCCAACTACGACTACCGACGAGTTTCTTCACTCGATGAACACCAAAATCAATGGTTAAGAGACTGATCTGTCAATTGGGTCACTTTTACAATGATCTAAGGGTTGAAATTCGATGTACATGGTTAATTAATGATCCATAAACATGGTATAAAATTTCACATTAAACGAATAGTAGGAACCATGTGATCTAGAATTCAGGGGTCTAGGTTAGTGGCATTTATGTAATTATTGTTGATCTAGGAGTTTTGTGAAAACTCATGGTTCTACAAAGTTATATGCACCTTTCTAAATAATTATTACAAGGGAACTTACATCTAAATAATTATAGATGAGGAGTTATTCACCAATTCATTTAAGGGAAGGTACAAACGTCAAATCACATGATGGATGGTCTTGTCTCAAAATCAATGGTCAAATTACTGGATCTATGAATTGAGAGAATTCCCAATGGTTAAATTCATGTCAGGGAATAGATGTAAGGTTAGGATAGTTAGATTTATATCATACACATATACATATTATGTTACTTTCCATGATAACACTCGAGAACTTTCAATACTTGGGTATTAAAATGTTTGGAGTGTTACAATCTACCCTCCTTAAACATAATTTCATCCCTGAAATTTATTTATTTATTCTATTTGCACTGATCTATTATGTTTAATATTTCACTATATTCCTCGTAAGGTAAATGTATATGTCTAGGTGTGCGTGTAATTTGCTACATAAAAATCGAAACGCTATAGGTAGACAATATGAACTTAGAATGGCTTGAATAGATGATCTAAGTGGTTTTTCCTATTTGGGTGAGGATCATATATAGGCAAGATCCAAATTGCAGAAGCTTCTTGTACTTTGGACTAGTAGTTTGGGCTTCTGCTTTAGTTGCATCGTCAGTCTTCATTTGCCAAGGACCCATTCAACTACGTGACGTGACTAGTCATGTGATTGACAAACAATATGTGCAAGACGAGTTCGCTAACACCTTAGGAAATTATGAAATAGCAGTGAAGACCATTTGAAGTTGAAGTAGGAATATGCCAATATATCCTAGAGGAGGGTGAATAGGACTTCTTAAAGTTTTTACAATATATTTAAAAATCTCATTACACTAACCCTATGAACATGCAATCATCAGGATTACTCGAATGTAACTTTACTGGCTTCCAAGCCCGGTAGAGGATCCAATCACAAACTATTCACGAATTAACAAACTGCAACCTAGTTTATGATGGATATGACTGTGTATGTGTGTGAGGTGTGATCTCAGATATAATGTTGTGAAGGCATTGAAATAAATCACATGCATAAAAGGATAGCAATAGCAAACACAGTCATTTTTATAGTGGTTCAACTACTTATCTACTCCACTTTCGGTAACCGCACTCAACCCTTGAGTGTACCGAATTTCACTAAGGAGGTTTCATACAGTTCACTTCTAACTTAAGGTTTTAAATCAAGTTTACCTTCAACCTTTACAACCTACATTGAGGCTGACTGTTTATGCTCTCACGAGCAAAGGTCAACACGACGCACCCACTTTTAGGCACACTGGCCAAGGATCTTCTATAAGACCCTAATGGAGGTTTCTACATGGTTCACCTCAAACCGGAGGTTTCACACAGTTTACGTCAAACCCAAGGTTTTACACGGTTCACCTCAAACCCAAGGTTTTACTGGTTCACCCCTAACCACATGTTTATACTCTCTACAGAGCAAGGGTCCACACAACACACGTATCACGTACACTCTCTCCGGAGGCCTCCTTGAGGACTTCAACGGGTGAGAAACACCTTAGACCCAATCCTACAAAGGAATGATCAAAGGGGTCCTCTGAACTCTAGATACTTACAGATGAGTTGATGAGTCCCATTCAGTACAATGGCAAAGATCTTCTCCTTGTTGATGAAGAATCTTCTGCTCCCTTGATCCGCAACACTAATGATATACCAATATGTGGTGACGGGTTAGGTCAAGGTTATGATGGAACCCTACTCTATAAATATTTTCCTATAAGGAAGGTAGAGGATTCTAATCATCTATGCATTCAAGGCATCCCAGCTTAATGATTGCCATTAAGGTGGTAGCTGAAGGATCCTTGAATGCGGAAGTTCACTTCCCAATCCACTTTATTGAATATCAATGATGAGGGTGGATTGGAGGATAAACTCCCATGAGAGAAAGGGCTTAGGGTATATGATCTGAGGTTAAACACTCAAAAGCACTCTCTTCTTTCTCCACCAGCAACAACAGACAAGTTCTCTTTATATAGGCAAAAGGTTCCAATGAATATAAAATGGTCACATTTATGACAAAGTTCGATATCATCAAGCAGGTTCGATATCATCGAGCATATACTCTTGATTGTATCGATGGTCCGCTCGATGATACAAACTCAATGTCATACGCTTTTAAAGAACTTTTGCTAGCTGGTCGAGGGAATCGAGACTCGTGTCGATGCCATCGGATTTTAAACTCTGATATTATCGATACAAGGATCGAGTCCTCGACATTTAAAAAATGAGAGAGACTTACATGAAATTTTTCAGGTCATTAGATATGATCGGGGGATACTCGATATCATCGGAATTTGAATACCGATGATATCGAAGGTCGTGTCGATGACATCGATAAATCCAAGTATTTAATCATTGAGCTTGCTGGATAGTTATGTCCATTCTCGATGCAATCGATCTAGCCTCGATATCATCGATATTTGAATATCGATTCTATCGAGTGACTCCTGATCAGAATTAAAAAATTACCTGAAAAATGTTGTTGGAAGACTATGTGCCCATGACCGATATCATCGAGAGCCTTCCGATATCATCGAGATTTAAACACCGATGGTATCAAGGGGAGCTTCAATATTTTGAAGCATATATCATTTTCTTAAGTGAAAACAGGGGCACCAGATATCTCTCTGTCGATATTATCGAGCCACTTTCAATAAGCTCCATATTCAAATATCGATAATATCAATACATGTGTCGATACATCGATAATTCCGTCCAGATATGTATGCGGTTGCTGGACACATTAAGTCCTCATTCAATTTTATTGATTGGTCTTCTGAGGACATCGACAGCACAGATCGATCATATCGAGATATGTATCAATATAATAGACAAAGCAAGAAAACTTAGAGATTTTCTGATTCTTTGAAAAAGTTTTCTCACCTTAAACCCTAATATGTTCTAACTTGTTTTAAGGGTTTTATTCACCTGGTGTTTTGGGACAAGGGATGTGAGGCTTAGATTTATCTATGGCGAGCTTCCACACATCCGGTTGAGGCAGACGCTTGAATTGATCTTCCTGTGAGGCTCTGCAATCCGACTGACTCAACACACACGCTAATTGACAAACTAAGGTACTTTCAAATTATTCATAACCAATCAAAATGCTCTTTTATACAATTCTTGGTTATATCTTTTTTTAAAAAAACTTCGATCTCATTGGACTGGCCCATTCACCATTACTAATGTCAATCCTCATAAGGCCGTTAAGATAAATAATCTGACAAATAACAATGTTTTCAAAGTGAATGGACATCGTCTCAAGCGATTTGTTGAGAAGCTTGATTCAGAGGACATGTTTATGCCTCTGATTGATCCTATGTACCGGGATTGACCTCCAAGTCTGATGGAGGTGTCGTTAAATTTTTTGGTTTCATATAATTTAGGATTAGGATAGTTTGACTTCAGTTTGTTTAGCCTTCGTGCTAACCCATTTACCTGTTAAGAACTTTGAAAAAGCTTCAATTCTCCTTCAGGTATTATCTTCCCATCACTTTCCATTTCTTTTCATTGTCTCATGTGCATTGCATGCTCATATCTTTTACATTGATAACAATGTACGTTTTAAGATAGGGGTGTGGATTAGGTAACCTAATCAGTGTTTTCTTAGTTTTGAACAAAATTTGTGAAACTTTTCAATTTTTCAATTTAAAAATGCTAATTTGTGGATTAAGAATGCTTTGAGTATAATGATAACATGAAGATTGAACTTTGAATTATTGGAGTTTGATCAAACGAGTAGACTATCGTTTAAAATCTTACATTTAATTGATTAAGAGGAAGTTTAAATATCATGTTAATCTAAGTCACAAGACATGTTCAATTTGCTTTCTATGAATAGTACTAGAATTTTTTATTGTTAGTATTTATATCATTGAAAGATATTTAGAATTAAGTCTGGAGAATCTTATCCACCTTAAAAGATGAAAAGAACTAGTTGAAAAATGGTGAGATCGACAAAAAGGTCATGTATGGTGAAAAGACTGGAAAAGAATGAAAAAGAATGCAAAGTCTGAAAAGAATGAATAAAAAGTGACCGTCAATATAAAATCAAAAACTGAAAAAAGAAGGAAAAGGGGATAAGTTCAGAATTAACACTTGATTATTCAAGTAATCCTAAGGTGATGAGCATGGCTAACATTATGAAATGATAGTATTTTTATGGAAAGTAAGTTGAAAATCACTGAGCACGTTGAAAAAACTTGATATATGAACTTATGCTCTTAATTGATTGATTGCTCGTTTGATTCGGCTCTAGGTTTTCAAATATTCACTTTCGATTCTTTGGATTATACTCATTCATACTTGTTTACACAAAAGATTATTTTCTTGAAGAACTTTGAACATTGAGAATTAAAGATCACTTCACACATGTTTTGCTCAGGACCAGCAAAATGTCAGTTGGGGGTGTGTTAAGTGTGAAATATTGCATATTTTCTCATTTATACTTTGGTTTTATAAACATGATAATGCTTAATCCATTTAATTATTCATGTTTACATGTGTGAGGTGATTTCGAGAGCTTAGGGTAAAATTGATACCAAAAGGAAGATTTATGTTCAAAATATTGCTAAATGAAGATTTGGAGATTTTAAAGTCATTAATGAAGAATTCACATGCCAAAGATCTAAGAAAACCAAGTGAGGAATGAAGAGAATCAAAGATTTGAAGTGAAAAAAAAAAAAAGGAATCCTGAAATTGTCTTGAAAATAAACATACTCCTGAAATTGTCCTGAGAAAGCATATTCTAAAACTCTGAGTCTATTTTGAAAACTGCGCAGAGTGAAGTTTATTTTGAGAAACTGCATAAAGTGAAGTTTATTTTAAGAAATTGTGTAGAGCGTGTAAATTTGAGGCAGTTTCTAGATTTTTTCAAATTGATGCGAAAGTTTGAATTCCGCAATAATAAATAGTTTGAAAAACTCTAGTATGGTCCAAAACATCTTCTACATTTTGAAAGGTTTCAAAGAGCATAGCACAAGGGTGGAGCAGCCGCCAAAGACTTTTTCTTTTTCCTAGTTTATTTTTCATACTTTGTTTAAGAGATTTGGTTTCAATCGTATATATGTTGGCTAAACCTCGTAGCTAAGGTTAAGAGGTGAAGCTTGTAGCGTATTGAGATTTATTTTTTTTTGCTTTGATTCTTATTCTTATCAAACTTCATTGATTTCTAGTTTGATATTAAGGAAATATTTTTAGTTTTCTATAATTTATTGTGACTCAAATTACAATAGATGTTGTGATAGCTTTAGATATCTTCTTTTTCTATTTTGAGATAATGAGATTGGTAAATCCTGTTATTTACCATCGTCTTCTGGGCTTGGTAGGGTGATGGAATCCCTTCTAATCTTCACAATTCTCCTCCATTGAGAATTCGGTCAATGAAAAGCTCAGATTTAATTTAAATTGCTTTATCTTTCAATTGGATGGGATATGACTCTAATTCCAATTATGTTTATTGAACCATGCAAGATAGCATCTTGATAACTACAAGTGGATCCTTAGCACCCTAGTTTTCACCTTTAAATTCATAAGTTTTAATCAACATTTATCACCATTACTCTCAATTATTCATATTTCAATTTAAATCTTTTTCTGCTTCTAGTTATTTTCATAATACGTACAAGTTTAGTCCCTGTGGATTTGACCTCATTCTTACCAAGTTATTACTACATCGCAACCCTACACTTGGGGTTGAGAACAGCGACCACACAGCAGAACTCCTTTGTATGACCATGCAATCATCCCCTCTTATCTGACCACGCAATATACCTCTGCCTTGGCAGAAACTTCTCTAAGTACCGAAACTTTGCCAGATTTTTCATCCTGTTCTCCCTTGTACTCAGACCCCATGGCAAGAAGCAAAAGACCATCTAGTACTTTCCAAGATAACACAACCTCCTCTCAAATATTTGAGCCTGAGTACTCCCCTTCTTAAGCCGAATATTGCCTTAATAAGAGCGTGAAGACCATAGCCAAACATCCTTCCCTCATTAAGGAGTCGGATCTTCCCATCATATATTTCTCTAATCGCATAACCCTTCTGGCCAGTCCCATCCGCCAGGCTATCATTATGGGCGATACAGACTGATATCTCGAGACTGGCCAACAAAGAATAAACTCTGCCTCCATCTTTCACAAAGAAGAAACAATCAAAGAGCAAAGGGTAGCAACTTCATTACAAATTTAGGAAATTTAATAAGAAGTGTCTTCAGAACACATGGGACTGTGTAAAGGTCCATCAGGAGATGATCAAGTTCAACAACCTAGTCAAGGATGAGATTATCATCATTCCCATGAATCGGCAATGCCGTCTTTCAATTCTTTATAGCAAGCGTAGTGATCATATGATGCACAACTGAATCCTCTACATAGCCCATTGGGCCATAAGGGAACCGTAAATTTTAGAGGGTTGTTTAGTAGAAAAAGGTTCCTACCAAAAGATCGATAAAATTTGCCCAATGTGATTCTTGATGTCACATCACAATCCTCATCACCTCTTCCCCACTCATTACTTTGAAACTGTTCAACAACACTTCCATACCAGGGACTCCTTATGGGGAACAGAGGTTCAGGACTTGGGGTTTCTTATCTTCAGGCAACTATTACAACGTGTGGGCTAGGGCCATAATAAAAAAGCATTCAAAGGTCTTGATCAAAATTGATCTGATTATTTTTACAAGGATACAACTGTCTTCAATGGCTTCCTCAAGTATTGGTGCCTAACAACCAATTCTTTTCACTTACCCCTAAGTTAATTCAGCATCACCCTATGGGACCTGCACGGGATAACAAGTCTCCCAATAACAGGCAATTTCTTTGACGAGTATATGCCCACCAATGACGAGTTTATGCATTTTCTCCTACCAATCACTAGCCAAAGGTCTCGGAGACCGCCATCAAACTTTTCAGGGAGATGGTGAAGTTTCCAGACATCCATAAAGTCACACATCTTATCTAGCTTGCTCATTTCACTAGAGATTTGCGATGTGGCTTTATATTTTCTTGTACTCTGCTTAAATCTTTCGCACATCTCATCATTACCTTTTTAATAACCATATTTCTCTTTTGGCTTTATAGCTTTATGGGGAACCACTCGTAGGACTTGAAATTCCTAGGTAGAAGATCAAGGGTCCTGCTGAATATGGCGCATCTAGCAAACTGGCTACCTTCTTAGCCTATTGGCTCAACTTTATAATGCTCCCGAGCTTGAAGTGGGATGATGCAATCTAGAAAATCTTATTTGTGGTTGCAAGAGCAAAGGTGGAAGATAGGAAGTACTCCTTATCTCCTCCAATCCTCTATTCACTATACCGTGCCTATGACAACGTTACTGCGCATTGCAAAAGCCCAGCAGTTGGAGCATCTTCGGCTTACACACCTTGGCATTACTTCATAGGGTGGCTTAGTGTATACTTCCTTTAGACCTACAACAAGTCAAAGAAGGCATACGTGAACCCAAGGCATCTTCCACTTTGGCACTATCACGAGTGTAAAATGATTAAGAAGACATATGATTGGGTCATGGACTAGATTGAGAGGATGAAATCCATTTTCCTTCTTCCAATTTCCTCTTTCCAACGTCCCTGAGGACTGAGAAGCCGTTGATGATAACTCACTTTCCTCGAGTGAGCGCATATTCTTTATTTACATCAGATCTAACAACCTCTGACTAAGGGAGGGTAGTGAGTTTTGGCATGAACCCTACTATCCTAGTAGGTTTTCTCACGAATTAAGCTACAATCAAAAGATTCCAGAGGACTATGGCATCGTCACCACAATCATGAGGAGCTACGACATCAGTCCATATATCTAGGTGTTATTATGAAAGCAGCTTCTGATTGGGCGCATGGGATCAGGCTTTATCTTGCCACGCTACAACTATTCTATCCTGGCTTCTTACTACTAGATGCGATAGTGGGTCCATCAATTCTCCTTGATATGTCACTGCCATTAATGAACTATCCCTTATGGGTTGCTCCGCCGAGACTGAGGAACTACAGGCCCAAGCAAGTGATTGGCTACATTATAAAGAAAAATCACACTCCTACCCCCGGCCAAGTTTGCTTAAAGAACTCTCTAGAGAAGCATACGTATGATAAAACCCACCAACACTTTGAAGGGTTGGATTCTATATGTTATTCCCTTCAAAGAATTGAGAATGCCAGGAGAACAATCTAACGCGACTATGACCTCAAGCCCACCAGTGAAGAATGATGATCCAACTACATAGGTGTTGATGATAATCCTCTATACCCTTAGTAGGGAGATCACAGAAGATATTGAAAGCAGACCTGACCTGAAAGTGCCATTGTTTGTCAATATGCGTGTAAGTTGAGTCTTAAAGTCAAGTGAGCACCATGTAAATATTACAAGACCGAAGACTCACCAGGTTGAAGAGGTTCAAGTGCGCTACATAGGTATATTAAGCCTCACATCCCTAACCAAACCTTATCAAGTAATAACCCCAATTAAAAATAGTCTAAACTTGCCCAAAATCATGTTTGCAAAACCCTTAGTAATCTTAGATTTGGAGTTAGTTTAAAGTTTGTGGTGAATTAATCAATTGACAAAATTCATGTTCTGTCGATTGCATAGAAGTGCAATTGAGACATATTCAATGGCATCAAACAACTATTTAATAGCATCAAAACAATGGCCTAACAGTCCAGCAAGCAAACTGTAAAAATGTTGGATATTATCAATGGCATCAAAGGAAGTTCAATGACATCGAAAATTAAGTTTCAATGACATCGAACCTACTTCAATGACATCAAACTTAGGCCAAATCACTCCAACAAGCTTTGAAGGAACTCTGATATTTTCGATGCAATCGAACTACCTTCAATGGCATCGAAGTTAAGTCATCGATGGCATTGAAGAAGGTTCGATGGCATCAATACTTGGACCAATTTGTCTAGAGAGCTTTAAAAAAGATGACATCGAAAAACTTTCAATGACATCAAAATTCAAATTTTGATGGCATCAAAAGGCTGTTCAATAACATCGAAATATGGACAAAATTGTCCAAAGGTTTTTAAAGAAAAATTAATTTATTTTTAATGACATCAAAATTTAAATTTTAATGGCATCGAAGAATATTCAATGGCATCAAAATTGAGCTCAAACTGTCCAGCAATCAAAGTATATTTTTTAAGAAAAATCTCGATGGCATCGAATCATTTTTCGATGACATCAAAGGTCTCATTCGATAGCATTGAATCACTTTTTCAATAACATTGAAGGTCTCATTCGATAGCATCGAAGGATGATCAATGACATCGGATAAAATCTACTCTGCACCTATTTAAAAACCTTGGTGCAGAAGTCGATGGCATCAAAGAAGGCTCGATAGAATCAAAGGAAACTTTGATGACATCGAAGATCCTTTTATGGCATCGATAATGATAGATTGTTGTGCATTTTTTTACCATTGAAATTTTACTCTATATAACACTTGAAGTTGTTTCTTATTTTTATTAGCAAACATTAAAGAGAGCTTTGAGGGAGTTATTGTTAGAGTTAATACTCTTACTCTCAATTCCTCTTTTCCAAAGGAGTTCATCATTCAATTCATGGCTTAAAGGCAATCATTGTAATATTCATAGCCTATATTGAACTATGAACTCCTGCCTTCATTGTTGATCCAACAACAATCTTTAACGGCAAATCAATGTGTTGAAATCTTTGAATGTAAAGCTTTGGAAATCTTCTCTAGCTCTTAAAGAACCATCATTATTTAGATTAGATTCACCAATACCTTAACCCAACAACCTCGACATCTTCGATTGGAGCATTTACAATTAGTTACCATTCAAGGGAGTTAAAGACTCTTCATTAAGTGGAAGATCTTCATCAACATATGCTAAATGGGGCTCACTCACTTACAAGTAAGTATTAGAGTCTATCTTTTATGAAGCTTTTTCCTTATGTAGAATTGGGATTCAGAGTTTAGTTACTTTAAACTCACTAAGACCTTTCGGAGGTCTCCAATGGGAGAATACGTGTAAAGTCCTTGTGTAAGATATACTTCCTTATGTAGGCATTGGTGTAGGCATTATTGGTTTTCTTGCGTAGGCACCTTAGGTTGTCTTGTATAGGTACCTTAGATAACCTTATGTAGCTTGTAAAGGTTTATGGTTAATCTGATTTAAAACCATTGGATAGTGAAATCCGATATACTTATGTGTTGAGTGCGTCCACCGAAAGTCGAGTATGCATGTAGCCGAACCAATATATATGGTTGTATTTGTGATGCTTAATCTTACTTGTGTTTGCAATGATTCACGCTATGTTTAATTTTTACACAAAAGATGTTTGATAAAATGCAGCTTTTATATATTTCACTATCATAGCTTTTTATTGTGCTTTCTTAACAATTAATCCTACTTCTAGTGCTTAGAAGCTAGAATTTACATTAAGTAGGATTAACATTTTTAAAAAGTCTTATTCACCCTCATCTAAGATACTTGAACATAATTTTGTACTTCACTTGTAGCTATTTACTTCAATTTCATGACTCTTTGATCATATCCCCCTCGATGAGATTGGTATGCCAGAGCTTCTCATCTCTTGTAACTCTCTCACAAACACAATCCTAATCCCCTTAACTGTTGCAGGCCCAACAGGGTATCCCTGCTACATTGAAAGAAGTGAGGGTACGTACAAATGAAGATAATACTTCTCACAAGGGTAAGCATATAATCATCGAATAACCTGCTGAAGAGGATTTATACGAGGGAAGCGAGAACGAAGAATCTTCCAGTAGTAGCTTTACAGGGGAGAGTAGCTCTTCTGAGGGTGGCAATTTGGAGGTGCAGGGAGAAGTGAATATTAAGAGTACGTTACAAGTGAAATTATAATAGTCAGTCAAGGGATGCCACAGAACGTATCTACTCCAACTGACTAAGTGGCCACTATTATAGAAGAAGAGCCTCTCGATTATAGAAAATCTAGCTATTCACTCATACCTAACATCTTCATGTCCTTCACTGCTAACAACTCCCCTATCCCTTGTAAGATGCCCAATATCTCTCCAATAAGCATTCCATTACCTGACCCCCAAATCCTTCCACGAATCATGGAGATCTCATCATCAAGGGAAGCAAAACTTTCTGCAATGGTGGGATAGGCAGCAGTAGAGATGTTAATCTCCTCACATAGTGTAGATTCGATACTTGTTCATTTTTTGTGCTCCAACACAACCAATCACTTTTTGCCTAATAAGAAACTCCATCAGCTCCCACATTTCATTCTTATATAGAGAATCTATCTCATCATCCATCATTATCATCCACTTCTCTGAATCTCTATTTTCTAGAGCTTCTTGAAAAGTAGACAAATCCCCCCACATCTGTAATGAGAAAAAACATAGGTTTGAGTCATCCTACGAAAAAATTTTGACCATGACCACAAAACTTTTCTTTAGATAATCACAATGTTAGACTTAAGTTGGCAGCTGATAGTTTCAATCCATTCAGGATAATGAGTATTGCCCACAATACATGACATATTGTTCTAATGCCATATAACATGATACCATAGATGTGTATGAAGAAACCCTATCTCATTTATCATTTCTTATTCATGGTCCTTCTGGACCTAGTTATGACACTGACATATATATATATATATATATATATATATATATATATATATATATATATATATATATATATAACCTCTCATAGATGAGTTAAAGGAATTGTGGGAGGTTGGCACAGACACTTATGATACCTTAAGAAATGAGATATTTTGAATGTGTGAGACATTGTTGTGGACTATTAATGACTTTCCTGCATATACAAGCTTGTTTGGATTGAGCACTAAAGAATATCTGTTGTAATAAGGACAATTCGTTTAAATAGTTAAAACATGGTCAAAAGTTTTATTATATGGGTCATCGTCAATTCTTGAAATCTGATCATAAGTTTAGAACTGATAGAAAATCCTTTGATTGCATGAAAGATTTTGGTGAGATGTCAACTCTACTATCTAGGTCTAATGTGTTAGCTTAGTTGCAAGTAATTAATGTCATATTTAGAAGAAGATTCCCATCAATCATAGGCTCAAGAGAAGATGAGAGGTTAATAAAGAAAAGTGATATTATTGAAAGAAGTGGAGTATCTTCTTCGATTTACTATATTGGGAGCAAGTATATTGCGTCATAATGTAAATGTGATGCACATTGAAAAGAATATGTACAATAAAGTTCTTAGGACACTAATGAACATTGAAGGAAAAATAAAAGAACGTATGAAGACATGTCTTGACATGTAAGATATGAGTAGACAAATATTGTACCCAAGCTAACTTTCATTGAATACAATATATTTGCAACCTACATGCTTTACTATGTCATTGAGTTAGAATGATGATTTCTACAAAGTCTTGAAGCGGGTGAAAGTTTTATATAGTTATGCAACCAATATTTCATAATGTGTGCATCTCAAATAGTGTGAAATTTCATGACTCAAAAACCATAACTATCATGTTATGATGCAACAACTACTTGAAATTACGGATAAACTGCTATACATTTAAGTGCAGAAGTATAGCGGAGCTAGATAATGAAAGCTATGTCCTAGAGGTGGGGTGATTAGAAACTATTTAAAAATATACCAATTAAAAATAGAAATTGTCTAACTTAAGCTAATATGCAATTAAACTAAGTAAGACAATATAACCTTAAGGCTTCCAAGCCAATAGAGGGTCCAATCACATAGACTTCAAATAATATGCAAATAAGCAATTAGTCTATATAGATATTGTATATATGTGTGGGGGATGTGTTATCTATTCAATCACTAAGCATTCATCTAATCATGCATTTATAATTAAACATTCAAACACATGCATAATTAAACAAGTATGCAAATAACAATCTTAAACACAAGCATATATAGTGGTTCGGCTACTTACCTACTCCACTCACGATAGACGCGCTCAACCTATGTGTGTACCGGATTTCATTATTAAAGGTTTTAAATCAGATTCACCTCTAACCTTTACAGCCCTACATAAGGACTCTAAATTTATGCTTTACATAAGAGCAAGGTTCCTACTCCCAAACTCGACAATTTACACCTTACACAAGAGCTAAGGTCCGACATAAGAACCTGGTAGTTTAGGCCATATACAAGAGCTAAGGCCCTACTCCAGAACCTAAGATTTATTCTCTACACAAGACCAAAAGTCCTAATCATGAACCCGATACGTATTCTCCCGTTAGAGGCCTATAAAAAGACTTTAGTTGGTTTCTTCTTATGTTAACCAACAACCTTGGTCCTATACAAGAACTACAAAATTTAAGCCCTACAGAAAAGCCAAGATCCTATGAAAAAACTTAGATGAGTTTGGATACAAACTCTTACACTCCAACCTACACAAAGAAGGAATACAAATATAAGCTCCTACACATGACATTTACTTGTTGGATTAAGTCCCTTTTTATGCTCCTCTTGGGTTGTTTGATCTCTACTTTCCCATGCTTCAATCAACTCTTCGATGCTTCCACGATTATGTTGTCGTTGCTTCACTAAGGCTTCAGCTGTATGATTAATCACCTTGCTTCTGATGCTCCCTTAAGGCGCCCAAGGTGATAAGAGGTGGTTAAATCTCCTACAACTAATGAGTAGTTGTTTATCCTAAGGGATTCAACTACATGGGTCTCCTAAAATATCTGGACAATGATTTACCAAGATACATAAGTCCAATCTCTAGGAAATAAAAGAGTTCAAACATATCTCCAATGGTGAGATTAGAATCCTCATTAGACTTGAAATCTCAAGGGAGATTGCTTAAAACTTATAGGAATTGAGGATATGCATATGGGATTACCTTACCTCTGGTTGCTCGAAAAATCCATTAAAATTCTCAAGAACCGAATGTCTTTTATAAAAAGTTTGAACTCCAACGGGCAGAAAACGGCTCATTTGATGCCATCGAAGGTCTTTTAATATCATCGAAGGGTTCCCCGATGCTAACGAAAAATCTAGATAAAATATGATAAAACTTACTAGACATATCTGGACCAATTTCGATGTCATCGAATTGTCCTTTGATGTCATCGAACATCAAGCTTCGATGTCATCGAAGGTACTTTGATTCCATCGAGAGTCCTCAAAAAAATTTTAAAAAATAAATAAATTCTAAAAGGGGCTTTCGAATTTCTCATCTTCTGCCTTGGCTTAGCGTATGAGAAGAAGCAAGGAGAAGAGAGAAAGGTATGTTATTTTATTTATGTTTTTAATTATTGTTAGAGTATATTAAAGTAATATTTTAGAGTAGCATATTTCCTTATTTTGTTAAAAATGTGTAATCTTGAGATCTCTCCAATTCTAAAAATGGCTTTCGAATTTCTCATCTTCTGCCTTGGCTTAGTATATGAGAAGAAGCAAGGAGAAGAGAGAGAAAGAGAGGTATGCTATTTTATTTATTTATTAATTATTGTTAGAGTAGATTAAAATAATCTTTTATAGTAGCATATTTCCTTATTTTGTTAAAATGTGTAATCGTGAGATCTCTCCAAATCTCTATGTATCTTCCATCTGTTCTTTTCAGAAAAATAAATAAGTTAAAAGTCACCACAATGTAGACTATTTTGCTTTAAAATTTTATTTTAATTTTGACAAGTAATTAGGATTTCCTATGCATTTTTACCATTTTCCATTAGGGCTAGTTTGGTGTTGCATTTAGGAAGTATATTCATTATAACAATAAACATTCTTTGAACCCTCATATGTAAGGCCTTTTTTTTATCCTCATATATGCTTATGTAAAAATAAATGTTTAGCAACCATTTCAAAAATAAGAAAAAAAAAATTCAGCCACAAGCTCCACGTGATTACATCTATACTATTAAGTAGATTAGCAGTGCAGCAGTTCATTGCATCCTCTCCGCACGTAAGTAGCACTGCAGCACACATGTTAAATATATGTTGCTCATTAGGTGAGGATCACTTTGATCAAACCATAGACTAAGAAACATGTGGGGCCACTAATCAGTTGGGCCACTTGTATATGAGAAAATCGGATGCTTTTAAAACAAAATCACCAATGGCTTGAACTGCATCAGTTGTGTCGTTGCCCCGTCTCCATCAGCATACCATGGCATGTGACTCCACCAGGATGTTCTGTGATTCTGTGAGGATAGTGGATTCGGTGAGGCTGTGACTGTGGGCCCTACCCTAATGTATGTTCTGTATTATATCCATGCTGTCCATCTGGTTTCCAGCTCATTTTCTTAGGACATGGTTCCAAAATGAAGAATTCATGTGGACCACACTGCAGAAAACAGTGGTGATTAAACATCTACTGTGTGGTCCACAAATATCAGCTTGATCCAAAACTGTTGTAGCCCACAAGAAGAAAATAGAATCAACGTTCCAATATTAGAGAGTTTTTTTTAAAAATAAATAAATAATAATAATAATAAATATAATAATCTTTCTTTGTATCAGTTGAGAACCATCCATTATTTAAAACAGATAAGTCAAAAGTGTTCCTTGCCACCTCTGAAGGAGCCTCAAATAAGGCCTTGATATGAGACTGCTTTTATTCTTTTGTTCTATCTAGTCAGTCCTCTTTTGTAGTTCCTTGGTATCGTGAAAACCTGTGATCCTAAAACATAAGACTTTATGTGCTTTGCTAATTAATGAAGCTAGATGTATGGGATAAATTAAAAAAGTAAAAAATTAAAAGAAGAAAATATATAAAAGCCTAGGTTGTAAGAAAACTGTAAGTAGACTGAAGACCAAACTACTGACAATTAACTCAAACCACAGCTAACAAATGTAAGGATTAACTAAAAATACATTGGTTGGTGTTTATCAAATAGAAGAGAAATGTGCTATCTTAATCATGATTTGGGCAAAGGTTAAACATTTAGGAATTATTACTATGGCCCTGTTTGGTTGTCGCTCAAAATGAGTTTATCTCATTTTAGTTAACAGTAATTTTGAATTATAGATTTTGGTAAAGACTAGAAATAATCTCATTTTAGTTAATGGTAATTTTGAATTAGAGATTTTGGTAAAGACTATATAACTAATCTTGATAACCCATGATTTATATACACTATGATCTCTAATACATTGTTTACTATTAACTAAAATGAGATCAAATCATTTTAAAGTGGCAACCAAACAGGGCTAGTGATGTTTCATGTGAATAACTCCTCTTGACCTAAAGCTCCAAATTTCTTGAAGATTCCTGCTGCGAGTGCTTTCTTGGTTTGCCATTTCTTGTGATTTTAATCTTGAGAAATGATCCAATGAACTAAAGTGTATAGAAACCTTCCCAACTGGTCTTCCACTAAAGGGATGGACCATCATTCTGACATAACCTCACTGGCCCCAAAAGGCCAACAAGACAAAGAAATCCAAAATTCTGCCAGTAGCAACGCATCATCAACCATAAAACTGAAGATTACTAGGTTCTAAAGAACCTTTGGCAGATGATTGATGATGGCAACATCGATGACTTCCGCCTATCCGGCTTCATTTCTTCAAATATGTCTTCTGCCCTCTTCAATCAAAGCATGAGGAAAATTCTCATGACAATGAAGCCGAATCTTGGGAGATGTGTTCGCAATCAACAGAGCTTGTTTGCGAGCTTGCTTGCTCGCTCTATACTCAGCAAGAGCAGAATTAATGTCGTTGTAAGGGCCCAACCCACCGTTACTTCATTCAGATGATGTCAGCATACGACTGCCCAACAAAAAGGGTAGCAGAAAGAAGAAGAAACAGACACAGCTGATGACTCTCTACGACTTTTGTCCTCCCTCCCATCCCATTCATGTTGCTTAGTCAAATAGAATTTTGTGGCTATTTGTGGAAGAAAATCAGTTTTCGTCTTATCTGAACAAACCCCCTCATATGAGAATCCATAATGTTAAAAACCTAATAATTGAGTAATAATCATTCTAGTTTTGATTTCTTATCTTTCCCACTATCCAAACAAACCCTTGAATGTGGACCACCAGCAATATAATTATATAAATATAAGCAATACTGTCCATAGGATCAACATGATCTGAAACATCAGATTTGCAGGTTGTCCTTCTATGATGAGGCCCACCTGAAGAACGGTTTTGATGGTGAGATAGATTTAGCAGCTTTCTGGCAACCACATGTAGTTTTCCTAAGGTTTGAATGGGCCAAGCAGTCTGGGCGTGTCTGATGTTTTAAGACTTAGCAATCACGGCTTATATTTGGAATATACTGGGATCCAAATCACAGTTATACTTGGAATCAAAGTGATTTATAATCATTAATTACGCTAGGTGGCCTGCAATTGGAATATTATGGAACAAAAAATTGTGTTTAGCAGCCTGACTTTGGATAAAGAAATATTTTGTAATATATTCACCGGAACTTGAATTTGATAAAGCTAATCATCTTTAATTCTCTTAAATTATACATGTGTGACATGTTAAATAATCATTGTGAAAGATATATCAAGTTACAATAATGAGGCAATTCTGAGTGTTCCATGGGTCATAAAAGTGAGCCCACTAATTTCATAATTGAAACAAAGTCCCATAATCATCTTAGTGCACCCCTACATGAGTTAGGTCCAATGGCACAGCATGGCATCATGTGGTTCATTGAGATGATTATCAAGGAGCCATAATATTACGTGGTCCTCCAAAAATAGCCCAAAGAACAACACCCTTTATCCATAGAGAATCATGGTAAACAAAGCCAATTTCACGTATGCATTTATAACACAACATACACAAATGTAAATGGGCTCTATCGTGGGAGTTTCATTGGAACACCCTTTATGCATATAGAGAATCATAATAGTAAACAAATCCGACTTCTCATATTCATTTATAATACAACATACTCTGTTAGTGGACTCTATCATAATTTCATGTGCCTCACCATTGCCGTTCATCAATGTGGTCCACATGCACCAGCCAAGTCAAAGTATGCCCACATGGACTCACTCATGCTCAGGTGGTTATCAAGGAAAAGCGAGGCTATTGGAGAATGTTAGGCCCAGCTTGAATCAATAACATTAAGGGGCAATGATCAATGATCACCATCTCCCATAAGCTCTTGCTGCAGATGGGACCAATGTCTGTCACACCCACATCATCATCCATGGCTTCGGCCCCAAAATTAGGCCACCACAAACACTACCAACTAGAATGTTGTTGGAGAGAGGGAGAGCACTTACCGAAAAAAAAAAAACACATATTGGAGAGAAATTGAACAGAGTTGGGATCTGATTCTCACTTTGCCCTTGCAATTTCAAAATCAAGTGAAAGGGGGAACTTGGATTACACTTGAATCCAAATACACCCAATTCCACACTCCCACACGCACCTACCTCAAATCTCTCTTATTCTAACCTGCCAGATGACTCCTAAGTGGGGCAAACCTAGCTGGTACATCACTGACTACTTGAATGATACCTTACAAAAGCACATATGCAGGCACATCTATGCTGCCAACCATCAAATAAATAGGCCAAGATCAGTTGATTCAACCTAGTTGAATCCCAGACCCTGGATTGCCCAACATTTGCCATTAATCAATCTTTATTACTGCAACTACCCCTCCAACTGTGAATGTTTTTGTTGATGGTGAAATAGGTAGACATGCTGCTCTTAGCAAATTTGTAAGTTCAATTCCTGCTAAATGGGAACATTAAATATTTCCATTCTGCCTAAATAATAGATATAGGTGATAAATAAGAGTACTAAAAATTCAATCCAAAAAAATTCTCAACTCTGACAAGAGGTACTTACTAGATCTAATAAGTACATTAGATCTATAGAATGATTTATTAGTAAGGTTGTCAATGGCTTGGGCTCCATCGGAGAAAATAACAAATTTTGAAACAGGCCGGCTGATAAACACAAATTGAAAATTCCGACCGATGACCTTTTGACCTATTGGATAATTTCCACCCTTTACTATTCGCACAAGGCGACTTACTAATCCCACATGCTTCCCACTTAGATTGCTCACAAATATAAAAATATAATAATAATAATAACAATAACAATAACAATAAAGTAGAAAATCATGTCATTTGGCAAGTGCACAAAACAAATGCCATTTAAAAAATTCATCTATTCCTTTGCTTCGTACAGTTGTCCATTGTTTAAGCCAGAAGATCTTAACACTGCAGCCCACCAGAATGCGTGCCAGATTGGCATGCCTGCTTGCCTGTAGATGAGCAGGGATTCCACACGTGAGCTTAGTAAACCTCTAACATAGCATCTACCTGTTGCTAATCAAAACCAACAGATGCCAAAGACAAAAACCATTCCTGGTTTCTTGATGGTGGTTCCTCAGCTGTCAACGTAAATATACACTTACGTTACCAAGACAATGTTCAGATGCACTACATCGATCAAGCTTCTCCAAGCCCACCTCAAACCATGTATCCACTTAGTACTTCCTACTTTAGCACACCACTGGTGGAGAGAAGGCATAAGGCCTGGTTGGAGTTCTTCAAAACTGAAGTTGATCTTGAGACCTGCGCTTTTCTCTTCTTCAAAAATTCTATGGAGTTGTGCAAACATTGTGCAGGTGGTATGTTCGTCAAGAGCACGGCTCCTCCACTGCCAAAGCATCATATATCCAAAACAAACAAATTACTTCTTGAAAAAAACAAAAATCACTTTGGTGGAATTTAAGCAGGATGTTCATCCCCTACCCAGAAATTTTTGACTTTTTCTTTTTTAGGGTGAGCTTATCATTGGCGATCTCATCTTCCGAGTCCGAGTGGAATGTCTGTCTGCACATGGAAGAAATCCTGTTGGAAGTTGAACGAATCGAGATATGACCACAAGCTTTATAACAAAAAGGAAATGGGAAAAAGAAAAGAAAATTCTACTTGTTCATGGCAGGAACATTAGAAATTTGCAACTGCAACACTTGTCCTTAAGCCAATTGAGGCTCCAAATAATTCATATTTGAAACTAGGATAGACGTGTTTTCACAATAAATAATAATAATAATTAGGGCTGAAAGTCGGGCGGGTTGGGTCAGGTTGGTGCTCAACCCTAGCCCAACCTAAGGTTCATGTACCCAATGTTCGAATTATCTCCAATATTATTGAAATATCTCCGATATTATCTTTATCTCCAGCTCAGCGATAACGATAACACTAATAGTATCAAAAATTCCAGGTATTGGCAATGTATCGCCAACATATCAATATTGCTAATGTAATCGCCAATATTTTCAACTATGTAAATTCTAGGTGTCGCTTGTACTACCAATGCATCAATATCACCAATGTATCACCAATATTTTCAACTATATAAATTCTAGGTAATGCTTGTATCATAAGTGTATCAACAATATTTCAATAACATCGCCAATGAATTGATATAATCAAAATTTTATTTATTAGAAAATTTTTATTTCAATTTTTTTTATGGGCACATGGTTGTATGTAGTGTTCGATTTTTCATTGATAATATCTCGATATTATCGATATCGCAACATGCACGATATTAAGATTACAATCTTCCATTTCCTTTCCAATTGTTGATGATTTCTTGGTGAAGGTTGAATGGTTAAATAGGCTGGATAGGATATCGCCATTAACCATCCAACATGCACGATATCGCCAACATGCACGATATCGCAAAATTTTTATTTTAATTTTTTTTATGGGCACATGGTTGTATGTAGTGTTCGATTTTTCATTGATAATATCTCGATATTATCGATATCGCAACATGCACGATATTAAGATTACAATCTTCCATTTCCTTTCCAATTGTTGATGATTTCTTGGTGAAGGTTGAATGGTTAAATAGGCTGGATAGGATATCGCCATTAACCATCCAACATGCACGATATCGCAAAATTTTTATTTCAAATTTTTTTATGGGCACGTGTTGTTGATATTTTGCAATACCGATGGATGTTTGGATGGAAGGTTGAATGGTTAAAAAGGCTGGATGGGATGGTTGGACTGATTTCTTACAACAAGACATGCTTTTAAGGCCCCATTAAATGGAAACTTGTTATGTATGCATTATTTTTGCAATTTTTTTATTTCTAAATATGTAAATATGTGCATTTTAACGTCTCCTGAAGTTTCACTGAAAATTCTGCCGTTTTTCCCATGTTTTCCCCCATTTCCAGTTATCAGCGATATTATCGGCAATATCGACATTATTTCTATCAGTGTTGTCAAATGCGATCGCATATTCGCATTTTTGTGGGCCGATCGCATATGCGGCAGTGGCATATGCGATCTGGCCAGTATGCGATCGCATATGCCACTTGACCCAGCATATGCGATCGCATACTGCATATGCGATCGCATACTGGCCAGATTTCTGACCGTTTTTTGACCCTTTTTTTTTTTTTTTAAATCCACATTTTTTCTCTATAAAGATGCATTATAAGCATTCCTAAATGCAAAAAAAAACTCAAACTCTCTCTCTATTCTCTATTTCTCTCATTCCTACATACATTCTAAGAGTCTTACAAGTTACATGATCTTCATCTACTCCTATCCATCCAATTCTATTTCCAATTTTCCATATTTCTTTTCTTTTCTTTTAACATTCAAGAATCAAGAATCAAGGAAGGGTACAACTACAAGTGTACAAGTACAACCATACAAGAATCAAGAATCCACCAACATGATACATCATTGATCCAATCCATATTCATTGTTCAAGAATCAAGATTCAAGATTCAAGACAAGAGAGTCAAGACTCAAGAGACTCCTCACTCTCCAATCTCCATCCACTAAGTTTTCTAATTTCCAAGTTTCTAATTCTAAATTCTAATTTCTAACAACTTCTTTCTATCATTTTTTTTTATTATTTAATTTATTTTGTTTGTTAATTGATTCATTTGTTAGTTGTTAGTTGTTAGCAACTTAAAAGTTTGAACTTTGAAGTTACAACTTACAAGTTACATTACATTTTACAAGTTATAAGTACAAGTTACAACAAGAATTCAAGAACAAATACAATACTCAAGTGAAGAGGCAAAGGTGAAGAGAAGACAAGTAGACAATTTAGACAAGAATTTAGAGTTTTGGAAGTTGAAAGTTGGAAGTTAGGAACCCGAACCTCTTTTAGATTTGTAATTTTAATTTTATTTGTGTAAATCTCTCTCTCTCTCTCTCTCTCTCTCTCT
The DNA here is from genome assembly GCA_037074715.1 of Magnolia kwangsiensis. Classification (NCBI taxonomy): domain Eukaryota; kingdom Viridiplantae; phylum Streptophyta; class Magnoliopsida; order Magnoliales; family Magnoliaceae; genus Magnolia; species Magnolia kwangsiensis. The sequence continues at coordinate 49,699,819 of CM073583.1, forward strand.
CTCTCTCTCTCTCTCTCTCTCCTTCTCTTTCTACGAGTGTAACAACTCTCTCTTCTCTTTTTCTCATTTTCTTTTCCCTGTTCTTCTCCCTTTCTTCAAGTGTAAGTGTGTAACTCAACTCTCTCTCTCCCTCTTCTTCTCCCTTTCTAGTTTTTACAAGTGTAAGTGTGTAAGTGTGTGTGTAAGTGTAAGTGTGTAACTCTCTCTCTCTCTCTCTCTCTCTCTCTCTCTCTCTCTCTCCTTCTCTTTCTACAAGTTTAACAACTCTCTCTTCTCTTTTTCTCATTTTCTTTTCCCTCTTCTTCTCCCTTTCTTCAAGTGTAAGTGTGTAAGTAACTCAACTCTCTCTCTCCCTTTTCTTCTCCCTTTATAGTTTCCACAAGTGTAAGTGTGTAAGTGTGTGTGTGTAAGTGTAAGTGTGTAACTCTCTCTCTCTCTCTCTCCTTCTCTTTCTACAAGTGTAACAACTCTCTCTTCTCTTTTTCTCATTTTCTTTTCCCTCTTCTTCTCCCTTTCTTCAAGTGTAAGTGTGTAAGTAACTCAACTCTCTCTCTCCCTCTTCTTCTCCCTTTCTAGTTTCTACAAGACTATAAGTGTAAGTGTGTGTGTGTGTGTGTGTGTGTGTGTAAGTGTGTAACTCTCTCTCTCTCTCTCTCTCTCTCTCTCTCTCTCTCTCTCTCTCTCCTAACCCTAAGTGGCTAAGTCCCAAGTTCTAGTTTTCTTTTTATTTGTAGTTTACTTTCTAGTTTCTAGTAAGTAGCTAGCTAGTTACATTTTAGTGCTAATAGATACACCACCATCCACCATCATAAATTCATAATGTCTTCTTCCCAATCTTCCTCTTTGAGGCCCAAGTCGAATGACCCGGGTTGGAAGTATGGGCACTATCGTAGTGCTACCGAAAAGACTCATATAGTATGCGATTTATGTGGATTTGTGAGTTCCGGTGGCATTGCAAGGCACAAGCAACACCTTGCACATTTACCCGGGTCCAACGCAAAAGCATGTGAGAAGATTACTCCAGAAATCCGAAGGGAGATCATGGAGTATATGCAAAAAAAATCAAACAAGAAATACGATAGTGTCATACGTCAGGAGGAATATATGGAACAAGATGCATATGAAGATATAAATATAGTAGATGTCAATGAATCTAGTCCCACTCCCCCTACTTCGACAGGCCGCTCTAGACCACAAGTACAACCATCGAAAAGAGCCCGAGGGCATGGACCCTTAGATAGATGGTGTAGACCACACCCCGAGGATGTGGTCAACCAAAGGGGCAGAGGGAAAGGGCCGGCTCAAACAACTGTAGAGAACCGGTATAAACAAAAAAATAGGAAAACCACAATTCAATATATTGCTAAGTGGTTTTACCAAACCGGCGTTGCTTTCAACGCCGTTAAATCGAAAAGCTTCAAAGTAATGATTGAGGCTATAGGTCAATTTGGACCTGGGCTTAAACCTCCTTCATTTCATGAAATGAGGGAGACATGCCTTAGAACTGAAGTTGAATATACACAATCCTTCATAGCTGAATATAGGGAATCATGGAAAATATATGGTTGTTCACTAATGGCCGATGGATGGACCGATAAATCCGGTCGGTCTCTCATTAACTTCTTGGTAAATTGTCCAACTAGGACAATGTTCTTGAAGTCGGTGGATGCGTCGGGTCATTCACACACAGGAGTATTTGTTTAACTTACTAGATAGTGTAGTTGAAGAAATAGGTGAGGACTACGTTATACAAGTAATTACAGATAACGCAGCCTCGTATGTAATGGCCGGTTGTCTTCTTATGGAGAAGAGGCGACGTTTATTTTGGACCCCCTGTGCGGCCCATTGTATTGATCTCATGTTAGAAGATATAGGTAGATTATTTATAACTGTGATTGCAAGGGCTAGAAGAATCACGGTCTTTATGTACAAACACGCCCTTCTTCTTAGTCGAATGAGAAAACACATTGGGGGTAACTTGCTATGTCCAGCAGTCACCCGTTTCGCTACAGCCTTTTTAACACTACAAAGGCTACACGCAAAGAAATCAGAACTTAGAAGCTTTGTAGTGTCGGCCGATTTTACAAGTGGGCCTTGGTCAAGGAAGGCTAAAGGGAAACAGGTTCAACAAACAATTCTTTCTCAATGTTTTTGGACTCAAGTGGTAAAGGCGCTAAAATCATCCGAGCCCTTAGTCACTGTGTTGCGATTGGTGGACGAAGATGAGAAGCCCGCAATGGGCTATATATATGATACGATGGACAGGGCGAAAAATAAGATCATGGAACACTTTAATTATAGAGACCGTGATTACAGGCCAATTTTAAAAATTATAGATAGAAGATGGGGCAGCCAAATGTCATCCCCATTGTATTCGGCTGCTTACATCCTTAACCCAGCCTGTTTATTCGATTCTGCTGATCCAGCAGAAGCACTAACTATGCATATGGTTGGATTTATTGATGTCTTGGAAAGAATGATTCCAGATAGAGGAGAACAGGACAAGATCTCAACTTTACTAGACTTCTACACAAAAAGTGAAGGGATATTCTCAAGAGATATCGTAATAAGACATCAGACAATGAAATTACCCAGTAAGTACTTCTATGAATGAATGTTAGTGTACACTGTCAACTGTGTACTGAACTCTTACAAAAAGTTTTTCTACAAAGTGTCTCTAAGAGATCTAACCTATACTTAAAACTGTTTTTCTCAGCTGACTGGTAAGCTGCCTATGGAGTGGACCCGAACAGGAAGGATCCAGCTCTAAAGAAGCTGGCTATGAAGATTCTTTGACTCACGTGTTCTACTAGTGGTTGCGAGCGCAATTAGAGCACGTTCGAGGCGATAAGTTTAGACTATTTAGTAATTTTTTTTTGTATACTTTAATTTTTTAGTGGCCTAAGCTAGTAAGCTAAATTAATTACCTAAATAGCTAATGCCAAATGCGCTTTTTTTCTTGCAGATTCATACTAAGAAAAGGAATCGCCTTGAGCAAAAAAAGCTCAACGACTTGGTTTTCGTTCAATACAATCAAAAATTGCAAGAACGATTCTAAAGTAGGAAAGAAAAGCCCGGCTTCTTTGACCCTATCTGCTTAGATGAGTTGGATGCAGATAACGAGTGGCTCGTAGAGATGGAGGACCCGGTATTTGCTGGAGAGGATCTGACATGGGCACAAGTTGAAGATGTCACATATGGATCGACACCTGGTGAAGGTAGTAGTACCACTCGAAGGCGAAGGACGAGAGGAAGCCGGGGGGCAAGTAGTAGCCGTCAACCCGTTGATGAGATTGAGGAGATTGAAGAAGGAGAAGGTGATAATGATGATCAAATTGAAGATCATCCACCATTGGATGTTGATGAAGTATTACTACGTACAGATGACGAAGAAACGGAAGAAGAAGTGTGTGTGGAAGAAGGAGATGACTCGAATGATGATGATGATGATGATGATGGTGGTGGTGGTGGTGGACCTGGTGATGATGTGCCACAATGGATGCTAGAACAATGTATATCATGATTATTGATTAGATAAATAATAAATACATAACTTCTTAATTTTGTTTAATGGTCTCATAACTAAGTCTAAGTGTGTTGATGACTTGATGTTATCGATTGTTTGTTGATAACAAATAACTTGATATTGAATCATTGATAAATGATAAGTGATAACTAACTTTGATATATTAATATTATATTATTATGTATTGTATGATTGTATTTGTATCATCTATCTATCATTCATGTACATCAGTACATGTAGTGTTGACTGTTGAATGTTGAATATGGATTATTTTATTTCATAAATCATATTTCATATTACATATTTGTTATTAACTTATTATTAAATCATAAATGTAACTATGTAAGTTATGTAACTAACTATTAACTAAAATGTTAATTGTTAATGTTAAGAACTTAAGAGTTAAGACTTAAGATCATTTAAGAAGTTAACTATATTGTAATTTGTAAATTACTAAATTGTAAATGTATATGTATCATGTATGCATGAATTATGATGTTATGCTTATGTAATAATATGTATCATGTATCATGTATCATGTATGGTTTTATTTTATTTTTTTACTTAAATTAAATGTATTTCATGTCCCAAATCCCAATGACATATAATAATTTATTTTGAATTTTTCTGATTTTTTTTTGAATTTTTTCTGATTTTTCTGATTTTTTTTTTTAATTTGGAAAAATGCAAAAAAAAAAAATAATAAAATGCGACCGCATATGCGATTGTGCAATCACATATGCGCACACGCATATGCAATCGCACGGGATCACATGTGTTTTGACAACATTGATTTCTATATCCCTGCCTAGCGAAACCTGTAGCGATACCGACACTTCGAACACTGCATGTACCTCAACCCAACCCAACTTCGGGTTGGGAATTCTCAACCCAAGCAGGCTCAGTTGGGTTGGTTGGGTGGATACGTGCTAATATTTTCGTTATTACAGTAGTCTATTATATTTCAATACGCATCTTATTTTTTGTACCTATGATTTTATTAATTATATATGTAGTTATTTATCGGAAAGAACTTCAACTTTAAAAAAAAAAAACAAGCTAAAATATAGGACAACTACTTTAAAAATGATGTTGTGTAGCATGCAATCTATTTGGGAGAGAAATCCGACATTTCTTGTTAGCACGAGTCATTGGAAATGACGTGGAACAATGAAACCTGACGGCACTAGAATTTCTTGTGCCTTCAACATAGACAATCCACACTCAATTATAATTTATAAGTAACTTATATATTCGGGCAACCCGAGACCTCAACCCAAGCCCAACCCAAGTTTTATTAGGTTGGTGTTTGTATAGCCCGAGACCAAACCGATACATCCTGCCCAGTGTTTTCAATAGCGTACACAATAGCATAAATTCCCTATAGCGCACGCTACAGGGGTCGTAGCGTACGCTACATACACGTAGCGTGTATCGCAGGTAGCGTGCACTACCTGTTTTGATTTTTTATTTTTTTTTTTGGTTTTCCACTACCGTAAATGGTGGTAAACTCACACCACAGCAGTAAGTTTAAAATAAATTTAAAATTTTTTTAAAAAAAAAAAAAAAAAAAAAACACAGCCTTTTAGAACAATGTATTCGACAGCCAGTCTTAAACCGACGCTGCTTCCTCTCCCCCCTCTTCAATCTTACGATCGAAAGGCCCTTCGCAGGGGCTTCTTTAGCTGATTGTTGGAAACTACAAGGAGCTTCATTTGGTGCAGTTTCATCAACAATGGAGAAGAAATGATGGAGAAATCGGATTTTCCCTATTCCGGTTGCGATCGGCTATGGAGCTTCAACTTTTGCATATTTCTTTAATTCGATCTCATCTTGAGACAAAAACAGGTACGCACACTCTTTTTTTTATGTACAATGAAAATAACTTGGTATTCTGAGTTTTTTCTCATTTTTTCCCTTTTAAAATGCCGGTTACTGTGCACTTTTTTTGTTCTTTATAATTTTTTTCATTTCTTTTTCAGTGTCTCTATAAATATAGATGTTTTTGGTGGTATGGCCCACGTGGGGCCCACCGTGGTGTGCATATGTGTGGATGTGCATTGTTTTCTATGGTGTGGCCCACATGGGGCCCACTGAGGTACTTGAAGGGGTGGATTTGCATTGTTTTCGATGGTGGGCCCATTGTAGTGTGTGTATGTGTGCATTGTGTGGTCCATGTAGGAACCACTATAGAGACAAAGTGAATGAGGATGACGACAATGATGATGATCTATTAGATGTAGATTACTTTTAGAGTTTAGACACTAGAGTCTAGAGACTATTAATTGAGAATTTGAGATATTTATTTTGAGAAATGTGACATTTGTATTGTACTTAATGCTCTTAACTTTGTGATTTTTATTTTGAAGAATGTGACATTTATATATTTTCTTTTTTTCTTGCTATTAAATATTTATCATATTTTTCTTTTCTTTTTTAAATAATAAAAAATAGAAGTATTGTGTAGCTTACGCTACACGCTATGCAATTTCGCTACATGCTACAGAGGTTTGAACGCTACACAACACGCTACCGCTATTTAAAACACTGATCCTGCCCAAGCCCAACCCAATCTTGAGTCAGTCGGGTTAACCTGCCTGACTTTTAACCCTAATAATAACAATAAACATAAGGAAGACGGAAAGTCAACCTTAATAATGTTGTTATTAGGGCTGAAAGTCGAGCGGGTTGGGTTGGGTCGGGTTGGTGCTCAACCCTAGCCCAACCCAAGGTTCCAATACCTCGACCCTAACCCAACCCAACCTCGGGTTGGGAATTTTCAACCCAAGCCCAACCCAAGCAGGCTCGGTCGGGTTAGCCGGGTAGATATATGCTAATATTTTAATTATTACATTAGTCTATTATATTTTCAATACACGTCTTATTTTTTGTAACTATAATTTTTAGCTATTTATCGTAAAAAGTTCATTTTTTTTTCTAAACAAACAAGTTAAAATACAGGACAACTACTCCTTTAAAAGTCGCATTGTGTATCAAGCAATCTATTTGGGAGAGAGAAATCCGGCGTATCTTGTTAGCTTGAGTCATCGGAAATGACGTGGACCAATGAAACCCGACAGCATTGGAATTTCCAGTGCCTTCAACACAGACGATCAACACTCAATTATAATTAATTTATAAGGAACTAATATATTGATCGGGTTCAGGTTGGGTCGGGCAACCCGAGACCTCAACCCAAGCCCAACCCAAGTTTAATCGGGTTGGTGTTTGTATGGCCCAAGCCCGAGACCAAACCCGATACATCCTTCCCAAGCCCAACCCAATGTCAGGTCGGTCGGGTTGAACCCGCCCAACTTTCAGCCCTAGCTGTTATAGATGGGAAACCCACCCTTCATCATGTCACATAGTGAAAAATGCCTGTAAATAACAGCAATATTTCCCAAATAACTTCCCTATACAGCAAGATAGCAGTTGGTGTGGGTTCCTCTACAACTACTGTAGATGAGAATTTCCTGCAATTAGCTAAGTGGGTTCATTGTGGTGTGTGTATGGCATCCGTCCTGTCAAGGTCACCCCACCATTAAAACGGGACCCTCTAAAAATCACGCAGAGCCAGTAATGAGGTGAACAACCACCCAAATCATATCAAAAAGTTTTATAGGCATAAATGAATAAGTTTTAGACACATGAATACATTCTACGTGCATGTAAATAAGTTTTTTAGGTCTTCATACGATGTAGAGGAGACGGCCTTGGATAGATGGTACATCACTCAAGAGTATCCTATGAGTGTTATTAAGACTTTCATGCATGTGTAAGCACTGCAAATAACTAACTCGCACATAAACCAGCAAGAAAGGAATGTCCATGCCCCAAGTCGAACTAACTCAAGCATGCCAAATTCTGAGAAAAACTCTCCCTTTACAATCTCTTGAACCAACATATTCAGAGGAAATATACCTGCTTTGCCTAATGATAACAAGATCGTTTACCAAAACATTGTTACTGCTTACTAGAAGATTTTTGGAGTTGGAAATCCGGTGTCAGGCCATAACCCTTGCTATAGAAATTTTAGTAGGTCAAAAGGTGTTGCTAACTAGGGGGGTTGTCAACAGGCCAAAGTTTTGCAACTAACAATTTCGAGCTTCGCCCACCCCATAGGCTTGAAAGTGAGGCCCATGCCTAGCCCAAGGCATCCATAAGCTCATGCTGGGCCTCAATAGAACATGTTGTTGAATCTATTCCTGGACCTGGCTAGTTTATTTGTTAGACATGACAATCAGACCTGGACCCAGACTGCCAGCCTAAAATTTAGACCCATGCTTGGCCTGTTGTCAGATGGACCCAGAAGCCCAACAGGCTAGCCTGGCCCAATGACCTTGGCAACATAATTCCTAGGGATGATAAATCAAGGTCATCCACCTAGAGAATATGCTTATCTAGGTACTAGGTTAAATGAAATAGAAAAAGGATCGATCAACCACAATTTCATTTATGCATAAATACCTATTTTTAGGGAGTTGAACTGGCTCCTGAAGCAAAAGATAGGCACTTGGAATCCCTTTCACTGATAAGATTGATATATTTAACTATTGTCAGACATGCATGCGTGTGCACACACAAACACACCAATTGACAACTATGAGCCCATCTCCTTTCTCTTGATGGATTAATCATCTCATGGGAACAACTGATAACCCAAATATGTCATTTCTAGGTTGAGAATACTTGATGAACTGACAACAAACAAGACAAATGACGCAACCTAGCAATTTGGTGAAGAAATGCTATGCAGTTCAAAGAACGTGCATCAACGGGGCATGTTTATTAAATCAGGGCCATTCATCAGGAGGGACCTACTCTGAAGTGTGAACATTCTCAGCCTGAAAATCAAGATAGTCTAACCATCAAGTGCACCACGTGTACAATCGTACATTGCATATAGAATTCATCATTTTTCCATATATCCATTTTTCTCATGCGTGTAGCCCACTTGTCGAGCAGACAAGCATGCTGTATGTTCAACGTGAACCCCATCAAATGAATGACCCTTCATGCCAGCACACATGCAATGAATCACCTCTTCAATCTTGCGCAAATTCTCTAACATTTCTCCACATGAAATACGCAGCAGCCATGAAAATTAATATTCATAGTGGATGAAGAAAAGAGAAGGAAAAAAGAAAAAAAAAAAATAGTAGCATACTTCTCACGAGCTGCAAGAAGATTGACAACATCACTTGGAAGCATTCCTTCTGTTCTTTGTGCCTCCTGGTGCATTTCCGTTTCTGAAACTTCTACAGCAACCTCACCTCTTGGTGGTCGTTGTGTCTTTCTTTGTTCCCACTGCCTTCTTCGCTCTTTTCCTTCTCGAGCCACTCTACAAAGAGAAAAGTAGTTCAGATGCTGCCAACGAATAAAAAAAAACACCATGTGCAAAGTGCAAACATAACCCATGGTATATAAGTAAAGTTACAGAAACAAAATTCAAATGAAGAATCAAAAAGTGAGGTTATGAAAATTAAGTGCAGATGAGTACTTGAAAGAAAAACAAACAACGAATCTGAAAGTACAAAACCAACAGCAATGCTAATGCTTAAACTTTGGAGTTAGCAAAGTTTGCACCAAATAATGCTACAGTGAATGTGTTAAATAACTAAGCTTCAAATGGGCAAACACAACCGCAAGGAAGTTCATCAGATGTAAGCACGAGGCCTAATAGCCTCGAATATTATTTGCAGAGAAGAAAACGGTCCACAAACCTATGCAGCAGTATCGTCTCAACTCCCAACAACAGTTACCTAGTTTTTGACACAGTTCCCAATCTCGATCTGGTACCAAAAGAATCAGTTCAGGATTGGCCTGATATTTCGCATTTGAAATTCAAACTCAAATGTTGCTATTACCCTGCAACCAAATCCTATTCTTATCACATTACAACAAACTGGCATTTAGCTCATTATCATACTGACTTTCACCAAATTATAAACTTTATTCTGTCACCACTTTGCTTGTCGCTTCATTACTATACAAGGTATCTCTAAATTAAACTGATTCACTTCTACAGAGTTGGATTTTCTTACAATCTTTGTAAACATATCATCATCATCATCATCATCTAAAGCCTTGTCCCAATTAATTGAAAAAAATGGAACATTCCATCTAGGCAATGAAAAGGAAACATCATCACTAGGACTGGGAAGCTCAATCTTTAGAGGGAGAATCACAGTTCCAACAAGAATCCGAATTGACATCACAAATCCACAGTTTGAAGCCGTAGTGGTTCATGAAATGGACAACTCATGACAATGACAAAGTCCACAAGTTTGTCATTGATGAAGGGTGTGATCCGAACAAGTGTACAACCGACCCAGGTGATGCTAATAAGGGATGTAAAATTATACAGCCCACCTTATTATATTTGGTGTTTTGGTCATGGAGCCTCTCACTTCATGTTATTTAGGGAACCTAAGATGTAAAAAACATTACAAGCAAGGGAGGTGCATCCAAACTCAACCTTCTCATTCTTCTTTCATTCAGTCCCTTTCCTCCCTTATTCCTTTTTACAATTTTTCTATACCAAACTACATGGTGTAAGAAATTCTGATCTACTGTTCTCATTTCACTTTCTTCTTTCTATCTCAATCCCACTACTATCCCTCTCAAAATCCCCCGTATACCGATTTCCTTCTCATAAATCTTTCTCTTTTCTTTGTGCAACAATAACCATACAGGATCTGGTATATTGTACAATGTTGTCGTCGTCTTGGGGTTCACCCCACTTGTTGTAGCTTTTCACGCTTTGCCCTGGGTAAGTAATAAGAGAGTATCACTCGCTTGCTTTCCCTATATATATATATATATATATATATATATATATATATATATATATATATATATATATATATATATATATATATTGTTGCCATCTATGGTATAAGAAGAAGATGCTCACTATTAGACGTGGATGAGCAACTTGTGCGGACAGATAATGAAGAAACAGAAGAAGATGAAGTATATGTTGGAGAAAGAGATAACTCTGATGATGATAACGACGATGGTGATGTGCCACAATGAGAGAGGGATCATTGTATATGATAGGTTGTTGTAGATTTTGTAGACTTGTCATGTAAATTTGTAATTTCTAAGTTGCAAGTGTAACTTATAATTGTAATTTGTCAATGGTAACTAATGTATTATACATATAGTAGTCTTCACTGAAAAATTTTTTAGTAATAAGTTGTTGACTTGTTGCTAATTTTTAGTTTTTTACATCTTAGTTAATGGTTATTAACTTATTATAGTTTAGGTAGTGTACAAATTAGATTGAAATGGATAACAAAACCAATTTGGAGTAATTATAGTCTTTTGGGAGGGGGAATAGAATTTTTTCCTTTTTTCTTATTTTTAAATTTTTTTCAAAATAATAAAATCATATGCGATCGCTTAAGCGATTGTTCGATAGCATAAGTGATCACACATAATGGATCACTTACGATCACATAAGTGATTTGACAACATTGGATATTGTTCCAACATATCTTATAGCAATACATAAGGATGTACTCTAGCAAGCCCTCTAGAACAATGGAATCAAATTTTTAGTGGTTTGAATTCAAGTCAAAATATCGAAGGTCAAGATATCAATGAATCTTAATTATAGCAATGTGTATGTATGGGAAATGGTATTATGCGGTCGAGCGCATGCAACTCTAATGTACAGTCAAGTTGTGTCCTGTCTTTCATCGTTGGATGATAAATTTGAAAAATACACAGTTCAAATAATAACTTCTAATAAAAAGGAAACCGGCGAAATCAGTGGAGCATCTTACTCCCCTACGAAGAAAGAGATAAAAGAAGAACAAGCATCCGATTGGGTGGTGTGACCTTAGTGGTGTGTTGCCATTAGTCCCGCCATGATGTATGCATTATATCCAAACCGTCCATCCATTTGGTGAGTTTATTTTAGGGCACGATCTTAAAAATGAGATAGATCCAAAGCTCAAGCGGACCACATCATAGAAAGCTTTGGGGATTAAATGCTTACCATTGAAAACTTCTTGGGGCCCATATAAGTTTTGGATAAAGCTGATATTTGTTTTTTTAGTGACTTTATCAACAGGTCAGATTACAAATAAACATCATGGTAGGCCTTAGGTAGGTTTTAAAGGTGGCCGTCACTGTCACCACTACTTTCTGTGGTGCGATCCACTTGAGCTTTGGATGTTCATAATTTTCAAGCTCATGACCTAAAATGATCTCGCCAAATAAATGGACATTGTGGGTATAGCACATACATTATGGTGGAGCCCATAGAATTGGTGATGTCAACGCACCAAGTCGGTGGTGCATGGCACACCGTGCAAGTCACTTACAGAAAGTAGGGAAGCGGATTAGGTGTTACCAGGCAACACCTTTGTTACCCTTACCGTGTGGGGCCTACTTTGATGAGTTTTTGTATATATATGCCCTCTATCCTTTTTCTTATATTATCTTAGGACCAGTGTATCAAATAGCATTCGTAGCGTAGCGGTAGCGTACACTACGTAGCATAGCGTAGCGATTTCGCTACATAACGCTGGAAATAGCATTTTTCCCCTGTAGCGCGTAGTGTACGCTACAAATATGTAGCATGTAGCGCAGGTAGCGTACGCTACCTGTTTGGTTTTCTTTTTTTGCTTTTTCAGTACAGGAAACAGTGGTGAACTCACACCACAAGCTAAAACTTGAGTAAAAAAACAAAAAACCTAATTCTAAAGGGCTTCTGATCCCAAACTGCAGCAACCGACGCAGCTGCTCTCCCTTCCGATCCATTTGGAGACCCAAAATCGTCTCAGAGAAGCCTTCCGACACTGCTGCTCTCCCTTCCGATCCATTTGGAGACCCAAAATCGTCTCAGAGAGGCCATCCGACTCTGCTGCTCTCCCCTCCGATCCATTTGGAACCCAAAATCGTCTCAGAGAGGCCATCCGACGCTGCTGCTCTCCCTTTCGATCCATTTGGAGACTCAAAATCGTCTCAGAGAGGCCATTCGACACTGCCGACGCTGCTTCTCTCCCCACCCTTCAATGCTATAGTCGAAAGTCAGCTGTCAGGCACAAACCGACCTCATCTCAAGACAAAAACAGGTACGCTCCTTCCCTTTTTTTGAATTTTTTCGATGTACAATGAAAATAACTTGGTATTTTCAATTTTTTCCTCATTTTTTTCCCTTTTAAAATACTAGTTACTGTCGGTTTGTTGTTCTTTATACCTTTTTTTTTATGGTATGGCCCACGTGGGCCCCACTGAGGTGCGTGAAGGGGTGGGATGTGCATTATTTTCTATGGTATGGCACACGTGGGGCCTACTGAGGTGCGTGAAGGGGTGGGATGTGCATAATTTTCTATGGTGTGGCCCACGTGGGGCCCATTGAGGTGTGTGAAGGGGTGGATTTGCATTATTTTCTATGGTGGGCCCGCTGTGGTGAGCGTATGAGTGTAAGTGGTGTGCGTATGTTTATTTTTGTGATTCACTGATTTATCTATGATGTGTATTTTATTTTTTTTTGGTAGTAGTGAACTAAAGAGAAGAATGTTTGAAGAAAAAGAGAGATTTTGCATGGAAATATGTGGCTGACAATCCACTTGGACAATCTCATAGAAATTATGTGCTATGCAAATTTTGCAGTCAAAGATGTACGGGAAGCGTGACTCGCCTAAAGTATCATTTGGCCAGAACCCACAATGGGATAAAGTCGTGCCCAAAAGTGACGGAAGAAGCCAAGGAGGAGTGTAGAAAGGCTTTAAAGGAATATCATGATGGAAAAAATAAAAGAAATGAGGTGTTTCGACATATTGGGAGAGGGGGATCGACATATCTTTCTGGTTTTGGCACTGCAAGTGATAGCGCTAATGTGGGTAATGATGCTTTCATTGGCAACCAACTTGGTAGTGGATCTTCTGGTAATCAACCAACGGCAATAGCAAGGGGTCCTATGGATCAATTTGTTAGTAGTGAGCAACGTCAATCCACATTGAATTCAAGGTGGAAGAAGGAAGAAAGAAAAGAAGTATGCAGGGTGATTGGAAGATTTTTTTATTTTTTTTTTGGGAATGCTTTGTCATTCAACCTGTGTAATAGCCCATACTTTTCAGCAATGTGTGAGGCTATTGGCAAGTTTGGACCAGGATTGAAGCCACCATCCATGCATGAGATGAGAACATAGATACTAAAAGAGGAGGTTGCTAATACTGATAGCTTAATGAAAGCATACAAAGCTTCCTGGAAAACTTATAGATGTTCAATCATGTCTGATGGTTGGACGGATGGAAAGAATAGAAGCATCATTAATTTTTTGATTAATTCTCTGATCAGAACAATGTTTTACAAGTCTATTGATGTTTCGGATTCAATAAAAAATGGGAATTTGTTATTCAAATATCTTAATGAAATTGTAGAAGAAATTGGGAAAGAAAATGTGGTCCAGGTTATCACGGATAACCATTCAAGCTATGTGAGTGCTGGGAAGAAGTTGATGGATAAGAGGAAAATGATATATTGGACTCTATGTGCTGCACATTGCATAGATCTGATGTTGGAGGATATTAGAAAAATGAAAATATATTCTGAAACACTTGAAAAGGCAAGGACAGTGACAAAGTTTATTTATGGGCATGGAATTGTATTGAGCATGATGAGAAGCTTCACGAATAACCATGAGCTTCTACGGCCGGCAGTAACATGCTTTGCAACATCATACCTCACCCTTCGAAGTATTTACAAGCAAAAGAATGGTCTTATAGCCATGTTTGCATCGGAACAATGGTGTTCATGTTCTTGGGCTAAAAAACCTGAAGGAATAAAGGTACGGGCTATTATAATGTTTGATTCGAACTTTTGGCCTCATGTTGCCTTATGTGTTAAGAGCACCATGCCATTGGTAAGCATTTTAAGAGAAGTAGATTTGGAAGAGAGGCCAGCAATGGGGTTCATTTATGAATTGATGGACTCAGTGAAGGAGAAAATTGCATTTAATTGCAATGATGTAAAAAAAAAAAAAAAATTGGTTCCAATTTGGAACAAAATAGATGAAAGATGGACTCCTCTGCTTCATCGTCCTCTACATGCAGCCGGGTACAATCTGAATCCTCAAATACTGTACTCGGATAAGTTCTCTACACAACCTGAGATAAAAAGGGGGTTGTTTGAGTGCATGGATAGGATGATCCCCCGTGAAGAGCATGCTGATGCTGATATTCAGTTGGATGAATATGACAAGAGAAGAGGGGATTTTGGCTCTCACCTTGCACTCGAAACCATGACAAAGCGTTCCCCAAGTAATTTATAATTTTATATTTTGATATTTTCATTGTTATGTAAATTATATTTTTATAATTGATGAAAGTATTTAATTAATTTATAAATTATAATTAATTTATGTAGCTGATTGGTGAGAGCGCTTTGGAGATAAAACTCCAAAGCTTACGAAGTTTGCAGTACGAGTTTTAAGCCTCACATGCAGTGCTTCTGGTTGTGAGAGAAATTGGAGTACTTTTGAGCAGGTGACTTTTGTACCATTCAATATTCTAAATTGGCTAATTTTTATTTAGTAGATTAGCAAGTCTTTGATAATTGACTGACATAGATCATCACATGATCAGATCCACACAAAGAAGAGAAATCGGTTAAAGCAACAAAAACTCAACTCTCTAGTATATGTGATGTATAATATAAAACTGAGAGAAAGAAGTATGAAGAGAAGGGCGGTATTCCAATATTGGTGGACCACATTGAATCAGATGATAAATGGATTGCTGAGAAAGAAGGCCCTGTTCTCCCAACTGATCCATCCTAGCTCGAAGATCAAAATATGGCCTTTGATATTAGTGTCATTACAACTATTCCAGAGTCTGATGATCCAGTTGACAGCAATGCACCATCAACATCTAATATTTCTGAAGGAGTTTGCCCCCCACCTTCCTCAAAGAAAAGGAAGATAACTACTTTAAGTAAGTGTTTATAGTTATAGACTAAGTTACATGAATATTTTTAACAAAGAAAGTAAAAGACCAATAAATCTCTTTCTTTTTTTTCTTTTTTCCTTTTTTAATGTGTAGGTGGTCCCATGGGAAGATTTCTTACTCCTATAAGAGATGAAGGAGATAAAGGAACGAGTGTTCATGGTGTGGATGATGTACATGCAGATGTAGATGCTGATGTTGATGCTGATGATGAAAGGCCTAGACCTGGTGACGAAGTGAATGAGGATGACGACAACAACGATGACCTATTAGGTATAGAGGACCTTTAGAGTTTAGACACTAGAGTCTAGAGACTAATTATTGAGAATTCGAGATGTTGATTTGTATAGAATTTGAGATGTTGATTTGTATAGAGTCTAGATATAGAGGAATGTGACATTTGTATTGTACTTAATGCTCTTAACTTTGGAATTTTTATTTTGAAGAATGTGACATTTATATATTTTGCTTTTTTCTTAATATTTAATATTTATCATATATATATATATATATATTAATTAAAAAATAGAAGTATTGTGTAGCTTACGCTATTTCGCTACACGCTACGGAGGGTTGAACACTACGCAACACACTACCGCTATTTAAAACACTGCTTAGGACGTGATCCCAAAACTTAAGCAGATCCAAATGTCAAGTGGACCACACCACTAGAAATGGTGGTGAATGACCATTAAAAGCTTTTTATGGGCTATAAAAGCTTTGGATTAAGTTTATATTTACATTTTCCCTTCATCTAGGTCCAGTTGACCTTATCAACGGGTTTGATGGAAACTAAACATCACAATGGACATTACTATGGGCCCTAGGAAGTTTTAATGGCAGGTGTTCAATCACCATTGTTTCCGATAATGTGGTCCACCTGATATTTGAGTCTTCTTCATTTTTGGACTCATGCCATAAAATGATCTTGAAAAACAGATGGACGGCATGGATATAAAATAAATGGATTAAGTTGGGCCCTACAACAAGGGCCGCACTATCACTGGCGAGGCCGGGGCCGCATCTAATCTCCTCCCACCACGTCAGAAACGACACGCCTCGTTTGTCAGGGCTTGGATTTCCCACAAAGCCTTTCGCAAGAAGTTCTTGGGAACTTAGGTGGGGCCCATCGTGATGCTTAAGAGAAATCCACACGTTCATCCGTTTTCCGAGCTTATTTTAAGACATAAGAACAAAAATGAGCCTGATCCAATACTCAAGTGGACCACACGAGGGGGGGAAATGCCTACCGTTGAAACCTTCCTAGACTCCGCCTTGATGTTTACATGACATCCAAACCGTTTATAGGGTCATTTCCATGGGGATGAACTGAAAACATAAAAAACTTAGCTTGATACAAAATTTTTCGGGACATACAAATGTTTCAACTATGGCTGTTCAATCCCCGTTATTCCCTCTTGCATGGCCCACTTGAGTCTTGGATCTGGCTATTTTTTGTCGCATAATCTAAAACAAGGTCACAAAAAGGATGAAAAGGGTGGATTTATCGCAAACATCACAGTGGTCCCACCTAGTTCCCAACACATGAACTTACTACTAAAGGCTTTTCAGGAAATCCGCGTCCATTTGCCACATGCAACCGACCTAGGTGTTGTTATGTTGTCATCGTGGGCCCCCCCATGATGTAAGTGTTATATTACATCATCCATTTGGTGAGATTATTTTATGGCATTAGCCCAAACATAAGGCAAATCCAAAACTCAAGTGGACCACAACACAAAAAACAACGGGGATTTGAGTGTCTACCATTGAAAACATTCGAAACTTCTTAGGGGCCACAAAAGTTTTGGATCAAGCTGATATTTGTTTTGTCCTTCATCAAGGTCTGTGTGACTGTATAAACAGGTTAGATGACAAATAAACATCATGGTGGGCCCTAGGAAGTTTTCAATGGTGGACATCATTGTCCCCACTGCCCTCTGTGGTGTGATTCATTTGAGCTTTGGATCTACCTCATTTTTAGGCTCATGACTTAAATGATATCTCTAAAAGGACAAACGGTGTGGATATCACGTAGAATCGAGAACTTGCCTAACAAGTAGCAAATGGTTAATGTTGATTCCGCCAGTTTTGCCTTTGTTTACATCATTGGTATATATACAGTATATTTTTTCAAATTTTATTATCCAATGGAGACAACTTGATCGTATGTTAGGGTTGCATGCATTCGACCACATAGTATGTATATATATATATATATATATATGTTGTCAAGCCCATGGGAACTTACCATGAGGTCGAGTTGTGTGGGGCCTGATGTGTGTCGAACATCTACCCCATCAGTCGGATGCACCATTCCATGGTAGAGCTAGGACTTAAAAATCAAGTCAATCCGTGACTTGTGTGGGCCACACCACATACGAAAGTTGAGAGGGGTTATCCTCCATTAAAACATTCATAATCATTTGTTGGGTCCACTGAGATGTGGTTCACAAATCCAGCCCATCCATTATGTGTCCCACTTGGATGAGGGGTCAAACCAAGTTTCAGACACATCCAAATTTCAGGTGGGGCCCACCAAGTGCTTTTATATGTTTTAGGAATGTCTTCACATGATTTTAGATGGTATGACTCACCTGAGTTCCGTATACGGCTGATTTTTGGGATATCCCATAATTTAAAGGGGATCCATCAAATGCCTGGTGTTGATGTTCCACATACATCATGGTGGGGCCCACACAGCTCGACCTGTATACAGAACTCAGGTGGGCCATACCATCTAAAATCATGTGAAGACATGCCTAAAACATATAAAAGCACTTGGTGGGGCCCACCTAAAATTTGGATGCGTCTGAAACTGGGTCTGATCCCTCATCTAAGTGGGACACACATAATGGACGGGCTGGATTTGTGAACCATATCTCAGTGGGCCCAACAAATGATTATGAATGTTTTAATAGGAGGGTAACCCCTCTCAATTTTTGTATGTTGTGGCCCACACAAGTCATGGATTGACTTGATTTTTAAGCTCGAGGCCCACCATGGAATGGTGCGCCTGACTAATGGGGTAGATGTTCGACACACATCACGGTGGGGCCCACACAGCTCGACCTCATGGGAAGTTCCCATGAGGTCGACCACATAGAACCATTTCCATATATATATATATATATATATATATATATATATATATATATATATATGTATATATATATATATATATATATATAGAGAGAGAGAGAGAGAGAGAGAGAGAGAGAGAGCGAGGCATACTCACTTACACACACGTGTCATGGGCCTAAAATCCGAACAGTCCATGTGATGCAGCACCCCATGAAACCTCAGTGACCAATTTTCACCCTAATGCAAAACTCTGATGGGCCATAGTAAAGAAAGATGCAAATCAAGGGACGAAACTGTTTTCTTTTTCCATGGCCCACCAAAGTTTTGGATCAATGTAAAAGTTGGCCCTGGGGGTTTTATGGGGGTGTTGCATCACTTTTCAATCCCCAGTTGCTATGGGGAACAAAGGACGAAATACAATCAATTCCTCCATTTAAGTGGCTCTCACTTCTCCTGACGAAGACCTGGCTAGGGAAGACGGGGGATGGCCGCTTGGCCAACTAGAACAAATGGGTGAACTTTAGCCCTTGACACGGGTGTCAGAATGATTGAGGTTTGTGGAGATGCTCAGTTGATAGTGAATCAAGTGACTAGCAGCTTTGCTGTCAAGAAACATCACGCGGACCATTCAGATTTTGGGCTCACATCACGTGTGATGAGTTCTCAAAAAGTTCTCACGAAAACTCGTGAGAACTGGTGCGCAGCTGAGCATTGAGCTATGTGTGTGTGTGTGTGTGTGTGTCTGTGTGTGTGGAATTGGTACTATAAGGTCAACCTAATGGGAGCTTCCCATGCAGTCGAGCTATGTGGGCCCCACTATAATGTGTGTTGGACATCCACACCGTGCATTTGGTGGGTCCCCTTTAGGTAATGGGATACGCCAAAAATTAGCCGTATACAGAACTCAGGTGGGTCACACCATCTAAAACCATGTAAAACATGCTAAAACATCTAAAAGCACTTGGTGGGGCCCACTTGGATTTTGGATTTTGGATATGGCTGAAACTTGGTGCGACTCCTCATCCAAGTGGGACACACACAATGGATGGGCTGGATGTTTGAATCACATCTCAATGAACCCTATAAACAATCATGAAGGTTTCAATGGGTGGGTAACCACTCTCAACTATTGTTTGTGGTGTGGCCCACCTAAGTCATGCATTGACCTGATTTTTAGGATAGTAGTACAACATGGAACAGTGCATCTGATTGATGGAGTGGATGTCAGACACATCATGGTGGGCCCACACAGTTGGACCTCATGGGAAGGTCCCATTAGGTTGGCCTTATAGTACCATTTTCCATATATATATATATATATATATATATATATATATATATATATATAGAGAGAGAGAGAGAGAGAGAGAGAGAGAGAGAAAGAGAGAGAGAGGAATGCTCACATGTGCACCTTCTTACGTGAGCACCCATGAGCACCTTTGTTCACGTGTAATGGGCACAGAATCTGAACAGTCCACCTGATGCAACACCCCTTGAAAGTTTATGGGCCCAATTTCCAGCCTGATCCAAAACTCTAGTGGGTCATAGCAAAAAGAAATGCAAATCAAGGGAGGAAATCGTTTCCTTTTGCCATGGCCCACCAAAGTTTTGTATCAGGCTGAAAATTGGGCTTGTGAGGTTTCAAGGGGTGCGGCATCAGGTGGACCGTTTAGATTTCGTGCCCATGACATGTGTGCAAAGGTGCTCATGGATGCTCAAGCAAGAAGGTGCGCAAGCGAGCATTCTTCCCTCTCTCTCTCTCTCTCTCTCTCTCTCTCTCTCTCTCTCTCTCTCTCTCTCTCTCTCGACGGCTGAAATTATTTGACCATTTGGCATGTGGGGCCCAGTGGGTGGCAATGCACAGTAGATTCTAAGTCGTGATAAAAACAAAACAAACTCTTCTTTACGGGAATTATTTGATACTCCAGCCACGTATATGCTTGATATGCAGGCGTTCAGAAATTGTACACGCAGCATACATTAAATCAAGTTAAACTAAATTGTGGAACTGCAAGTCACAGTCCAAAAATCAGATTGGGTGAACAATCCTACCGTCTGCTTCCTGGAAATTTGTTTGGTGTAAGCTGTCCAACTCCTTGGACATTGATCAGCCTACAACATGGGCAGTGCACATCACATGCACAAGCAGCAACATGGAAGGGGCCAGAAGTGTTGAGAGGAGAAAGAAGGAGAAAAAGAGAGAGAGAGAGAGAGAGAGAGAGAGAGAGAGAGAGAGAGAGAGAGAGAGAGAGAGAGAGAGAGAGAAGCAAGGGATGGATATTCTAGGGTTAGAGAATGTTGCTCTCTATTAGAAACCAAAAAACAACACGAGGACCTAGTTGGCCCAACCCCAGTAACACTGAATAACGCATGCACACACACATAGCCTTTCATCAGTTGAAATAAGAGCATTAGATATTTTTCAGTTTTAACCATCCAATAAATGTCCACCAATTAGATAGATAATATAAGCATAATTTTTTGTTCTTTATACATCTGAACTCGGACCTGTAATTTGGATGGTTTAATTTGAATTTTTCATACACAAGTATGCGATTTCTAAGTAGTCTCTAAGTGCCTGCTTATCATCCATCACACTCTAACAAAGTATCAATTTTTTCTCCTTTTTTGTAGGAAGTGGGTGCCTCTACAAGTCCTTCTGAAATAAGCTCATAATACAAGGGTTGTGGGTGGAGCACACCATGATGTGTGCATGGCATCCAACCTGTCAAAAAGGTCACCTCATGATGAAAATTAGACACCCTAAAAATCAGGCTGATTCAACAATTACGTGGGCCACCACGTGCATCTGGAGGTTTGTATGGTTTTCCTTGTTTTCTATCGTGTAGCCCACCTAATGATTTGACACAACCGATTTTGGGGGCATCCCATCATCACAATGGGGCTCACGATATGTGCACGTTGGATGCCATATCAATAGTTGTGCCCCATGCAGAAACGATGTTTTTATGCCATCCAACCCAATCATTTTGTGCATACTTGTATGAAGGGATAGACAAATGATCAAGCCATTCTAAAATAATTCCTAATATTTTCCAATATAAGATCAATATAGTGAGCAGCACATGGTAATCAAAATATGTAGTCTCTTTAGCATCAACATATGTCCAGCAGCCTTATATGTTGCTTCATTATTTGTCACAATCTTTACCACATTCTCCTCTCCAATCTCATCCACCACTTTATCCATTAGGAATAAAATATAAGTAGCATTTTTTGTTTCATCTGATGCATCAATTGACTTATAAAACATTATTCCCAAGTGGCAGTAAACCATGAAGTTGATCATGCTGCATCTGGTTGGTCAAATCCAACCATCGCACATGATCATGCATCATCTAGCCTGTCATATGGGTTTAAAGGTGGTCATATTTGCTTTCACATCCGCATACTCTACATATATTCATTTCTCTTTAATTTTTGTGGTCGTGGGAGCTTTAATTCCTTCTTTTTCTTTTACTGCAGCATCAATTACAACCTGCCAATACGGAGAATTGGGCGCTTTAGGGAGTATGTTGGCATGTATAAATAACTTCGTTGCTCTCATACCTAGCTTCTTAATGAAAGTTTTCCTCCACATTTGTTATACCTTTTTTTGTTTAGTTGATTCATTCCTAAACAAGATCGAATCAGCCTAAGGTCTCCTGAGTTCATTTACTTCCACATCCACAAGGGCATCACATGAAGATGCTCCCCCCCCCCCCCCCAAAAAAATAAAAATAAAAATAAAAATAAAAAATAAAAAATAAAAAATAGAACCCCTCGCGGCAAACATGCGCCCACGTTCTTTCTCTTCACGAGCAAGGTGCACGCTCTCGCCTAGTTATAGTTAGCTTCCGATCTGAATTTTCATCAGATTTAACGTTCTCTTCATCACGAACGCCCATATAATCCAGATCGAACACCTCCCCTTCGACTCATCCAAACTGGCTTGCATCAAGACCATTATCTCTTTTGGCACTCTGGTACATCCTACAACTTAACCCTTTCGATGTGTCAAATGTTGTTTGAATCGCGTGATTCCACCTGTTATCAATCTTTCACAATAGTTGCACTTCATTTGGTGCCTACTACCTCCAACCCCCTGACAATGTTGCCATCCAATATCCTCACTTCCTTATTGGCCAGAGATTTTCTTAGCTAGCTAGTTATCACCTATAGGAGAATAAGTCCAAAATCCAAATATAATAAGAGTCTAAAAGTCTAAGATGTAAGTCCAAAAAAGTTATGACTTATGTTATGAGAGTCTAACTCCAAAATCTAAATAGAATATACGGAAATCTAAGTGTTAAAGTCTAAAAGTCTTAAATCACAGCGATTTATGAAGCACTAAAATTTGTTCAAAGCAGTGTTTTCAGTAGCGTCCGTAGCATAGCGGTGGCATACGCTACGTAGCGTAGAATAGCAAAATCGCTACGTAGCATAGAATAGCAAAATCGCTACGTAGCGTAGCAAATAGCGTTTATCCCCTATACGGATATGTAGCGTGTAACGCAAGTAGCGTGCGCTACTTGTCTGGTGTTTTTTTTTTCACTGCATGAAACAGTGGTGAACTCACACCACAAGCCACAACTAAAGTTTTAAAAAAAAAAAAAACCTATTCGAAAGGGCTTCCAAACTCAAACTGACGTAGCAAACGCAGCTCCTCTCCCCACCTTTCCATCTAAAGATCGAAAATCTTCTTACAGGCCCAAACTGATGCTGTCGACGCTGCTCCTCTCCCCACCCGTCAATGTTAAGGTCGAAAATCTATTGTCAGGTGCAAACCGACGCTGCAAACGTTGCTCCTCTCCTCACTCTTCAATCTTGAGTTGGAAAAACTGCTTCCAGATGCAAACCGATCGTTGTGAAGCTTCAAAATTTGTAGTTTTCACTGATTCAATCTCATCTTGAGACAAAAATAGGTACGCTCATTCCTTTTTTTTGAATTTTTTCGATGTACAATGAAAATAACTTGGTATTTTCAATTTTTTCCTCATTTTTTCCCTTTTAAAATGCCAGTTACTATCGGTTTTTTATTCTTTATACTTTTTTTGTGGTATGGCCCACGTGAGCCCCACTGAGGTGCGTGAAGGGGTGGGATGTGCATTATTTTCTATGGTGTGGCCCACCCATTGAAGAATGTGACATTTATATATTTTGTTTTTTTCTTACTATTTAATATTTATCATATATATATATATATATATATATATATATATATATATATATATATATATATATATATATATATATATATATATTAAAAAAATAGAAGTATTGTGTAGCTTACGCTACGCTACGCAACACGCTACCGCTATTTAAAACACTGGTTCAAAGTGACAAAATATAAATGTCTAATCACAATTTATCTGATATTAGATCAAATAGGAAAAAAAATACAAAACAATATTAAAAATATCATGGTTACATGCATTTTAGTGTATACACATGACAATCATCCATTGCAAGGTCAAATCAGAATATTTATAATAAAAAAATAAAAAAATTAAATTAAATTAAATTAAAAAACACATATTACTACTCGAAATCTTCATGGTTACATGCATCTATTGTCTATGCATGAGAATTAACCATCGCAATCATGAATCAAAGGAAAAAAAAATTTATGGGCCATTTTTCTACATTTTCAGCAATAAATTTCCAAAAATACAAATATATATATATATATATATATAACATCTTACAACTCGAAATCGTCATGGTTACATACATCTATAGTCTACGCATGAGAATCAACCATCACAAACATGAATCAAAGAAAATAATAATTATAGGCCATTTTTTACATTTTCAGCAATAAAATTCCGAATATATATATAACTCAAAATCGTCACAGTATCATGCATCTACTGTGTGTACATGATGATCAATCATCAAAAGATGAAATCAGAAGATAAAAATCGCATAAATACCTTTTTTCGAATTTTCAAAAAAAAAAAAAAACAGGACCCCCGGAGCTTCAAATCACTTCAATTGGAAATTTTAATCCTAAAATCTATAGCAAATGAACTCGATTTTTGTAATAGAATATATTATAATAGGTTTTGGATTCAAAATACATACATACATATATATATATAAGACCCAAATGACATTTAAATGGTGAAAAAAAAAAATATGCCCTTCTTTGGACCGTTACAGGTCCTTCTAACCGTTACAGGTCCTTCTAACCGTTACAACTAGTAATGGCCATTATGGCTCGTTACAACCCTGTAACGGCTGTTGCAGACCAAAAACCAGAGTCACCCCATTTCGAGGTTATATCGCGTAACGGTTCCAACTGTTGTTGTTACATTCGATACGTGACCGACTTTGAATAGCTGGGTCGGTACACTGTCTAACCTTCCCTTGAGAGAGTCGGTCATGCACCTTATGAGCTCCTTACCTAACACTTCAGTCTTTAGCATGTTAGCCTGAGTATCTTTTCCTATACTTTCTTGGCATACATGGAGGGAAAGGAATCTATAATCTTTGAAGATAGTCTCCTCTAAGGAAAGCATACTTCATTCTATTCTTGACAGCATATGCTCCAAGCAAGTTTTTGCTTTGGGGCCATCGCTTCTCATGGAAGCACCTGGTGGTTTGTATGCCCACTAGGACTTTCCAATGGCCATTTGAAGTAGGTGCCCCCATCCCCTCGGCTCCCCATCTCTTGCTAAAGAGATGGATCATTGCTTGTGCTCAAGTAACCGATGCCATGTTTGGGCTGCTTTGCTACCCTCCAAATTTCCATATAGCTTGCTAGGGCTATGCTCTTCATGATCCTCTTTCGAATCTGCTTAATAGATACCTTAAGCTTGCTCTCATTGGTTTGTCTAAGTTTTATAGGGCTAATCTCTCAAAGTTTGTGCTATAGGCAGTGTTCAAAATATCGGTATCGTGCTATGTATCGCACCCTTGGAATACAGATACGTATCGGTTATCGCATGGGATATATAGTTTGTATCGGATAATTTATTGCACTTTTTGGGAAACATTGGGAAACATTAGGAAAATGGTTGAATTTTTCAATGGAACTTCAGGGATTGTTAAAAAAGACCTTAATTTACACTTTTAAATTATAACATCTCAAAAAAGAAATGCACATAATAGGTTTCCTTTGTATAGGGTCCTAAGTCATGCGTTGTCTCACTGAAAAATGCAACTATATTCAAATTGAATGCATAACATTTATAGATGTATCAAGACATGTGTGATCTGCACTAATGCATAGTAATACATGAGATTTGCACTGTTCATAACAATAGAGTGAGCCCCAGAAGGTTTTCAATTGTAAGTTTTCATTCCCACAGTCCTGCTATAGTGGGGGCCATTTGAACTCCGGATCCAGCTCATGAGTGGGCCCTGGCCCATGTCCACATCTAGTGGAGCTAATCAATGGTTGGATGTCAAATAGGCACCATGGTGGGCGTAAGGTGTTTAAACACCACTTTTTCCAGTATTTGGGACCATGTTTCTTATAATGTGGTCCACCAGAAGCCTCATTGGTGCACCATTGTTTGGGACCATACAAGGCAACATGCAAATAAACTTCATTGGTGGACCACCATTTCTTGCAATGTGGTCCACTTGAAACTTGTATCTGCGTCATTTTTTGGACCATGCCCTAAACTAATATGTAAAAATAGATGGACGGCGTGGATATGCAATACATAGGGAAAACACAAATATCACCTTGATCCAAAACATTGGTGCCCCTAAGAATTTTTCAACATTAGCCGTTTAATTCACACTGTTTCCTGTGGTGTGGTCCACTTGAGCTTTGGATATGCTTCATCTTTGGGGCCACCATCCAACTATTTTCAAAGCACATTCTAGGGCATGATCCCAAAAATGAAGTATGCACAAATCTTAGGTAGACCACACAAATATGATCCAAAGCTTTTGGGGCCCACAAGAAGTTTTTAATGGTCAATTAGTATTGTTTCCTATATTATGGTCCGTTTGAGATTTGGATCTACTTCATTTTTTAGATCATGCCCTAAAATAAGTTTTCAATGCGGATGGATGGTGTGGATATAGTCACATACATCTAGGTCCGCCACGGGTCCCACACACCTAGGTAGATCCGAGGTCTCACCTAATCAACTCCCACTTCTGACGGAGTTGGGTAGTACCCGCATGCAACACGAAAGACTGCCAATGTGGGTGAGACCCTGACTATGGGCCCCACCATGATGTATGTGGGGCATCAACACCATCCATCCATCTGGAGATAATTTTTTAGGGCATGAGCCAAAGAATGAGACCGATCCAAAAAGGTCGGGTGGACCCCACCACGGAAAATAGTGTGGACGGTGATACCCACCGTTGAAACCTTCCAAAGGCCCACCATGATGTTTATTTGAGATCCAACATGTTCATAAGTTCACACAGATATGGACAAAGGGAAAACACAAATATCAGCTTGGTCAAAAACTTTTGTGGCCCCCCTAGAATTTTTTAATGGTAGGCGTTGAATCCCCACTGTTTTCTATGGTGGGGTCCTGAACTTTAGATTGGCCTCATTCTTTGGCTCGTGCACTAAAATGATCTCTCAAAATGGATGGACGGTGTAGATATAACACATACACCATGATAGGGCCCACATTAACATAGTTTTATTATTTTTAAGGAAGAGTGCCGCCTTGGCCTGACCCAATTAAGTGCGCCACTTATGGTGGGGGCCACCTTGGTATATTTATTGCATATACAAGCCGTCCATATGTTTTTACAAATCATTTTAGGACATGAACCCAAAAATGAAGTAGGTTCAAATATTAGGTCGACCATACACTAGGAAATAGTGTTGATGGCTCATTAAAACTTGCGAATGGGTCAGAAAAGTTTTGGATCCAACTAATCTTTGTTATTTTCCCTTTATCCACGTTTATGTGACCTTATCAATAGGTTGGATGACAAATAAACATTACGGTGGGCCTTAGCAAGATTTTAATGGTGGAGGTTCAAATACCATTCTTTCTTAGAGTATGGTCCACCTGAGATTTGGATCTAATTCATTTATTTGATCATGCCATAGAATGACCGACAAAATGTATGGACGGAATGGATATACAATACATACATAAATGTGGGCCACACCGTAAGGGTCGCACCGTATTTGGTGCGGCCAAGTCACACCAAATACAATCCTTTAATTAAGGCAGAGGGCGAGAGAGTTCTTCGAAGCTCTCATCGTCTTCTCCGTTAAAGTCGTGAATGCGTAAGCCCTCATGCCTCACCTCACCTCACCTCGAGACTTTCGAATTTGTTAAAATCCCAAAAATCTCTCCCTAATTTCATCTTTTTTTCAAAATCCAACCCTAATCCCCATAAACCTCGGAGGAAATCAGGTTTCCTTTCGAAGTAATTCTCTAAGAAGGAAAAAAAAAAAAGGGTTTTAGGTTTTCTTACATGATTCGGCACTATCAATCGTGATTGGTCCACCAAATCCATGCAAATCTTGAGTAACAAGGTAAGAGAAATTTTTTCCTATATATTTTTTTATTTTCCTCTATATATATTTTTGCACTCCTAGGCAGTTTCGTATCGCTGGACCGCAATACCAATAATATCGGCCGATAGTATCGATATTGCGAACACTGGCTATAGTTACACAATAGTCAAACTATTCTTGTTGTTATGGATCCACCTTCTTCTTGGACCATGTGCCTTTACGCCAGATCTACTCATATCTTGGTCTCTCGCACTAATGTCATGTTGCTAATGTCTTAGCTAGATGTCAGCGATTGATCTCTAAGCTCATATGCCTCCTTCAGCCCTCCTCTGATGCCTAGGTTCTTCGGGTATG
Source organism: Magnolia kwangsiensis (assembly GCA_037074715.1). Classification (NCBI taxonomy): domain Eukaryota; kingdom Viridiplantae; phylum Streptophyta; class Magnoliopsida; order Magnoliales; family Magnoliaceae; genus Magnolia; species Magnolia kwangsiensis. Next base: position 49,728,206 of record CM073583.1, read on the forward strand.
GACATTGCTTTAGTAGTTGTTGGGTAGACTTGCCTTCCTTGGCTCCTCCAGGCGTTGGCTCTCTTTCCTTTGTTTCCTAGTTGCAGATATTTGGCGGGGGGGTGTTTCTCATGGCACAGTGTGTGGGTCTTTTTTTTTTGTTCCCTCTTGACCCCAAGTTGTGGGTGGCCCTCCTGTGGGTCTTTTTGTTTTCTTTGAGCTTTGCAAAGCTTGTTATTTCAGCCTTTGGCCCTTTCGAAAGCAATAATATTTATGCTATCTTCCAAAAATAATAATAACAATAATAACACAAAGGTTGACCATCTAGATAGCCATACGAAGCATCCCATTTGAACATAGTAGTGCATCGAATTTCATAACACAAAAGTTTGACCATCTAGATAGCCATACGAAGCATCCCATTTGTGCATGGTAGTGCATCGAAATACATTAGGTGTTTACAATTTCGTGATGTTAAACCCAAGTGCATGTATGAGGCATCCCATTTGTATGCCACCACACATGACAGCATGGCATTTGTAAGTCACATCAAAGGCATCACTGGGCGAGACCCATCAGGTAGACTGCCCAACAATGTTGTCACATGCGGTCGCATAAGCGATTATGCGATCGAAATCGCATAGTCGCAAATGCCATCTGGATGGTATGCAATTGCAAATCGCATAAAGCGATCGCATAATAGCATATGTGATCACATACCCTCCAACGGTCAGAAATCTGGCCATTGGAGCATTATTATTTTTTTCGAAGGTTTTGCCTATAAAAAGGCACTCCCCCCTTCTCCATTTGCAACATATATTCACTAAAGCTCTCATACTTTATTCTAAAGCCCTCCATTCTCTCTTAATCCCTCTCACAATTTCTCTTAGCTTTACTATTTTCACTTGAAGTTGATGGCAAGAAGCAAGAAGAAGAATCACTCTACCTACTTGTTTCATTCTTCAAAAAAGCAAGAAGACAATAAGAACACTACTTCTCTTTCTTTTTCACAAGAAGAAGAATCACGCTACCTACTTGTTTCATTCTTCAAGAAGCATGGAGACAAGAAGAACACTACTTCTCTCTTTTTCATTCTCTTTTATTTCTTATTCACTCTATCTCTCTCTCTCTCTTCTCTAATCTATTCTCTTATTCTAAATTTATTATCTCTTATTCTAATCTCTTAACTCTATTCTAACTTGTTTCTTGAGTTCTTTCATTAGACTTATCATTTATCAAGAGTCACTCAAGACTCAAGACTCGAGAGACTTAATTCAAGAGTCAAGTGGCAAAGCACACTCAAAAGTCAACCTCAACCAACAAAGTCTTTTATTTTGTTTCATTGTAATTTCTAAATCATAAATTTGTAATTGTAGTTTCAAATTTCTAGTTTCTAGTTCCAAGTTTTTAGTTTCAAGTTTCAAGTTTGTTTCTACTTTCTATTTTTTATTTGTTTCTAATTTCTAATTTCCTATTTGTTTCTAGTTTCTAGACTTCTAGTTTATACTAATTTACAATATCAAGCATCAAGATTCAAGAGTGTAATCATTTACATCAAGATTCAAGACTTTTAAGTTTCAACTTTCAAGTTCAAGAGAGGTTTTCAACTTTCAAGACTTCCAAGTTCAAGTTTCAAGATTCAAGAGACTCAACTCTCAAGTCAAGACTTCATTTCAACCATAGTGATCTCTCTCTCTCTCTCTCTCTCTCTCTCTCTCTCTCTCACACACACACACACACACACACACAACACACAATTGTAACTCTACAACCATAATGACACTCTCTCCCTCTCTCTTTTACTATTTTTACTATTTACTTTATTTAGTAACTAATATCTAATTTGATATTTACTATTTACTATTTAATAGTTACTTACTACTTGGTACTTGGTGGTATACTAGTACCTACTACTTATTAGTTCAGTAATGAGTACTTAGAAAGTTAAGACTCTAATACACACTTACTCGTATACTAGCATATTATGGTCAACTACTCTACCCTACTAGGCTACTACATAGTGTCATCATGTCTTCTTCTCAATCTTCTACTTTGAGGCCAAAATCAAATTACCTGGGTTGGACATACAGGCACTATCAAAGTACCGGTGAAAAGTCTCATGTAGTGTGTGACCTATGTGGATATGTAAGTTCCGATCGTATTGGCTGGCATAAATAAAATCTTGTGCACGCATCAGGAACAAATGCAAAAGCATGTAAATGTTATTCCAAAAATTAGTAGAGAAATCATGGAGTATATGAAAACAAGCATTCTCCAAAAAGACAACACAACAACCATACAAGAAGAATTTATAGATAGAAGCTTATGAGGACATCAACGTGGTAGATTTGGATGAATCTACACCACCTACATCCATAGGGTGATCTAGATCAGCCGCCAAAAGGGCCCGTGGGAATGAGCCTATGGATCGGTGGTGTAGACCGCATCCGGAATATGTGGTTGACCAAAGGGGTGAGGGCAAAAGACCTGTCCAAACCACTTTAGAAAACTGGTACAAGAAGGATAGAAAAACCATGATTCAGGTTGGTGTAGCTTTTAACACTGTGAAGATGAAGAATTTTAAAATAATGGTTGAAGTTATAAGTCAATTTGGACCCGGCTTGAAACCTGCTTCCTATCATGAAGTGAGGGAGAGTTGCCAAAAAAAGGAGTTTACTAGAAACTTTATCTCCGAATATAAAGAAAGTTAGAAAATATATTGTTGTTCGTTAATGGCCGATGGATTGACCAATACATCCGGTGGGACATTGATAAACTTCCTTGTAAATTGTCCAACTGAAACAATGTTTTTAAAGTTCGTGGATGCATTGGCTCATTCCCACATGGCCTATTATTTATTTAAATTGTTAGATAGTGTGGTTGAAGAGGTATGAGAGGAATATGTTATCCAAGTTATCACAGACAATGCAACTAATTATGCAGCTACGGGTCACCAACTTATGGAGAAGAGGTGACGTTTATTTTGAACACCTCCATGGCACAATGTTAATTTAGTGTTAGAAGATATACGTAGTTTGTATCTTACAGTAATTACTAGGGATGAGAGAATCAAGTTTTTATATACAAGCATGCCCTCCTTCTCTATCACATGAGAAACCACCTTGGGTGCAACTTGCTTCGTCCAGCCATAACCCGATTTAAAACAGCTTTTTTAATACTATAAAGATAAAATTCGACGAAAGACAACTCAAGTCCTTTGCAGTGTCGACCAATTGGAATAATAGATCATGGTCAAAGAAGAAGGAAAGTAAGTCCAGCAAACCATTCTTTCAGCTCAATTTTGGGCCCAAATGGTAAAGGCCTTAAAATCATCAGAACCCTTAGTGTGTTGCAACTGGTGGACGATGATGACAAGCCACCCGTGGATTATAGAAAAAAGACCCGTAACAGCCCATTATGCCCCCCATAAAGGCCATAATGGCCTGTAATGATCCATTATGGGGCCGATAAAGGTTTTTCGGGTTTTTCCCAATAAAGAAAAAGACCATAATGGCCATTACAGAAGGCCCGTATCGTAAAGGCAACAACAGTGGCCGTTACAGCCACCGTTACCGTTACAGAATACCTTGGGTCCACTAGATAAAAAGTCAAATATGAGATGGCATCTCAGCGTTGCTTGCCATGCGCCTGTCAATTTGTTTGGATGTAGTATGGTCTACCTAAATTGTGAAATGGCTTGATTTATAAAACTGAAGATCTAAACGAATGGCATTGCTTGGATCATGTGCCTGCATGTGTATGGTACAATGCAGTTCTACAAGAGTGTTAAATTAACAAACCAAGTTCTTGCTAGTCCTTTGAAAAGAAAAGGGTACAATCAGAATTTTATTAGTGTCATGTTGCAGTTTCCTTTTAACATACGGGTAAACGGGGTTGTTTGATCAAACCAAGGGTTAGGCTGGAAGGAAAATAAATGAAGGGAGGCTTTGACCCAAACATTGAGGGTTTTTTTGGTCCCCCCTATTAATTATCATGATTGCTTGCTCAAAGTTCAACTGGCCGCCAGCCTTGTCTCAGTTATCAAAGGTTGTGTTATTATCATGATTGGTTGCTAAAAAATAAAAAACTGGTTGCCTACCTGACATCAACCTCATCCTCTACCCAAGCTCAGGACCAGCTCACTAATCGCAAACAAGCTAAATGGTCAACCTCCAAACTACTCTTAAGAACAATGTACAATTTCAACAGTAGAACCATATATAAAAAAACATGGGCTTAGTTCCAATCTCCTACATATTCATCCCACGAGGATCAAATGCAAAGTAATACATAATAATATAAAACTTCTATTTGATAAATAAGCAAACCTTAGCAAGGAAAGTGTTTTTTAAGTAGAAGAATGCACGAGTAACAAAAATGATACCTGCTCCTATTTTCTCGTTGAATTTTTCTAATCTCCTCATCTTGTTTAATGCCCTAGAGAGCACATCCAATGAACACGATATTAACAGGAAGTATTCATCAATAAAAATCAAATTCAATAGGAAGCAATGATGTTATACCTGTCAACAAGAATTCTTAGCAAATTTAAAGATAATTGCAAGCATCACATTTTTAAATAACTCATAAAATTAAACATTAAACTCACCAAAACATTTCCAAACATATAATTGTGTAATGTCTATGGAAATTCATGTTGTGATAAGAATAACTTTTTAAAAACACGACTATAGCTAGGTGCATTACTATGACGCATAATTTCTTTTGATAGGTCTAAAATTTTCTGTCCTGCAAAAATCCAAGCAGATGCCTCTTGTTACATTATGACACGATACATCGCAACACCATTGTGAAAAATGTAATTGAAAGAATGCTCATTAGGTGAAATAGTTCGGTTGTGATTTTTGGTGGCAATGTTGCTCATTTGCAGTTGCACATCTAGGCCTTCCTCCTTGTGCCTGAAAATACTTGCTCTGCATCTAGATGTGCCAGTGGCAAAATTCAAGTGAAATTGGCTTCAAAAGAAATACAAGTGCTCTCTCTAGAATGGCCCAGAGGAAGCCACAAAGTATCATTCAGTTGGAAGTTTGCCAGTCCAAAAGGAACTGGGCTGGACCTTTGATATTCAAGGAGCTGGACCAGGCACTATTAGGAAATCTAAGTAACTTTTTGGTCAGCCAAAGAAATCAAGCACCACTTTTTCCAATTTGACTCTACACTCAAGGAGGTACAAAAGAAAAAGTATTGAAGGATTCATGTCTCCTTCTTTTGTTTTTAAGGAAAATTTCTTGAGACACAATATGCCTTTGTTTTGTCCATCTATTTTTTAAAACCTTTGGGCCTTGTTTGGATTCATGGAAAAGAAAGGAAACATTGTTTACCATGAAACTCATTTTCCGTTGTTTATCAAATCTTTCTTTAGTGCTCATTTGGGACCCTTGTAATTGGAGGTAAATTGAATCCATTTCACAATTACACTCAAATCATGTATAATTGGAATCTTCGATTGTTTAGTAGCCTGTAATTGAAATGCATTAGAATCCAAATATTCTATTTGGTAGCATGTAAATGCAACGCGTTGGAATTCTGTATCATATTCACAGAAACCTGATTTTCATCAAGTAAATCATCTTGAACACCCCAAATTAGTGTACATATGTTATATTTAACATAATAATTGCAATACGCCCACTGAAATATACAACTTGGCTCATAAGTAGGTACATATGAGCCTTAAATATATGAGCCTTAGGTGGGCCCCAAAAGCTAGGCCACTAATTCTGGAATCGAAGGCAATACTCCATTTAAAATGATGAAACATATCCACACTATGGTAACACACACCATGCAAATTATATTTTTCCAGAAAATAACAATTGAATGAACAACCACTAATTATTGCAATCAATCCTTCCAATTTACATCAAATTGTGTTAAGGCGTCGTGGGCTTCTTCTAAGTGTCAAATGACTTGTAACCAATGTTGTCGAATCACATATGCAATCATGTGCGATCACATATGCGATTGCACAATTGCATATGCGACCGCATTTTTAAATAAAAAAATTTTAACGAAAAATAGGGAAATTTTCAAAAAAAAATGTGCGTGTGTGTAACTAAGGGAAACTTTCCTAAGTTAATAGATAACTAATTTTACATATTTAAAATACATTTCAAAGAAATAAAATCAATTAAACAATGAATTAAATATCAAGTCATTAACATTCAACAATATAATTAACAAGTAAGACGTAACAACAAAATCAACAAGCTATTTATTTATTATTATAGAAAATCAACAAGCTATCTTCCTTAAACTTGATAGTGCTTGAATCTTGATCTTCCAACTTCCAAGAAAGAGGGAATGTAGGGGAGAGAGAGAGAGAGATTAAGACCACTCGGAAGTAGGAAATGTGTGGGTGAGAGAGAGAGAGAGAGATTAAGACCACTTGGAATTAAGAAATGTAAGAGAAGAAGAGAGTAAGAGAGTTTTGGGGTGAGAATATTGCAAATAGAGGAGCTTTGGAAGCCTTTTTATAGACAAAAAGTTATTTTTTTGCAAAAATAAGAAATTTATTGGGACATGGCCAAAATGCAATCACATATATTGCATATGTGATCGCATATTTTTGCATATGCCACATATGCGATCGCATATGTGCCATGATCGGATATGCACAAGTGAAAAAAGAAATCATCTACAGTGGTGGACTCCAACAAAGGTTGTGCCGAGCCAATGCTCAAGGTTACATCATCAACTTCCACCAAAGAAGAAGATTTGTTGTAGAGGTAGTACGAGTCTAAAGGTTGAGATTGATTTCCAACTCGAGGATGAGTTCTTTCAAAGCCAAGGAAAATTGATGCAAGCCCACTATAGGGCCCCACCCACTTAGGTCCACTGTATGGCCCAACGAGATGTAGGCCCATTAGCCCACCGTAGGCCCAACTTGTGTTGATTTTTGGGTTGATCATTTATATCTTTGGGGGCCTAAATCAAGGATTATATTTTACTATTTTTTAGATTTATAATGGGTTGATTTAAAGATATGATGAGGGTGCAATTGATATGATTGAAGATATGGGTTGTATTTAGAGATTTAATTGCTTTTCATTGGGCTTTTACCATATGAAGAAAGATTAAATTAGTTTGTAATAAATTGTGAATGATTCTATTAGTTGTCGTGATTTCAATTAAGGATTCCTTTAAGATCTTTTAAAGGGGGGTAGTGGTGTACAAGTTAGTAAATTCAAATATTTTTTTTAAGTGTGGTTTTATAAGAAAAGGTTAATATCAATAAAAGTTCTCTCCCTCTATACTCCATTCTTCTTGTGAGTAGTATTTTTTATTTTTTTTTCCCTTTGCAATTTAGGTATCGAGATCTTATCAACTTGATAACCAGGTTGCACCACTGTAGGTTGTAAATCAAGGTATCCCGTATCAGTATCGGTTGGCGTAATGGTGCCCTCCGATACCGATACGGATATGGGACTGTAACGGCGATACAGGGGCGTAACGGCCCGTAACGGTACAAAAAAAATTTTGTAATATATATATATGGATTAAATCCGGAATATTCTAATCATTCCAAATATGCATTCATTTATAAATTGAAACATGTTTATGGTGGTGTAACGGTCCACTCTTTGGTGAGAAGTTGTATCAGATTGTCTGATGAATTCATGAACCAGACAACCTGGATTTGACTGCAAAACTTATATTTAATTTTCCAACTATCTACTATCAATAATCGATATATTAGAATGAATGTAATATGAAAATATCTTACATGTGTAATATAATCGAAATTATTTTTTTTTTTTTTAAAAAGGCCAAAAATAGTGCATAAATAGAAAAAATTTATAAAAAAATATAAAATGACAACAACAATATGTAAAATGGACATTAACATGTTCTACTATGATTAACACATCATATTCTACCATTCAAACAGCAAAACATTGAATAAAAAATATAAATACCTATTTTTGACGGATTTCTGAAAAATGGCCCACGGAGCTTCGAATCAAGAAAATCCATAATTTAAGTTGTTTTTATCTGTAATATCAAGCTAAGAATGGTCGAAAATAGCAATAGAATGATTTAGGAAAGTTTGTAAGAAAGAAGTTTTTTTTTAAAAAAAAAGGTGAAAAAACAAACCTTTAAAAGCAAAAAAAAAAAAAAAAAAGTCCGTTTTTTGACCGTTACGGCTACAGAATCGGGGATGCCCCGTTACAGCCCCGTATCGCGTAACGGCCACTGCCGTTACCGATACGTATCGGCCGATACGGCCATATCTTAACGGATACGGGACACCCTGCTGTAAATATAATATAGAATACCAATGCATTCCATTTATAGGCTAGCAAACACAATATTTGGATTCCAATGCATTCCATTTACAAGTTACCAAACACAACTGAGGATTTCATTTACACTTAATTTGAGTAAAGTTGTGAAATGGATTCCCATTTACCTCCAATACAAGCTCCCAAACAAGCCCTAACTATGAATATGGCTTAAACGATGATGAGTCATCTAACTATGAAAATAGGCTAATTAGTCGAACTTCCCAACATGAAACCAAATTGATTGATTAATACATTCTTCTCATGCCTTAACCTCTACTCAATTACTCCCTTCCAAAGTCTCATAATATGGGTCATAAGTTTAATCCTATTAAGTACAGCTATTTGTGTCTCCTTTTTTCTTATAAGTAGGTACCACAGTACTTTTCCTCCATTAGTTTGACATTTTCGTTGGTCTTACAATCTTGTCGAACAACTTTGTTAATCAAAATAAACTATTGTCTCCCATACACCTCCAAACATCTACTAGTGTACCATCTAGTCCAAGGGGCCTTTCCTAACTTCGCTTTCTCAAATCTTCTTTCGCTTTAGATATCCTAATCCTATGGAAGTATCTATAGCCTCCAACCTCATTCAAGTTAATGATTCCTTTCATCCCTAAGCACTCAATGTGGTCACTATTTAACAAGTTCTAAAAAAAACTTCTCCACCTTCCATAGATCTCATCATCCATAACGAATACCTTCTAGTCATCGCTCATAACGCATCTAACGTGATCTAAGTTCCTACCGTCTCTCACTCTCATCTTTGCAAGTTTGAATACATCTTTCTCACCTTCTCTTGTGCCCAATCTATTGTAAAGAACATCACATGACTTAGCCTCACCACATTCTTAGCAATCCTTCGGCATTTCTATATTGTTCTAAATTTTCCTCATTTTCAGTCCCTTGCCTAGCTTTAAAACATGAACATTTCTAGTTAATAGCCTTTTGCACAGCATCATCCCACCACCAAGTTTCCTTATATGTTATGTAGGCTGCATCTAAGCCACACTAATCACTACCATTGAGGCTTGTGATCGAACCATCCACAGGCCTAGATTTTATTGGTTTGCCTAAGTGTGTCATCTTTGAACCTGGAGCATTGTGCCTATTGTGGATACACATGGGCTCCAACTAAAGTGGAAACATTAAGAAGCAGATTCGATAATATGAATAGTTCCATTGTTTTGGCCCACTTGAGATCATCACAACATGGGCCATGATCTCACACACTTTGGAATCAAATTTCAGCCCCAATGGAACCCACATCACGCCAATGGACCTCATGGCTCAACTATCTATCCAAATCTTATTCTGAAACTTGTGGCCCACTTTCGGGATCAAACAACATGGAAACAATGTAAAATTGGTCTCGTTTGAAGGATTATATAGTCAATATTCAATAAGCCCAAGAATGCATTAATTTGACATCATATGAGCAAGATACAGCCATTTTAGCAAGCAACTCACAAAAAACTACGAATTTCCAATTTCGAGAAAAAGGCCTCTTGTATCCAAGTTTCTCCAAGATTTTCGAGTGGAGGATGTCTCAGCATATTATTTCGACATTTTCCTAGTCAACATGGGACCTTGTGAGTGAAAGAGGGAGCTTGTGGGCCTCACATGGGGACCCAACACACCAAAGTTAGAAATAGTTTAGATTTCCTTGTTTATTTTTAGTTTTTATATTTTCCTTTCTTTATAGGAAACTAAGATTCCATTGATTAAAGATTTAGAATTTTGTTTAAATCAGGTTTATAGCTTAGGCAAGTAGGCGGTTGTGAAGTGGCGTATGGAATCTTAATTTGGACTGACTCAACCAGATGTAGTATGATAAATTTAATAATATACTATCACTGGGGAACGGTGTTCCATAAATCAATCGATGCATTAGAGACATCGAAAAATGCGAATTATATTTTCCCCTTATAGAAAGGATGGTGGATGAGATTGGAGAGCAAAATATGGTGCAGATTATGATTGACAATAAAGCAATATACAAATCAGAAGAAGAAACATTGATGGAGAAAGAGAAAAATATATATATTTTTTGGTCACTATAGGTAACACCCCACTTCTTTCAATACGTAAGTCTTTTTTTCTCTGCTGCGAAAATGAGCTGCGTAAGGTCTTACACCGATTTTCTTGCTGCGTAAGACGTTCGCAGAGGAATCTGGAGGCACTCCCGCCTATTAAAATCACATCCGATGATGGGAAGAAACACCACAAGAAAAGAAAGAAAAATAGAGAAAAAGTGGACGTCCAGACCAGCTGCCCGTTCCGCAAGAAAAGAAATAAGAAACAACAAGAGAGAGAGAGAGAGAGAGAGAGAGAGAGAGAGAGAGAGAAGGAGAAGGAAGAAAGAAGGAAAGAAAAAGAGAAAGAGAAAGAAAAGAAAAGAAAAGAAAGAAAAAGAAAGAAAGAGAGGAAGAGAGTCGAGTGCCGAGTCGACTCGTTGAGTCCAACGGACGAGTCAAGAATGATTTGGGAGATTTAGGCCAGCCATCCTGGCAGGTAAGGTACAAATTTTCTTATTCTATTCTACCGCGTTTAAAGAGGAAATTTCCATTAAACTTTGAACTTTAGAGTAAGCATGGCAATTTGAATCGACTCAAGGATGCTAGATCACAAATCTGTATATTAAGGGGATCGGTTGAGGTCCATAACCCACTCCGAATGAAAATCCACTATTAAAGAGAGAATATTTCAAACCCAACCCAAAAATCTACCTTCATAGAAATTGTTATGCAAAAGTTGGTCCTAATCGTGTAACATGTATAATTTGATAGCCAAACTAGAAGAATCATGTTGATTGTGCTAGAGATGGAGCGCGCGACACAAATCTAATAAGGTTAGAGTAAGATCGAGTTTAAGAGGTGAGGGTTTTATCCTTTAAGCTTACTCTGATTTAATTGATATGAATTATCCTGCAATTTCATGTTTACATATTACTGAGAGTTATCCTTTCAATTGATTGTTAATTTACCATCAACACTTATATACCCTATTAGGAATCACGATTCGGTTTACTTCCCTATTATTGCAAGTGATGTGTTAAAGGTATCACGACTAGTGAATCAAATATTTTATCGTGGACGTAATGTGTTACAGGTAGCGGCCTTCTTGGTCGGCACATAATTCCATGAGTTGGTCGGCATGGTACACAATCGATGCAAGTAAATCGCCATGCATGTTACATCACTTCTCGGGATTGGATGTCGCAAATAGTCACTCCATGAACACATCGTGTTACGTAAATCCCTCAATCACGTCATTGTGTCGCCTCGAGATGCTTGCATAAATCCACGTTAACGTGGGACACGTCGGCAAATATCCGTATAGTGAGAGTGCAGGTCGAGCCGAATATCATGAACTGTTTTCCACATTGTGATGGTGATCACTACGTATGATGAGCCGCACACACTTTGCTAGGCATACATTCATGTAGATTGTTTGCACATACTGATATCTCTCGTAGTGGTGAAGTACGTGACGTATCGGAACCCTTACGTTAGTTTTATGAATCTCTTGAATCATTGTTAATCTTAAAATGATAACCATTACTCCGAGTAGGGTGTTGACCCTCTCCAACCGTACAGATGATGCAAGTGATGTACAGATTGAAGATCTAAACGACCATCTCCCTATGGAAGATTATACTGAAGGAATAAAAAGATAGTCTTATGATTTAGTTTTATACTTCCGCTGCGAACTCGGCAAGGGCCTGTTTGGATTGACGGTCCGGATTGGATTGTATGGTATTAAAAGTGGACTAATACATTATACAACGTTTGAATTGGAGTTCAAATCCATGGAGTACCATGCACGCGAATACATCAGGGAGTCAAAATTTTCAAAAGAAGGTAATGTAATGTCAGACGGCACTGCATCGTGTAGTGCAGTCTATTCATTGCGGAGTATTCGCGTGCGAAAGCATCTAGGTCAGTTTGCAGGGCTTTTTATCTATGGAGAACGGAAAATTCCTACTCCAACATCGCCTTATATTATCTCCCTTCCATTGCATGTGGGCATTCAGCTACTCCGGTTATTTTCCGAAGGTCTGAGTTTCGTAATACAGTCAATACTCTTCTCAAGTTGTTGGATCGAGGCGAATAGGGATTTCGTTTACCAGATCGGACGCCTGAAAGCCAATCATCCAGGTATGTATATTTGCCTTCCCGATCATACTTCGATATGCATCTACCCTGAAACCAGGAGCCGATTCAAGTTAGAAGTTACATCTACGTCTGGAGTGCAAGTAGCCCCTTGTCGATGGGGTGTATACGGTCTACGTATACACCCCCATCTGTGAAATCCCTATTCCCTTTCCAGGTCCGCCTATTCCGCCGACTGAGGCCACCGTCCGGTAAATCTCAGGATGTCAAATCATGGTGTTTTACAATCTCTACTCTGTCAGTGTGGAAGATTGGATATGATGGGTGCATGTGGCTGTTTAAAGGTAGGTGATCGGGTCCGGGTCGTAGACTTTGTTTTGTAGAAGGGTTTTGTATATATAAAACCCTCACTTGTTTTTCTTCTTCTAAACCATCTACTTTTGGGAAGTTCTCTGTTTTCGTAAGGTTGTGCATCATCCGAGTTGATCAGTGGTGGAGGTATTACTCATTTCTTCCTTTTTTCTTAATTTGGTACACTATCTTTTTGTCCAAATCAATTCGGAAGGGCCTTTCTTAAGATGACCCTCCTTTTAGAATATGTTTTCCCTTTTCACAATTGTGTAGATTTTTACCTAAAGGCATGCGTACTATGATGGATATACCATCAGAGCTCAGATTTTTAACTACCACTTCCCTAATCTTCTATTCTACTAACTAAATCATTTCCTAACCACAACACTCGTCATGCGCCGATGCAGACAATAGACATCTTTGTGTTCTCTGTGGAAAATAGTCATCTCTCCACATTCTCCATTTCGGACAGTAGGTGCATGAAGTTGTTATTGTGATATTCCCATGATTATCACAGTATATGATGTTCCTTGACAGCTTTAAAAAATATATAAAAAGAAAAAAAAAACGTTTTACGAATATGTATATCAACAAGTTTAAAATGTACATGTAAACAGAGTTTCATGCTTTAAATAACTCGATGATGATCGGTGTGTGTTAACAGAGTCATGTTTTTCATGCTTTAAAAAATACCTGTTAACAAAGATTCATGCTTTTAATATCTCGATGATGATGGATATGTAAATCAGCAAGTTTAAAAGAAGCCTATTAACAGAGGCATCACTGAATTGACTAATTTTTGAAATGAATGTTATGGTATCATTTCTTGTCACTATAGATATAAAATATATCATTGATTGTAATTCCCATTCAAATAACTTTCTACTCCAATAATCTCATGGCTTCCGATAGTGCGGAACATACCAATGAAAGGTCCTCTACTAGTGAATGGACTAAGAATGAAATAGCTGCCGCATTAACAACCATTGCAGCTGTGTAATGGGAGCCACTGAATATCATCGTCGTTACTGTATTAAGGCAAAGCCCAAGGATGGTCACATTGAGAGGGATAGATTTATCAATGGAATAATAAGAAAGAGCGATGTTGTTTGTCTTGCCCAGCTGAGAATGGGCAGAGACAATTTCTTCGAATTATGTTCGTTGTCGAGAGATCGGAAACTTCTATCCGATAGCAAGAAGTGTAGTATGGAAGAGCAGGTTGTCATGTTTCTACATACTATCGGACAAAATGTCCATAATCGTGTGATTGGTCATCGATTTCATGATCTGATGAGACTGTAAGCAAACACTTTACTAAAGTGTTAGATGCTATAATCGGTCTATATCCAGAATATGTGAAGTTTCCTAGATTACACACACCCAAAGAAATATTCAACAACCTTTTGTGGAGTCCACACTTTCAGGTAATATTGTACAAATGTTGGATGTCATTGGTAAAATTGTGCATAGTTAAGGAAAGAGCTAATCATGTGGCACACTTTTGATTGTATGACTGCATCGAGGCCCTAGATGATACTCATATCCCAGCTTATTTGCCAAAAGAATCAAGCTCAACTTTCATAAATAGGAAAGGATTTTCGTCACAGAATGTTTTGACTACATATACTTTTGATATGAAATTTGTATACGTGTTTGCTAGTTAGGATGGCTCCACATCTGATGCTCGTGTCTTACAAAATGCACTAACCCGTCGCCCTAACTATTTTCTTATTCCTCATGGTAATCATATATAGGGGGATGATTGTTTACATTATAGGAATTTGTCTGAACTATAACTGAAACATATCTTGCAATGTATAAAAAAATACTATGTTATTGATGCTGGATATGCACATTCACCCGAGTTTATGGCACCCTATCGAGGTGTGCGATATTACTTGAATGAGTTTCGTAATGGAAGGAAGCCTACCAATAAAAAAGAACTTTTCAATTATCGCCACGCCCAATTGCAAAATGTCATAGAGCGTTCTTTTAGTCTTTCGAAAGGCCGCTTTCCTATTCTACATACTCCTCAGTTCAAGTTTATAACTTAAGTGAAAATTGTTATAGCTTGTTGTGTCATTCATAATTTCATCCGTGTTAGTGGTGAAGATAGACTGACTGAGGCAATAGAGGACAGTGGAGATGGTACAAAGGACATTTCGCCATCTCCTGTGGAGGTCACTACCGCCGAGGAAGGTCGAGCGTTATCTCGAGTGACGGACCGCGCAAGGGATAAGTAGACAAGGAAGAGAGACGAGATTGCTGAGAGAATGTGGAATGACAATCTATCACACATAAGACAACGTATTTAGTTTTATTGGTTTATGTACTAATCTGCTTAGTTTAAAGCAGGAATATTTTAACAAAGTTTCACAATGTTGACGAGACCATTATTATTATTAGCATTTGAATGTCATATGTTGTTATGAATTATTAATTTGGTGCATCATCTGGTTATAGCTGTCATGTTTCTATTAACAGTTAATGTGGCGTAGGTGATATGAATTTCTTGAGGAGCACATTGAAGGATTCAAGAAAAAAAAAAAATGTGGAATCGTCTCCTTCAAAGAGGGGTGGTTCGTCATGCAGGAGTCCAAGTTCACCCACAAAACAGCTTGCAACACCTAAAAAAACAAAAATACTACGCACTCACGCAAAGTGTAAGTGTTATAGTTTATAGCCCCTTGTTATTATCAAATTTGTGGTGACAAAGACACCGCTTTGAAGCTGTATATGTGATGAACAAAAGATCCATTCAAGACATGAAGAGTCATGATGATAGTTTAACAAGATTTGCTTCGATAGACAAGAAAAGCTTTCAAGTTCAAGATCTCAGAAGCTTTCAAGTTCAAGATCTCAGAAGCTTTCAAGTTCAAGATCTCAGGCTTAATTATACTCAAAGGTCACTTGTCTTCAAGTTTCAATGTCCTTGCTTCACTATTGAGGTATGACTGACCTTAGGTTGACCTTTAGAGTAGGCCATTTTGGATACATAATCCATATATGTTTTATAAGTGAATTTAGTCTGTTCTAAGACTAGTCCTGGACCTTGTTCGACTAGTCCTAGCACTGGTTCAACTAGTCCAAGAAATTCCACGACCAGTCCTAAGTTATTGAAGATTTTCGAAATTTTTTGGTTACTCTACGACCAGTCCTGGAGGCTGTTCGACCAATCTTGTGAACAATGTTGACTGGTTCTTCAACCAGTCGTATATCTTCGATTCAAAGTACAGCATTGAAAAACATCTGTTTACGACCAGTCATATGGAACCTATGACCAGTCGTAGGGTACCTACGACCAGTCGTGAAACCGTCAGATTTTATCGCGCCTGAAAATAAAAATTTCTATTGGTTCTTCGACCAGTCGTAGAGGTCCTAAGACCAATCAAAGATGTGTTTTGCTCAGCTATAAATAGAGCACGAATCTCAGAATAAAAAAGACAATTCAAGCTAATTAATTCGGCCTTCTGAGAGATAAGTCTGTACTCTATTTTATGCTAAGTGTGCGTATTTAATACTCTTTCTTTAGCTTTATTAATTGATTTTGTTTCTTATATTCCAATCTAATCTAAAAAAAGGAATTGCTATTTCCCTTTCTTTGGAATCAAAATCAATTAAAGCTAGCCCATTTTGGTTTAATTTAAAATCAATTAGAACTAGAACCATTGTAATGTGAGTTTTGGACATTGAACTTAGACATTCAATCATCTACTCTGACTTGGTTCTTCGGAGCTGCTACAACGAAGGAGAAAATCAGGTATTTTACATTTAATTATAAATTCCTTTCTGTTTTGGTTTCTTTTGGGATTTGCCAAAAAAATCTCATTGTATTAGTTATCTAAGGAGAGCCAGGAAAACTCAGAAATAGAGTTTTTTAATGGTGTAAGCCCACAGAGAAAGACACAATTGTGAAGGTTTTGGGTGAACCTATGAAAACCTAATTTGATAGTGAACGCTAATATCCCGTGTGAGGATATTAGGAGTGGAGTAGCATTCTGTGTGGCTGTTGTTTAACAGTTGGTGAACACACAGGCGAACCACTATAATCCCTTGTGTTTGGTGGTTGAATGGTTTATATTTCATATCTTTAATTATTCATTTGTGGGATGTATAAGTGGATGTTAATGTTGTAATCATTTATTTCAAGCATTGTGGGAATGTTGTATTAGTTTAGCATTTATTTCTTGCTATTCCTTTATTAGCTTCTTTAATTGTTCTAGTAAGGTTGCCCTGTCATTCCTATGGTGTATGGTTGTCCCTAGAACAAAATATATTTGTAATTGCAATTTATTTTTCAGTGCAGTTTGTATTTAATTTTTTATCATTCCTCTTCGATTTGAGATTTGATACAAAGACCTTTCTAGAAATAAAGTTGTTCTACCATAAACTCTGATTTTTTGTGTAAGGTTGTCCTTAGAACAACATTTGTATCAACCTCTCAAGATCTGAATTTTGAGATTGCTTTACATTCTTGCATTGTGGTTTGTTTATATTATTTGTTAGTATTTATTTAATTTCCTTTGTTATAAGTTTTATTTGGCATAGTCCTATTCACAAAGGACCATCACCAAAGAGTCTATCTAACCCCAAAAGAAAGTTAGCCGGCAGTGGCAAAATTACTAGAATACAGTAGTCTGATAGCATGGATAATTCCTTGCTTGATGCCTTAGTAGAGCAAGTAAATCTTGGTTTGAAGAGTGATATTGGATATAAACCCGAGGCATATAAGGCAACAATCAAGGAAATCCATGACAATTGTGACATATTGCTGGAAAATCGTCATATATCAAATTGTCTACGAACGTTGAAGAGACTCTACTGGGCAATCAAGGACATGCTTAATGCCTCTGGTTTTAGTTGGGACACAAACGAGAAGATGGTTATTGCTACTAACAATGTCTGGGAAGGCTATATCGCGGTAAATTTGGTCAAGATTTGTACAAAGATTTGCATTTCTAATTATATTTCTTGTTTTTAAGATTTTATGTTAAATATATTGTCTACCTGTGTAGAGTCACACCCTTACGCTGAACGAGTGCACGAAAAACACATTGAAAGATATGATGACTTGGCGTTTATCTTTGGCAATGTGTGCACACAATTCCTTTGCAAGTACGGCTTACTCTTCACCAATTTCAGGTAAGCGGCGCGGACATAATGAATCGAATTTTGATGATGGTTCTGAAGAAGAGACTTCCGAGACTATACGTCTCTCATCCAATAATGAGGATGATCATGGGTCTGCTCCCCGCACTCGCGGTGGCGAGGGATCCACACATTAGGCTAAGCGTTATAACAAAAGCCAATGGAGACAACATCGGGATCTCGTCACAGTCGCTCAAATGCGAGTGACATAAGCCGTCAAAGGAGGGGTGAGTAGAGTGAACAGATAGGTGACAGGATGGATAAATGGCTGAAGTTGTGAAGTCCCTGACGATTACCATAGCGCAGGGCAAGAGTATGACACATGTGCAGTGGCTGCTTGGGATTTTGGAGGAGGTGGATGGTCTTACCCACGAGGACCAGATTCGCAAGGGTTTTGCAGTTCGACTTAGTCAGTGCCGGATTTTTTTATGAAGATGGGAGATGAAAGGAGAAAGGAATGGATAGATAAAGTTATCCTCAATCGCAGTGGCCCGGAGTGAAAGTGGGCCACTTGTCATACATGTTGACAGTCTTTTTTTGGACCAACTTTTTTTTTTTTTACTGGATTTGTGTGGAAACTGTTTTATGGGAGCCTGAATTGACTCAGTTAGGAAATTTAACTTAATATTGCAGGTGCTTTAATTGCTGTTGGAACAGCAATTCTAGCTTTATAATCTTGACCTGCTTATATTGATTATTCTATTAATGAGACTGCTACAGGTTTATAGCAGGTTGTTGATGGTTCTTTTGACTTGAACTGATGGACAGTGTCCCACAGATTTAACGGGCATACAGAAAATAGATCGTGGAATTCGTGCATGGTTCACTGCTCATAGATTTGTGGCAGTGATGTGTGGCCATTGAACTATTTCAATTTCTGATTATTATGCATATCAGATAGATAAAATTGACAGGATAACATTGAATTACTGCTTCCAATTCAGTTTTTTACTGATACACTTCTGTCCTGGATATTTTGATAGATAATCTTAACAGGATAACATTGAATTACTGCTTCTGATTCAGTTTTTTACTGATACACTTCTGTCTTGGATATTTTGATAGATAATCTTGACAAGATAACATTGAATTACTGCTTCTGAATTAGTTTTTTACTGATACAATTCTGTCCTGGATATTTTGATAGATAATCTTGACAAGATAACATTGAATTACTGCTTCTGATTTAGTTTTTTACTGATACAATTCTGTCCTGGATATTTTGATAGATAATCTTGACAAAATAACATTGAATTACTGCTTCTGATTCAGTTTTTTACTGATACACTTCTGTCCTGGATATTTTGATAGATAATCTTGAGAGGATAACATTGAATTACTGTTTCTGAATCAGTTTTTTACTGATACACTTCTGTCCTGGATATTTTGCACTGATAGATGTTACGCCTTAACAGCCGATGACTCTGAATCAGAAGGATGTTTGAAAATGTTGTTTACCAATTGCAGGAAAATGATAAGAAGATGGTTTTACGTGGTGTTTGTGGGAAGAAACCCAGGAATATATGACAGGTGGGAGGATTGCAATGCACAGGTTCACTGATTCAGTGGCTGCAAACACCAGTCCTTCAAGACTTACGAAGATGCCATCAATGCATGGAATCAGCATAAGGTTGGTTGTAAATATTATCGTACGTAATTACATTTCATCCTCATAACAATCAATATTACATCTTACTAAGTCTGGGATTAACAGATTTTATGATTCATTACTCATTTAGGTTACAGTCTCCGATGGAGCGGCCGAGAGGACACCTCATGGTGACAGTGTTCGTGCATCACATCGTCCAGCGACGATGGAGACTGGGACGTGTACCTGCTCTGGCAGAGCAAACCGTCTTCGGTAATATGGGTTCGGAAGATGCCCCCCTAAAAGAGTGGCAGCGCTGGTGTTAGAGACCAACAACTCATCAATCGTCCCCTTGTTGGTTTGCTGCTTGGTCTGTTAAGATTATATGCGCCTGTTAGGGAGTCTATTTTATCGTTGTTTATGTGAGGATCAGGAGATAATGATTCCTGTTTGAATCATTCTCTTTTGAAGATGTAAAAGTCTGTTTGAAAATAGATATGATGGATCGGAGTGAACAGTGTTTTATCTTTGGAACATACCTTTGAATGGAGTATTCGAGTGACTTTCAGATCGGATCGACAATCCGATCACATGTTCTGGCTTTAACAAGTTGTTATTTTTTCCCTTTTTTTAAACATTTTTTCTTTATTTATCCCCCTATATTCTACGTCTTTTTTTCCTAGAAATTATACGGATCAAAAAAGTGGGCCAGATCATGGTGGGTCCCACAACTAGTAGATGCACGGTTGGAATCGGATCACCTCACAAAAATGAAAAGGTTTCTGATGTTGGATACTAAGGGTCCCAAAATTCTGATCAAACAGCATCAATTGGCTAATTGGCACTAATCGAAACAAAATTTGACAACTAAAATAGATGGACGGCGTGGATGGCTCGCGGACCTCATTGAGGGACCCAGATAGCCCCTCAGAATCAACTCTACTCCAGCAGCTGTTGAAAATAGCCATCGTCGTACAAGTATCATCAATATCATACGTATATACAATACATAGCCATAATACGTCGTACCCAAACATTGATTAGAGGAAGAATTTGTATACTTGCCCGAACAATTCCTCCTATCCAAACATTGATTTATGGCATGTTGATGTGGATGTATTCTAAAATTGATCAAACGTATACATGAACAGTAGTTGGATACAATACAATACACCCTTATACGTCAATCCATACAAGCCCTAAATGTAATAAGCTTCCCTTGAGAAGGCATTTGATTATTTATTGAATTTTGTTACTCTGATGAAATAATCAATACAGTCGATTTTATTCTTGTGAATGTTACCTTCACAAATGTATCTGGATGTGATCTAAATGAAATATATATATATATATAGGGTGTGATTTTAAAGCATCCAGTTTATACATTATTAACACCCGGGTTTTCTCGGGCATGAGTATAAACTCTGGCTGTGAAAATTCGAGATATTACACTATGTTGCACACTGCATCGACCTAATATTAGATGATATAGGAAAGAAGAATTCGCAAAATTGGTTGAAAAGGCAAGTAACAACATCCATATACAATCATAACTAGGTAATTGCCATAATAAGGAATTTCACAAAGTGCATATGGCTACTTAGGAGATTGTACGAGCAGCAGTGAGATGTTTAATTCTAAGGAGTTGCCCAACACAAAACACAAGCAAAAGACATTAGGGATATTGGTTGAGGTTGTGCAAACCATCAAATACGGCAATATTGAAAGAGAAAAAAATCCTTAAGATGATGGATCCATTGATGATAGTCCTTCAATTTGTAGAATCTGACAAGATACCTACCATGGGCTTCTTTTATGATATCGTAGATACAGTGAGGCTTGTTATTCGTCGTGACTGTGACAACTACAACAATTACTCGAAAATGATTGATAAACGTTGAATGAATCAGCTTCACAACAACTTTCATTGAGCAGGTAAAGCCCCACTCTAGTAATGTCTCATGCACATTCATTATCCACTTGTTGTTATTAGTCATTACTAAGTTTTTTTTTTGGTAAGAATTAATTATTACTAAGTTATTAATATGATGCAATCAATAAAGTCTTTATTTTCATTATTGCAATGTAAGATACTATTTAAATCCGCAATACCATTACGCTACATCATTTGTCGAGGATGAAGAGGTTCATGTTGGGCTGCAAACGTGTGATAAAGAAATGATAACCCAATTTAGATTTGCAGATAAGGGCGTTAAACAAAGTGAGTACATGTCTTTAATCATTGGTCTTCAATTTTGTTATTTTATTTCTTAAAACAAAATAAATTTTTTGACATGTTGTCCACAGTTAGAAATAAATGGACTTCACCTGGACATCTTCTCAAATGCACTTGCACAAAGGACAGTCTTTCAGATAGCTCCGAGTAAGAAGCTAATGTTTTATTAGTATTACATAATTGTAGAAATTGATTTATTATTAATGTAAAATGAAGTTGACAGTTTACCATTACATGCATAACATAAGATTTTTTTATATACACAGCTGATTGGTAGCTTCATTTTAGAGAAAGTACAAAGGCTCTTTCAGAAAGTGCAAAGGCTCTTTAAACAATAGCACTGAGAGTTTTGATCTAGACAACTCTTCCTCTGACTACGAGAGAAACTTAAGTTGTTTTGCACTTACCCATTCTAAGCAAAGGAAAAGGTTGCGAGCCAAGACATTAGATTGGCTCATCCACATGCACTACATCATAAAACTGAGATTAAGTAAAGTGTGTGGCGAACCTAATTAAAAAAAAAAGGCAACTTCTATCCAATCAACAAAAACATAAAATATGTTAATCCAAACACTCATGATCAAAGTGATCTAGGATCACAATGATCTAACTGTCCGATTGAAGAATCCACGCAATCCAACGGTCCGGTCGTCGTGTCCTCGCAATCCAACGGTCAAGATTCCCAAACTAAGCAACCTACATGCATCTTCCTAGTGTAGGGTCTTCAAAGATGCACAATCATGCATGTGGGGTCTTCAAGGCCTCAGTGCAGCCCACCCAGGCCCATGTACAAGTCATCGAACCAAAGTGAAGGTTGGGTCGATCTCTTCCTCCTCTGGTACACTCTAAATGGTCGGATGTCCTCATCAAATGACAATTGAGGAGATGGAACAACAGGACATTAGACCGCCTACGAATATGGATATGACCAAGTACAGTACATGCCCTGTAGAGAGCCTACTAAGACACTTTCTTATTGGGTGATCGTGAATATGATTCATATGGTGCGGATCGATATGAGGGATATAAATATCCAAATCCATCTGAGTCATTCATCATTATAGTCTCACTCTCTATCTTAGGCAATACAAGTAGTACCAGGGAAGTGTGGGTATAGCCATGGTAATGGCTATTACTACAGGTCTACATCTGGCACTAATGGATATTCTTACCAATGTTATCAAAAAAAGGCATCTTTAGATCGGGTTTGTTTGTTAAAAAGCCTTGAACCCCTGTCTCAGTGAATCTCTGTAAACATAGCCATTGATTTTTAATAAAATGTCGTTGTTGATCAGAGAGAAAGAGAGAGAGAGAGAGAGAGAGAGAGAGAGAGAGAGAGAACTAATCTTTGTTAGATCCTCAAATTTCAATAATGAAAGTAAATGTCAAGACCCTTATAGTAGAATCCATGTGATTGTTCACAAATAGATGGGCTTCACTGGCAATGGGTGATAGCATCACCACACCAGCAAGAGCCATCAAATCAATGGATTACATCACCAAACCATGGCCCCACATGTGTAGGGTCTTGAATGCCAAAAAAGTTTGCATTCGCTCATGAGCAAGACCCTACAATTCCTCTCGAAAGAAAGAAACCATGCATACAACGAGAATCCGTTATTTAAGTTAATAAGCTTATTCCAGAATACATATGGATGAAAACAAACCCCAAGGTGGAAACAAAGACAATGTTGCCACTACTGAGGGTTTGATTGGATATGCATCATAGAACCATATCTACTTAATCCTATAGCACTTAAAAGGAGCTATATAGTATATCATGCAGTGCAGGAAAAAAAAAAAGTTGGGGTTTGTTGCCACTCTAGCGTGCATGAAGATGAGGGAGTGGCGGATGAGAACCATATGCCTGGCAGTCCAGAAACCATCCTGTTTAAATAACTCACAGGAATCTGAACCATTGGCAACTTCCTTTTTTTTTATTAAATCTTCGCCATCCATTTGAATGCCAGAAACTGAGAGAGATGACCGTGGTATCAAATTGTGATTTCTCTCACAGCAGTCATTCGATGCACGGCCCACAAGAAGGTCAGTCCGTGCAACCACATGTAGCGAAGAAAGCATGACAGGTGTATCTATTGTACAGTAGAAGAATGGTAGAAATAGAGAAGTGAGAGAGGGGAAGGGAAGGGAATCGAATATATGTGGAGAGATGAAAGAAAGTTGCTAAAATCGCGGAAATTGATACAAACTTCAATAGACACAGATTGATATATGGAAACATAGACAGAAGAGAGAGAGAGAGAGAGAGAGAGAGAGAGAGAGAGAGAGAGAGATGGGAGCGCATGGCGAACCTGTTGGGTAGTTAACTCTTCCGGCGCATCCAGTTCCTCGTCCCTTTCTGCCATTGGAAGCTTGCAGAGAGAGAGGGGGAGGGAGAGACTAGGGCACGATCGAAAACGGCCTTGAATTGAGTTGTATAGCACACAGCACCGACGTTGGCACCGCCTGCTGCTGGAACGGAGGGGATTAGATGAGGCCCCGGCCTCACACAACATAACGCGTCCCTGACCGTGGGCCCACCTTGATATATATTTTGTATATCCGCACAACGGTGGCGATTAACCATTATAAACTTTTTGTTGGCCACAAAAAGTATTGGATCAAGCTGATATCTGTTTTTTTCCCTTCGTCCAGGTATGTGACCTTATCAACGGTTGGATGGCAAATAAAAAATACGGTAGTATGAAGTTTTTAACGGTGGGTGTTCAATCACCACTGCTTCCTATGGTGTGGTCCACCTGGGATTTTGATCTGCTTGAGCTGGAAAAACGGACGGACAGGGTGGATATACAAAATATACATCAAGGTGGCCCGGCCCCACGGTCAGTGCCGCACCCTTTTGGGTGAGGCTGGGCCCACCTAAGCTGCTCCCCTGCTGGAAAAGCACCGTGAACCCTACCATAAACTCTTGGTTTACACTGGAGAAAATTATTGCTGTAGACACCACCTTTTATCCAGCTTGTTTACTGAGCCGTCCAAAACTTACCTTCCCAACTTAAACCTTTCACATGTGAACAAAACATTTGAGGAAAAAAATACCCTTGCTTTTCACTACCATTGCTTTCACCTCTGCCATTGTTTTCCCTCTCTTTCTTCGTTTATTTCCACTAAAAAAGAGACAAAAAATCCTTTTTTCAAGCATGAGGATTCTTCCATTAGATCGCATCCTCTTCATGCATCAACATTTTCAAATCTTTTGAAAATGGTCACTCCACAAAAAAAAGCACACACCACAGGTATATATTAATATATTGTCCCAGACCGACAAAATTTTTTGTCGGCCATTGAACTATTGGATGAAGCTTGCATTTGGGTTTTTGATTCATCTATGTATACATCATCCGATGAACATGATGGATTAAAAATAAAACATCATTATGGGCCATAGCAAGCTTTCTATGGTTAAATCACTGTTTCCTTTAGTATGATCCACTTGAATTTTGGATATACTATGATTTTGGGCCCAAACCCTTAATGTCGATGGAAAAACGGATAAATGTCATGGATAGTCCACATACATTCAAGTTGGGCTCAAATCAGTTAACTCAATACGATAAAAGCGTACTAAGCAAACTAATTTCAATTTCAATAGTTCGGGTCTATTTGACCTACTTATTGGCAATATGATGCAGTTGTTCCTGACATTCTCGATTCATGATTGGTTGAATTCCCCGAGTAATTAATCAATATGAATTTGACAGACATGATAAAAACGACCAAGAATTTCCATAGATTCATGTGATGTAACGGAAAATTCTATGACTCGCTTTGTCATTTTCATTAATTGCTCGATCAACTTCATCAAAGTTGTAACATCCCAGATTTTCATGGGCCGAGTAGGAACTCGACTTCCGAATTAACAGGTGTTATGTGTACCCTAATGGGCTTCAGATTTTAATTACATTTGGATGATCTCATAAGCAATGGAGAGTTTAGCAAGGCACGAAGCATAAGTCATAAAGCAGTATCAAGTGTCACTAAATATAAAAATATTCAAACCACAAATCCAAAAATTCCAAACAGGGAACTAATCTCACCCATACATGTCCCAAAGTGACTAGGGCCTTGGCTCATACTCCACGATCGCCCGAACTCGGACTAGAAGGATCTAGTGAAAGTCTGGAAATACGTTCACTCCTCCTCATCGTTCACGCTGGCGTCCCCAGTGCATTCAGCTCCATCGTCCCTACATTTATGACAGGTTCACGACACTTACATCTAAAGAATGGTCTGGTTAGTGTTTTAAAACACCGTCCCAAAGTGAGAATGAGTGATCAACTCAATGGGTGTCATTAGTAATGAGTTACACAAAATATCAATTCCAAAAGCGAGATTAATAAAAAACATACAAACACCAATACTTAACTACTCTTGTTAGTGCATGCATGTATTATGAAATGATGCATGCCCTCACCAACAATACTCTCTCAAGCGACTCCATCTTACGATCGTAAATGACAAACACTCCCTCAATGTGACCTCAACTGCTGAGTCGCTAACCCAACTAATGTAATGCATGAATATTCATGTTAGCCGAGTATTTAATTAAGTTCGTTCATCCAACAAGATTGGGGAAGCTAAAACACCTCAATTTAGTCAATGGCTTTATCCAGATCACTTGGCCCAGGGCGCCCGTAGCGGCTCTAAGCCTGCAATCCTTGATCCAAATTTAGGTATCATCCTTTTGTCTCACAAATCAATAATTTCAAATGTAAGGCATAATACCTAAAGGTTTGATGATCAACTCGGTATGGATTGTCACCTAACGCCAAGTATTATCACTCAGTTTTGAGGTGCGGGCTTGTCAAGTAACTAAATCACCATAAGGGAAAAGGGCTCGTCACCCAATTTCATCCATGCCCGGGTCGTTCGAACGGTACTCTGGCATAGATCCATCGACCAGGTAATTTAATAAGGGTCGTTCGAACAAGGACGTATCACCTCCTGTGCTCGCTGGTCATACGAAGAGGCTCGTCACCCCAGCGTAGGCCGACAACATGGACACGGTGTCCCATTTAACCATGCCCGGCTCCCGAGACTTGGTTGCGCACTGGTCACTATAGGGAAGCTTGTCACCCAAGCGTAGGCTGACAGCTCGGACACCGTGTCTCATTCAACCATACCCGGCTCATGAGTCATGGAGATCATATCATTACGGTTAATAGTAGCCTCTCAGAGATATGGGGTACTTCAGATTCAAGAAGGTGTGACCATACATGGTTAACGAACATGGTTGGTCAGTTGGTGGACCAATCCATTTAAATTTAGGCGAGCACATAACGCACGACATCAGGTGCAAGCATCCCACGTAGTCCCACTACTATCGTTCATTCGCGTTCTCCCAAATCGGTTAGTTTAGCCACGGAAGTGCCCAACCGACGAGGCCGCTCACATACTTTTGTAGCTCACTGACCAACCCAGAGAATGAGCTACATTCCTTAACATTTCCAGACAATTATAAACTATTCTCAGTTACAGACAAAAAAAATTGAAGCATACATTTAATCATGGCATAGATTGCAAGGTACCTAAAGAGAAATGCGAACTACTCTTAACGGCGGTAATTAGACATGCACACACACAGGGTTAGATTTTCTAAAAATAAAGAAAATATCACATGTTACTCTTATTGCAGGAAATTCAGTCATACATGCAACAAACAGCGAATATTCAAGCAAAATCTGATGCATAGACAAACATACAACACAATTTCCAAGTTTAAACAAATTTGGAGATATTCCAACTTTAATCATTCATGAAAAGAAGAAAAATTAAGGGGGAAGGCATTTTTCAATTCAGCCTAGTCTATTTGACTTAGAATTCAGCATTGATTTCCCTATGCATGTTGAGGCAAACTACAAAGAGAATTCATTAACGAAATTCCTACAAATCACACATGCGCAGCAATTTCAGCATCCACAATCATTAACTTTATCTTAGGATTGATAATTGGTCACCTGAAGATAATAGTCTGCACCTATTGTCGACCGGAAGTCCTTATGGTCGCTTTAGTGGCATCGAGTCCGCAAACTTGAAGTGTCGGGGCCCTACGTTATATGGACTTCGTGTTAAGACGCATGCATATGGCTATAACTAAGGAGAAACAGAAGGAAGCTTAGGTTCTTACCTTGGATTGGATGTATCTCACCTCTACGGCAATAGGGCTGAGATTCTAGGCAATGTGGAGGTGGGAGTGCGGGAACTCCCAATTTCTTAAAAGTATACACAACAAAAATTTTGTACAACAGTATACACAGCAAAAATTTTACTTTTATGAATGAGTTAACACTTAATTACATGAATACTTTTAGCATTCAGACAATCCTTCATGTATACTTTTAGAATATCTATGAATCAACCGTATACACAACAAAAATTTTGTACAAGCATTGTACAACTCAAAATTATAAACATTAGAATGTTTATATACAAAACAATTTGAGGTGAGGAACCTCAGATATATCATTAAGAGCTTAGCAAAATTGCATCATTCAACAAATATCCAGATCTTGATGCATGACCTAGTCTTGTCTTTTCATGGTTAATATTTCAGGGCATATGAATAGAGTGAATTATTAGACAATTCAGCTTTTCTTTCACTATCCATTTTGAGACAGAATTCTTTACTGTAGTAGATTTAGTTTTCATGTTTACCTTACACACTTGATCCACTGACTCCTTCATTTTGTCATTCATTCTAGGTGGTGAGGGATGAGTATTTTTCCTAGGTGGACTTTTGACATTCTGTATTTCTTTGGTCGGTTTGAATTTAGCAATATGATTTTGACCAGAGTTGTGTTGAGCCCTTCTAGGTGTCAAGCATTCAAACTTATAATAGCCCAAATCACCACATAAATGACAAACTGGAGTAGTTCTTGCATTACTACCTGAAGCAGTAGATTTTTTAGATATTGGTGCTGCATTTTCAATTATCGTTTTAGTTTTATCATACCCTAGGAAACTCTTGTCATTTCCTCATCTACCCATCCCTAAAAAATTTTATAGCTTTTCACCACTCTAGGAAATTTTATAGTTTATTTCAACAAATTTTTTAGATTTTTGTAAGTCAAAATGGAGTGTGTGATTCTCATTCTGGAGATGCTCATTTTCATCTTTTAATAATTCAACTTGTTTAGTAAGCTTTGATGATTCCATTTTTAGGGATAGATTGACTCTTTCCAACTTATCATTGTCTGAATGATATTGATGTAAGTCATTGATTAGGTGTGGATTAATTTCTAAGGTTTTGTCCAGATCTCTGTAACAATTCTTTTTTGTTTTCAGACATTCCAAGTCTTTTCAGGATGTAGATGCTATGAATATAGGGTTGATTGTAAGCATCCTGTAGTTTATCCTGTTTCTCTTATTCTTCCTTTTCAGTCTCTTCATCATCTGAAGGAAATGATTCAGTGGTTTGCGGTTCTGGCACGTTCTTAGTTACAATGGGAATGATTGGAGCAATGGAGATCATAAGAATTTTCAAGGATTTCTGGTCTCCATCGCTTTGTGAGTCGCTATATTCTAAGTTTGACTCCTCTGCATCATCCCATGTGGCAGCCATTGCCTTACCCTTTGTTTTTCTATTTGAGCATTCAGTAAACAGGTGTCCATACTTCTGACAGGCATAACATTGTGGTTTTTTAGCCTTTTTATTAAATTTACCTGCAGAAGGTTTGTTGTCCACCTTTCTTCCTCTGGAAGGACGACCACGATTCTTCTGAAAGAACTTCTTGAATCGTTGAGCCAACAAAGTCACTTCCTCATCTTCATCTTCTCTTTCACTTTCAATGTTCTCATTAGTTGTTTTCTTTGAGGTTTTGAGGACAATGTTTTTAGATTTTTGAGTTCGTTTGAAGTATAGTTCAAATGTTTGTAGGAAACCTACCAGTTCTTCTACTTTCATTTCGTCTATGTTCCTACATTCTTCAATGGTTGTTACCTTAAGATTGAACCATTTCGGTAGGAATCTTAGAATTTTCCTACAGATTTTGGGTACCAAAACTTTCTCTCCTAAACCACCCATGGAGTTATAAATGATATTCAACTTTGTGACAAACTCCATAAAGGTCTCATGCTCTTCCATTCAAAGACTTTCGAACTGTGAAGTCAGGAGTTGCAGTTTAGATCTCTTCACAGTGCTTGTACCTTCATGGGTTGTTTCCAACAAATCCCATGCTTCCTTGGATATCCCACACATGTTGATTTGATTGAAAATATTTTGGGACACAGCACAGTAGATAGCATTCATGGCTTTAGCCTCAACAGTTTGATTTTCCTTATCGAATGCTGTCGATTTTTCTTTAGATTTTGGTCTGGAGATAGTTGTGCCATTTTCGAGTATTATCTGTTCAAGTGGTGGCACATATCCTCTTTCAACTATATCCCAAACATCATGGTCCAATGATCTTAGAAAGTAGTGCATTCTAGCCTTCCAGTATACATAATTTGATCCATCAAATACTGGATGTCTAGAGACCGATGAGCCCTCTCCTTTGGCCATATTCCCAACTTCAGTCAAGATCACTCTTTAGGCGGTGAAGCCCTTAAAGAGAGACCTGCTTTGATACCAATTGAAATTGCGGTAAAGACCGCTTTAGTCGAAGTAGGAATATGCCAATATGTCTTAGAGGGGGGTGAATAGGACTTTTTAATAATTTTATGCCAATTTAAAACCCTATCACACCAATCCTAACAACAAGCATATATTAGAATTACTCAAGAGTAACTCTACTGGCTTCCAAGCCCAGTAGAGGATCCAATCACAAACTATTTGAGAGATGAACAATATGCAAACTAGTTTATGATGGATATGACTGTGTGTGTATGAGGTGTGATCTCAGATAATTATGAATGAAAATATTAAAGGAAATCACACAAGCAAATGAATTGCAATCTCAAATAAAGTCATTTTTATACTACTTTGACTACTTGTCTACTCCACTCTCGGTAACCACACTCAACCATTGAGTGTACTAGATTTCACTAAGGAGGTTTCCCATGGTTCACCCCAAACCTAAGGTTTTAAATCAAGTTCACCTTTAACCTTTACAACCTACACCTAGGCTTACTTTTTATGATCTCACGAGCAAGAGTCAACACATCGCACCCACTTTTAGGCGCACTAGCCAAGGATCTTCCACAAGACCCTAGCGGAGGTTTCACACGACTCACCTCTAACCCAAGGTTTTAAAAAGGTTCACCTTT
This sequence comes from Magnolia kwangsiensis, assembly GCA_037074715.1. Taxonomy (NCBI): domain Eukaryota; kingdom Viridiplantae; phylum Streptophyta; class Magnoliopsida; order Magnoliales; family Magnoliaceae; genus Magnolia; species Magnolia kwangsiensis. The sequence continues at coordinate 49,759,156 of CM073583.1, forward strand.
AACTTAAAGTTTACGCTCTCCACAGAGTAAGGGTAAACACTATGTACTCACCACGTACAGTCCCGTCGAAGGCCTCCTAGAGGACTTGTAAGAGTAAGAAACACCTTACAACTAATCCTATAAAGGAATGATCACAAGGGTCCTCTGGACTCTAATAGCTTACAGATAAGCAGATGAGTCCCTTTTAGCTTGTTGTTGAAGATCTCCTCCTTTGTTGATGAAGAGTCTTCTGCTTCCTAGAACCGCAACTCAGAAGATATACTGATACATGGCGATGGGTTGGGTCAAGGTTATAATGGAATCCTACTCTCAAATATTTTTCTATAAAGGAGATAGAGTGATTTCAAGTATCTATGTATTCAAGGCATCCTAACATAATGATTCGCCATTAAGGTAGTAGCTGGAGGATCCTTGAATGTAGAAGTTCATTCCCCAATCTACTCTACTTAATATCAATGATGAGGGTGGATTGGAAGATGAACTCCCCTGAGAGAAAGGGCTTTGAGTAAATGATCTAAGGTTAAACACTCAGAAGCACTCTCTTCTTTCTCTCACAGCAACTAAAGACAAGCTCTTTATATATAGGCAAAAAGTTTCGATGGATATAAAACGGTCACATTTATAACAGAGTTCGATATCATTGAGCAGGGTCAATATTATCGAGCGTATACTCTCGATTGTATCGATGACTGCGTGATGACACACACTCAAATGTCATACGTTTTTGAAACTTTTTACCAGCTGGTCAAGGGCATCGAAACACGCATTGATGTCCTGGGATTTCGAACTTCGATATTATTGATATGAGGATCGATTCCTCAGCATTTGAAAAATAAGAGAGACTTGCTTTTAAAATTTTCAGGTCAAAAGATATGATCGAGGTACACTCAATATTATCGGAATTTAAATGTCAATGATATCGAAGGTCATGTTGATGCATCAATAAATTCATAGATTTTATCAGTGAGCTTGCTGGACAGTTTCTATCCTTTCTTGATGTAATCGATCCGTCCTCGATATCATCAATATTTGAATATCGATTTTATTGAGTGACCCTCGATCTGAAATAAAAATCACCTGAAAAATATTGCTACAAAGACTGTGTCCAAGACCAATATCATCGATGCCTTTCCAATATCATCAGTTTTTGAATTCCGAGGATATCGAAGGGTACATCGATATATCAAAGGTCTATATGATTTTCTTATAAAAAAACAGAGACACAAAAACTCTGTTGTCGATTATATAGAGTCTACTTCGATAAACTCGAATTTCAAATATTTATGATATCGATAGGGGTATCAATACATCAATAATTCTGTCCAGATGAATATGTGGTTGCTAGATATCTTTGGTCCTCATTTTGATGGTATCGATTAATCATCAAGGACATTGATAGCACATATCAATTTTATTGAACTTGATATTGATAAATTGACAGAGCTAGAAAACTTAGAGATTTTCTGCTTTTTGTAAAAAAGTTTTTTAACTCAAAAACCCTATAATATTCTAACCAATTTTAAGGGTTTTATTTACCTGGTGTTTTGGGACATGGGATGTGAGACTTAGATTTACCTGTGGCGAGTTCGGGCACACATCCACTTGAGGCAGATAGCTGATTGATCTTTCTGTGGAGCTTTTCTGTCTAGTTGACTCAACACTCATGCTAATTGACAAATCAGGACACTTTCAATCTCCCCCTTGTCAATTACGTGACAAAATACCAACACACCTTAAAACAACATCTAGAAAAACATCTTAAATTGCATGTATATGAATTTTACACAATTTGACAATGTCTAGTGAAACTATATACATAACTCATTAGCTGCTCCCCCTTAATAGCATTCTCCCCCTATCTTGATGCAGCTGCTCCCCCTAACACTTGTATCACAATTCAAGTATATATGCAATTTTCTTTGCGGGGAAGTGTGAATTGTTCTCCCCCTTTTGTTAGTCATGGACAAAGGTATAGTAGTTGATATTGACTGAAGGTTGAAGTATTTGAGAGAACCAATCATCAAAGAGCATACATATATAACGTATACAGTTTATTCAGACATCATGTTCAGAGATTATGTATGCATAGCAAACCAAATAGAGCAGTGATATAAGTAGATAGCATAATCGTCAAAAACATCACATGCATTCCATATCAGAAACTAGATAGAATTGGGGGATCTTAAGACATTATCATGGCAATAAATAGAAGTGAATTATAACCATCCATTTTCAAAATATCCAAAAATATATATTGCCCAAGATTGGCAGTAGTAGGACAGAAAACCATCAAAGAAAAAGTATTCCTCACTCAGAGGATATTACACTAAAAAAAAAAACTTTTTGACTCTATAAGTTTAGTAATGTATCACACCTATGTATAAGCGAAGAGCACTCAAAAAGATATTTATGCCCTAAGCCTTTCAGGGAGACTCTGGGTATGTGATGCATTGATCGTACTTTAGACAATAAAAAACCTTTACTGAGCTGGAAAGAGATCCAGAATTTGTTATGTAGCATGTTGCAGAGTTGCCAGCATGGTTTTGATCTCCAATAGACAGGCTTCACAGTCATCTAGCCGCTTCATTATGTAGGATTGTCTCTCAAGCAGATCCTGTATAGTATCTTGTTCGGGGACAACTTGAAAGTTCTCAACATAGACGGGGCAGAGCACATGATAGCCTTTGTCTGAGCTTAAATCAATTTTTCCCCCACGAGGCGCATTGGCAAGGATTTTGCAGATGTCTTCTTGATTGAACTAGGCACATGGGTGTGGGAGATCGTTCGTAGGAGGCAGCCTAAATTGTTGTGATAGCTTGGACATAAGACATGGAAATGGAAGTGTGGTGATAGATTCATCTGAAGATACCCAAATTAATTGTTATAGAATGAGAGTGGGTAGGCAGACATGAATACCAAGATGAACATCATACAAAACATTTAAAATATATGGGGAAAGCTTGTTCATAAAGACTTCCCAAGGATAGACATTTGTACTAAAAATGCTATGAAGAATTTTGTATGCAGGACTGAGATATTTAACATGAAGAACATTCTTTGCATTTCTCGATATAGTAGCACCATTACATATTGCTCGAGTAATTTCTCCCCATATACCAAGACCATTCATATTTCGTTCTGATACAGGTATCCTAGTGACTTCTACCCCAATCAGTCGACTTATCAGTCTAGGAGTGATGTGCTCGGTCCGATTTATAACCAAGACAGAAATGATTAGAGGATTATATTCAACGTTATAGATTAAATTCAGAAACTGATGCACAAGATTATGCTGAAATCCTCCACCAAAATTCACGATATTCCCCCATCCAATCAGTTCTAAGAGATTGATGATCCCAAAAGGTATAATGCTCTTCTGCTGAACTGTCCATTCTGCCACAAAGTTCAAGTTGAAAAGTGAAGATGAGCCAATTGCTTTATTCTTTCCTTTCTTGCTCTTCATTGAGGATTGTTGTGGAAGAATCAGATTTTTAGAGATTTTTTCTTGAAAGAAAAACTGTTCTGAGAGATGCAATCTCATTCTAAGATCAATCAGTGAGTCTTTTTTTTCGATCTTCTATTTTTAATTTCGCAGTAATTTTTGATATCATCGAACATCGTTTTGATGACATCGGAATGCCTTCTTTGATATTTTCAATGAAGATCAGAAGGAAGTCTAGCTGTCCGACGATCCAGCTTCTCAAGAGTTCGTCAATGGTATCAATTCTCGGTCAATGTAATCGAAACTTTCACTTAATGTATCGATAGTTATATCAAGAGCGAATGATTTCAATTTTTAGCATTTAGGCAATCCTTCATGTATACTTTTAGTATATCTATGAAACAACAATATACAAAGCAAAAATTTTGTACAAGCATTGTACAACTCAAAATTATAAACATTAGAATGTTTATATACAAAAAAAATTTAAGGTGAGGAACCTTAGATATATCATTAAGAGCTCAGCAAAATTGCATCATTTAACAAATATCTAGATCTTGAGGCATGACCTAGTCTTGTCTTTTCATGCTTAATATTTCAGGGCATATGAATAGAGTGAATTATCAGACAATCCAACTTTTCTTTCACTATCCATTTTAAGACAGAATTCTTTACTGTAGTAGATTTAGTTTTCATGATTATCTTACACACTTGATCCACTGATTCCTTTATTCTGTCATTCATTCTAGGTGGTGAGGGATGAGTATTTTTCCTAGGTGGAATTTTGACATTCTGTGTTTCTCTGATCGGTTTGAATTTAGCAATATGATTTTGACCAGAGTTGTGTTGAGCCTTTCTAGGTGTCAAGCATTCAAACTTATAATGGCCCAAATCACCACATAAATGACAAACTGGAGTGGTTCTTGCATTACTACCTAAAGCAGCAGATTTTTTAGATATTGGTGCTGCATTTTCAGTTCTCGTTTTAGTTTTATCATACCCTAGGCCACTCTTGTCTTTTCTTCGTCTACCCATCCCTAACAAATTTTCTACCTTTTCGCCACTCTGGGAAAATTTATAGTTTATTTCAGCAAATTTTCTGGATTTTTGTAAGTCAAAATGGAGTGTGTGATTCTCATTCTGGAGTTACTCATTTTCATCTTTTAATAATTCAACTTGTTTAGTAAGCTTTGATGATTTCGTTTTTAGGGATAGATTGACTCTTTCCAACTTATCATTGTTTGAATGATATTGATGTAAGTCATTGATTAGGTGTGTATTAATTTTCAAGGTTTTGTCCAGATCTCTTTGTAGCAATTCTTTATTATTTTCAGACATTCCAAGTCTTTTTAGGATGTGGATGCCATTGATTGTAAGCATCCTGTAGTTTATCCTGTTTCTCTTCTTCTTCCTTTTCAGTATCTTCATCATCTGACGGAAATGATTTAGTGGCTTGCGGTTCTGGCACATTCTTAGTTACAATGGGAATGATTGGAGCAGTGGAGATCATAAGAATTTTCAGGGATTTCTAGTCTCCATCGCTTTCTGAGTCATTGTATTCTGAGTTTGACTCCTCTGCATCATCCTATGTGGCGGCCATTGCCCTACCCTTCATTTTTCTATTTGGGCATTCATTAGACAGGTGTCCATACTTCTAATAGGCATAACAATGTGGTTCTTTAGCCTTTTTACCAAATTTCTGTACAGAAAGTTTGTTGTCCACCTTTCTTCCTCTGGAAGAACGGCTACGATTCTTCTGAAAGAACTTCCTGAGTCGTTGAGCCAACAAGCCACTTCCTCATCTTCATCTTCTCTTTCACTTTCAATGTCCTCATTAGTTATTTTCTTTGAGGTTTTGAGGACAGTGTTTTTAGATTTTTGGGTTCGTTTGAAGTGTAGTTCAAATGTTTGTAGGAAACCTACCAGTTCTTCTACTTTTATTTCATCTATGTTCTTACATTCTTCAATGGTTGTTACCTTAGGATTGAACCATTCTGGTAGGGATCTTAGAATTTTCGTACAGATTTTATGTACCGAAACTTTCTCTCCTAAATCACCCATGGAGTTGCAAATGATATTCAACTTTGTGAAAAACTTCATAAAAGTCTCATGCTCTTCCATTTTGATACTCTCGAACTGTGAAGTCAAGAGTTGCAGTTTAGATCTCTTCACGGTGCTTGTACCTTCATGGGTTGTTTTAAACAAATCCCATGCTTTCTTGGATGTCCCATACATGCTGATTTGATTGAAAATATCTTGGGAGACAGCAGAGTAGATATCATTCATGACTTTAGCCTCAACAATTTGATTTTCCTTATCGAATGCTGTCCATTTTTCTTTGGATTTTGGTCTGGAGATAGTTGTAACATTTTCGAGTACTATCTGTTCAAGTGGTGGCACATATCCTCTTTTAACTATATCCCAAACATTATGGTCCAAGGATATTAGAAAGTAGTGCATTCTAGCATTCCATTATGCATAATTTGATCCATTAAATACTGGATGTCTAAAAACCGATGAGCCCTCTCATTTGGCCATATTTGAAAGGGCCTAGCTATATGCCCTAGAGGGGGGGTGAATAGGGCAATGCCAAATAAAACTAATAACAGCGGAATAATAAAAGAAATAAAGCACAATGCTGAATTTAAAGTAAACTCAATAGCCTAAAATAAAGAGAATGATACTTTATTAGTTCTAAGGACAACCTTACACCAAAAACCAAAGGTTTAAGGTAGGACAACCTTATTTCTAGAACGTCCTTTGTATCACAAACCAATGAGGAATAAAAAGCAAGAAAATCAAAATAACTTGCAGAAATAAATCCTAAGTTATTACAACATTCTCCACACATGTTTGGAATAAAAAGATTACAACATTCATCCACGAATACAAACCACAGAACTGAATGAATAAAAGAATGAAAGAATAATGCACATCCACAACACAACGATATATAGTGGTTCGCCTGTGTGTACACCAACTGTTATCCAACAGCCACATAGAATGCCACTCCACTCCTAATATCCTCACACAGGAGATATTAGCATGCACTATCAAAATAGGTTTCACAGGTTCACCTAAAACCTTCACAATTGTGTCTTTGATCTCAGGCTTACACAATCCAAAAACCCCACAATCTGAGTTTTCTGGCTCTTCTCAGATAACCAATACAATGAGATTTTTCTAGCAAATCTCAAAAAAACCAATGAAAGTAAATTACAAAAATGTAAAATACCTGAATCACCTTTTGAAGAAGCCCGATAGAACCAATTGGAGTAGAAGTTTGATTCAACGTTCAAAGTCCAATACTCACTTTAAGAATGGTTCTAAGTCTAATTGATTTTAAATCAAAAGGGCTAGTTCTATTTGATTTTGAATCCAAGAAGAAGGAATATCAGAAATTCCTCTTTTCTAATAAGATTGGAATGTAAATCAAAATCAAATAATAAACAAGCTAGCAAAAGGAATATTAAATAAGCACAAAGTAGCTTAAAACAAATACAAACTTATCTCAGAGAATAGCCTAAAGATCGCTTGAATAGAGTTGAATTGAATTGCTAAAACTCTGAAGTTCGTGCTCAATTTATAGTCTAAAAAATCCCGTCTACGACTGATCTTAGGATCCTAGGACTAGTCGTAGCTTCAAATATTTTCAAAGATTTTCGCGGGATAAGATTTTGCGGTTCCACGACCGGTCCTGGGAGGTCTACGACCGGTCGTGGGCCACCTACGACTGGTCGTGGGTCACCTACGACCGGTCGTAGGACCCTCAATTTGGTTGCTGGAGTTTGAGTCGTAGGGCTACGACATGTCGAAGGATGAGTCGTAGAACTCACAGGACTAGTCGTAGGATGTCCAGGACTGGTCGTAGGATAGCTAGAAAGATTCAAAAATCTTCAACAACCTAGGAATGGTCCTGAAAAACTTAAGACTGGTCGTAGCAGAGCTAGGACTGGTCTTGAAGTCCCTAAGACTGGTCTTAGAACAGCCCAAATAATCATATTAAAATATATGAATTATGTATCCAGAATGACCTACACTAAAGCCCATCTAAGGTCTATCTAAGGTCAAACAAACCTTAAAAGTGAGATGGACATTGAAAGTCTGTACACTCAGATGACCCTTAAGAGAAGCTTGAGAATATACAAATCTTGTAGTAGGCCTTCTTGAGCTTGATCTTAACTTGACAAAATCTTCTAACATACTTGAACTTGATTGAATTTTGAACATGCAAACTTGAAGACTTGAACTTGATTGAATCTTGAACATGTAAACTTGAATTCTTCATCCATGACTTGAAAACTTCTTCATTTAAGATCTTGTCTTGAAATGCGATGTCTTGAAGTAAAAAATAGTTTCAAACATGAAACACAAGATATACAAGACATAGATATAGTTTTTGACACTACAAAATTTGACAACCAAAGGGATATGAAATCATAGCACTTACAATCTCCCCCTTTATCAAATTTGTGACAAAACACATAGCATAGAAGATAATAAGGAATCATGAGCCATAAAAGCACAAATTACTCTACTCCCCCTGAGTAATACGAGTACTGCTCATGTAAACAATCAATAACATCAATACAACATATTCTCATCCACATATCCTTCTCAATCAATCAATTTAAACAAATAAATTACTCCCCCTTTCCATACTACTCCCTTTCTTTACCATACTACTCCCCCCTTTTGTCACAAAATGACAAGGGAAAGTCACAAAAGGAAAGAGAACATAGAGAGTAATAAGAGATATGAAATGACAAAGCATATTTCAAAATATAAACCTGAAGCATCAAGCCATCATCAATCCATAATACAATATCCAAAAGACAATGTTATCAAATCATAATCCATAATACATATCCAAAATAAAAGATAATGTTATAATATCCAGAAGATAATTCACCTAATCTGATCCAGAGGAGGGAGCAGGGATAGTCGGATCAATCTGGTGTAAGCCCTTACTGATGCAACGAAGATATTTTCGCATGTACTTAAATCGCATATCGTGGGCTATATTCATATTATCAACTTTCTCCTCCAATGCACGAAGGCGTGCATCATAACCAGATGGATCATAATCTGGATCATTTGGTGAATCAGATTCTATCTCATTAAAAATCTCATCCATATTTACATCTTATTGTGGAAGATCACCAACTTCCCCTTCATTTCCAGCTTCACCACCAATACCTCCATCATCACCAACACCACCTTCATCTACTTGGCCAGGAAGCAAATCCAACTTCATCTTATTAAAGTTGGAATTGTTGAAAATAAGATGATGAATTGGTGCCTCATTAATAGGTTTATCGGCAAGCATGTGAGTGACTAAAACAGTCATATGATAATCGAACGAAATATCACTATGAACCGGATGGAGACGAAACTGAATAATGAAATAATAAATCAAAGAAGGAAGACAGACCTTGGTACTAGAAGCAATAGAATGCAACACACGAACCATGTAAGAAGTCAACTTGATTTTATTACCGGACCGAGGATACACATTAGAAATGAAGAAACGATGTAACACTCTGTATCTAGGTAACAGATACTTTGAAGGGAGCGTATTCGCTTTGTGTGTCCATTGCACATCAATTTTGCATAAATCTCATGTTAACATGCGTTTTTTCGATTCAGATGGTTTGTCGTATAAAGTATGAATCGGTATACCTTCATCATTAACAGGTATATCTATAATACCCGATATCAAATGACGGTCTACTTCAAATTTCCCTTCTCTAGTATCAATTGAAAATGTTAAATTATCAAGAGAAAATTCTGAGATGCATGCTACCATTGATTAGGCAATGGACTGGTATGCAGGCCCACCCCAAAGCAAAATGTTAGTCCAGCCAACAGATTCAAGGAGAGGGATAATACCATATGGAGCAATGTGATTGAGGTCAGCAGTATGCTCAACGATAATTTTACGGACACATAAATCTCGTATATCTTGAGAATCATCTTCGGGTGACCGAAGGTGCCGTTTTGTTATCTGTGCAGATCTAAATGAAGATGGACCACGGGATGTTTTCTTTTTCCCTCTAGCATCCATATTCAAGAAGATATATAAAGAGCAAGCAAAATGCATAAAAGAAAGGATGAGTTTTCTCTAGATCAGTAAATTGAGAAGAAACCCTTGAAAAACCCAATAAGAGATGAACTCTAGCTATACAATGATCAAATCAAAGCATAGAGAGCATGAATCTTCAAGAAAAATGATGAAATATGACTCACCTTGAAGAAAAACAAGAAATCATATGACTGGTCGAGCTACGACTCGTCGTAGGTCGGAGTGAAAATGAAGAAGAAGGGGATTTTCTCCAAATATATCATGTTCACGAGTACCACGATTGGTCAAGTGCGATGCACGACCGGTCGTACCACGACTGGTCGTGTACATCCACGACCGGTCGAGTATCAACCAAAAATACATTTTTTATGTAAAAAATTAAAATTTAAACAAATATAATATGAAATATAATACACTATAATACATACAAGCAAGAATATTCAATGTAAAATGCACATACCAAGATCAAATTTCAGTTTATTAAACCTGCTTTTGTCGAGCGGTTTAGTAAATATATCAGCAAGTTGATTTTCGGTTGATATATATTCCAAAGAAATAACTTTTTCTTCAACCAACTCACTTATGTAATGATACCTAATGTCAATGTGCTTAGTACGTGAATGCTGGATTGAATTTTTGGAAATATTTATAGCACTGAAATTATCACAATGTAAGATCATTGAATCTTGATTAATTCCATAATCACTTAGCATGCGTTTCATCCAAACTAGTTGAGTACATGCATATCCAGCTGCAATATTCTCAGCCTCAGCCGTGGAGAGAGATATTGAGCTTTGCTTCTTGCTAAACCAAGAAACTAAGCAATTTTCAATGTAAAAACAACCACCACTGGTTGATTTTCTATCATCAATATTACCGGCCCAATCAACATCTGAATACCCAGCTAATTGAACACTAGTTTCAAAAGGATACTAAAGACCCAAATTTATAGTACTTGCGACATATCTAATAATCCGTTTAACAACAGTAAGATGTGATTCCTTAGGATTAGACTGATATCTCGCACAAATTCCAACACTTAACGCAATATCAGGTATACTTGTAGTAAGATACAACAAACTACCAATCATACTACGATATAGTTTAAGATCTATATCTTTGCCTGTAGAGTCTTTTGAGAGTCTTAATGTTGTACTCATAGGAGTATCAAGGTTCTTACAATTCTCAAATCCAAACCTTTTAACCAAGTTTGAAGCATATTTGGCCTGAGAAATGAAAATTTCATCAGGTTGTTGTTTTACTTGCAACCCTAGGAAATAGTTAAGTTCGCCAACCATGCTCATTTCGAACCTTGATTTCATTAACTCTGCAAACTCAATAGACATGTTAGAGCAAGTTGATCCATAAATAATATCATCAACATATATTTGAACCATCAAAATATCATTGTTATTCTTCTTAACAAAAAGCGTCTTATCGACACTTCCTACTTGAAAGCTATGACTAAGTAAGAATTTAGTCAATTTTTCATACCATGCCCTGGGCGCTTGTTTTAGACCATAGAGAGCCTTTTTGAGACGAAATACATGGTCAGATAACTTAGGGTCTTCAAACCCTGAAGGTTGTTCAACATACACTTCTTCATGTAAATCGCCATTCAAGAAGGCACTCTTTACATCCATCTGATAAATTTTAAATTTTTTAAAGCATGCGATGGAAATAAAAAGTCTAATTGATTCAAGGCGAGCGATTGGAGCAAAGGTTTCATCGTAATCGATGCTTTCAATTTGAATTATCCTTGTACAACCAGTCTAGCCAGGTTTCGTTTAATATTTCCAAGCTCATCAGACTTATTTTTAAAGATCCATTTTGTTCCAATAATGTGTTTATCTTTAGGTCTAGGAACAAGATACCATACATCATTACGAACAAATTGATTAAGTTCATCCTGCATAGCAACAATCCAATTTTCGTCAGAAAGTACTTCTTTTACGTTGACCAGTTCTATTTGGGATGTAAAACAAACATAATTACATATGTTCTCAAGTTGTTTGCGAGTACGAACTCCAGTGAGAGGGTTTCCAAGTATTTGATTGGTTGGATGATCTTTAACAGTCCTTGGTTCAGATTCTTTTTGACTAGATGAGATATCTTGATTATTAATAATAAAAGCTTCATCATCATCTGAACTCAGAGCTGGTGTATTGGACTCTTGAATCACACCAGTTCTCTTATTTAGAACCCTATAAGCTCGACTATTCAAAAAATAACCAAGAAAAATGCCTTCATCACTCTTCGTATCAAACTTTCCCAAATTTTCATTATCACGTAAAATATAACACTTGCTGCCGAAAATCCGAAAGTATTTGATAGTTGGTTTCTTTTCAAACCATAATTCATAAGTAGTCTTATTATCAGATTTACTGGTATAAACTCGATTAATAATATAACATGCGGTATTAACTGCTTCAGCCTAAAGATTTCTAGAGAGCTTCATGCTATTCAACATAACATTAGCCATATCCTGAAGCACTTTATTTTTTCTTTCAACTATACCATTTTGTTGTGGTGTTTTGGACGCAGAGAATTTATGTGATATTCCCTGTTCGCTACAGAATTTCTCAAAACTACTGTTTTCGAATTCAGATGCATGATCACTTCGGATCTTATTAACATGAGAACCTTTCTCATTTTGGATTCGTTTGATGACCTTTTTCACTTCATCCAGGGTTTCAGTTTTGTCTTTTAAGAACGATACCCAAGTGAATCTGGTATAGTCATCTACGATAACCAAGATGCATTTTTGCCTCCTCGACTCTCCGATCTGGTTGGTCCAATAAGATCCACGTGGAGAAGCTCGAGTGGTCTAGATGTGGTATTAGAGTTCACTTTCTTATGAGAGCTCCTAATCTGTTTGCCCAACTGACATTCATCATATATTTTATCTACTCTTTGCAATTTGGGTAGACCTCTAATTAGTTCTCTTTTGCTCAATCTAAATAAGTTCCAATAGTGTACAGGTCCAAGCCGTTTATGCCATAATTCAATCTCATCGGTATGGACCATGTAACATGATTGAGCAGATGAGCTTGCATCACTAACGATGTAGCAGTTTTCAGAAGTTCTGCGACCAGTTAATATAACAGAACCTCTTTTATCAAGTATCTCATAACCTTGATTAGAACACTATGGTTGTTATCGCATATCTGAGAAATGCTTAATAGGTTGTGTTTTAAGCCCTCAACTTATAAAACATTCTTAAATAAGGGAAGGTTATAAAGCTGAACCGTACCTTGACCAATGATCTTGCAATTGCTTCCATCACCAAATGTGACTGACCCGTCAATCATATCTTTTAGATCGGTGAATAAAGCTTTGTCACCTGTCATATGCCTGGAGCAACCACTATCTAGGTACCACTTTGAATGGCTTGCAGCTTTGAAAGCAGTGTGGGCAACCAAGCTGGCAACTTTAGGAACCCATTTCAGAACTATTTTGGGTTTAGGAGTATAGATGGTCTTTTTTCTGTTTGTTGTTATAGGAGAGACCTATAGAATTAGACTTTAATAACTCCTTAAGTAGATCAATTATTTTTTCAGCCAATGGATTTCAGCCCATGAAAATTAAAGTTGACATGACTACTTTTAGGTTTTTGAAAAGTCTTTGAATTTTTGGAAAAACCTTGATAAGTATTCTTTTCTTTTGAGATTGAAGACTCTCATTTTATAAATTTAGGAGCAATGTTCTTTTGTTTAGGAGATGCATTCTTATCATAGCCCAACCCGGATCAATCGTCACATTTTCTTGATCCGGACAATAATTTTTCCAATTTAGGATCACCATGGGCATATCCCCATGTGTCTTTCAAACTCTGAAGAGAAGTTTCCTCATTTTTGAGTTTCTCATTTTCGTATCTCAAATCTTCAATTTTGGAGGTTTTGAAATCTAAATCACTTTTGATTTTTTCAAAAGAATTAGAAATATGAGACTTTTCTAACACAAGAGACTCATAATCTTCCTTAAGCTTAGAAAATTTTTCTTTTTGTAATTTAAGCTTGATAGCAAATTTACAACTCTCCTTATACAGGGCATTATAAGCATCCTAAAGGTCATCTTCATTATCGCAATCACTATTCAGATTTTCTTCACTAGATATATCATCATTATCTGAAAAGGTGATCTTAGCTAGAGTCATAAGGGCTTTAACATCTTCGCCCGACTCGGTTTCAGAATCTTCTGATTTAGAAGAGGATTCAGAATCAGACGATTCATCCCAAGTAGCCATCATGCTTTTCTTTTTTGATTTGTCCTTTTTAGGACATTTGTTAGCTAAGTGCCCATACTCTTGACAGTTGTAACATTGACTATTTTTCAAGGATTTTCGAGTTCTAGGTTTAGATCGTCTCTTATCATTTGACTTTTGAAAATCAACTTTTTCTTGTTTTTGAAAATTTTATAAAACTTTTTTGCTAAAAGTGCCATATCATCTTAGAAATTTTCTAAATCCGAAGTACTCTCTTGTGAAACATTTTTAGATGATTTGAGAGCAATTGATTTTTCTTTAGGAGCTTTAAAGGACAACTCGTAGGTTTGAAGTGAACCAACTAGTTCCTCAACCCTCATGGTATCCGTATCACGAAGTTCATAAATCGCGGTCACTTTAGAATTGAACTGTTCAGGAAGTGAGCGTAGTATCTTTGCGCAAACTTTACTTTCTGGGATTCTATCACCAAGACCCCACATAGAGTTCACAATGTCATTCAATCTAGTATAGAAGTCCATAAACATCTAATTCTCCTCCATATGAATTTCTTCAAATTTAGTTGTTAGGAGTTGGACTTTAGATTTCTTGACAATAGATGTACCCTCGTGTGTCATTTTTAATACATCCCATGCTTCTTTTGCATTTTCACAAGAGATGATTCTTTTAAATTCATCTGGTGATAATGCACAAGTAATTGCATTTAGTACTTTTGCATTGGCACTACTTTCACTTTTCTGAAGTGTAGTCCAAAGAGAATAAGTTGTTACTTTCATTGATTTTGAACTATCACTATTAGTTACTTCAGTGATAGGAGGGTTCCATTCATTCACAGTGGCCAGCAACATACTTTCATCTAAGGATTTAACGAAGATCCTCATCCTGGCTTTCCAATAAGCATAGTTTGTGCCATTAAAGGGTGGTGGCCTAGTGACTGATAGGCTATCAAAATTTGACATCTTAATATAGCTTAAATCGTTAGCTCAGGAAATAAATCCAATAAATAAACAATAAGCACAAGCTATTAGGCTCTGATACCACTTGAAAGGCCCTAGTTATATGCCCTAGAGGGGCGTGAATAGGGCAATGCCAAATAAAACTAATAATAGCGGAATAATAAAAGAAATAAAGCACAATGTTGAATTTAAAGTAAACTCAATAGCCTAAAATAAAGAGAATGATACTTTATTCGTTCTAAGGACAACCTTACACCAAAAATCAAAGGTTTAAGGTAGGACAACCTTATTTCTAGAACGTCCTTTGTATAAAAAACCAATGAGAAATTAAAAGCAAGGAAATCAAAATAACTTGCAGAAATAAATCCTAAGTTATTACAACATTCTCCACACTTACTTGGAATAAAAAGATAACAACATTCATCCAAGAATACAAACCACAGAACTGAATGAATAAAAGAATGAAAGAATAATGCACATCCACAACACAACGATATATAGTGGTTCGCTTATGTGTACACTAACTATTATCTAACAGCCACACAGAATGCTACTCCACTCCTAATATCCTCACACAGGGGATATTAGCATACACTATCAAAATATGTTTCACAGGTTCACCTAAAACCTTCACAATTGTATCTTTGATCTCGGGCTTACACAATCCAAAAACCCCACAATCTGAGTTTTCTGGCTCTCCTCAGATAACCAATACAATGAGATTTTTCTGGCAAATCCCAAAAAAACCAATGAAAGTAAATTACAAAAATGTAAAATACCTGAATCACCTTTTGAAGAAGCCCGGTAGAACCAATTGGAGTAGAAGTTTGATTCAACGTTCAAAGTCCAATACTCACTTTTAGAATGGTTCTAAGTCTAATTGATTTTAAATCAAAAGGGCTAGTTCTATTTGATTTTGAATCCAAGAAGAAGGAATATCAGAAATTCCCCTTTTCTAATAAGATTGGAATTTAAATCAAAATCAAATAATAAACAAGCTAGTAAAAGGAATATTAAATAAGCACAAAGTAGCTTAAAACAAATACAAACTTATCTCAGAGAATAGCCTAAAGATCGCTTGAATAGAGTTGAATTGAATTGCTAAAACTCTGAAGTTAGTGCTCAATTTATAGCATAAAAAATCCCGTCTACGACGGGTCTTAAGATCCTAGGACTGGTTGTAGCTTCAAATATTTTCAAAGATTTTCGCGGGATAAGATTTTGCGGTTCCACGACCGGTCCTAGGAGGTCTACGACCGGTTGTGGGCCACCTACGACTGGTCGTGGGTCACCTACGACCGGTCGTAGGACCCTCAATTTGGTTGCTGGAGTTTGAGTCGTAGGGCTACGACCGGTCGAAGGATGAGTCGTAGAACTCACAGGACTGGTCGTAGGACAGCTAAAAAGATCCGAAAATCTTCAACAACCTAAGACTGGTCCTGAAAAACTTAAGACTGGTCGTAGCAGAGCTAAGACTGGTCTTAGAACAGTCCAAATAATCATATTAAAATATATGAATTATGTATCCAGAATGACCTACACTAAAGCCCATCCTAAGTTCAATCTAAGGTCAAACAAACCTTAAAAGTGAGATGGACATTGAAAGTCTGTACACTCAGATGACCCTTAAGAGAAACTTGAGAATATACAAATCTTGTAGTAGGCCTTCTTGAGCTTGATCTTGACTTGACAAAATCTTCTAACATACTTGAACTTGATTGAATCTTGAACATGCAAACTTGAAGACTTGAACTTGATTGAATCTTGAACATGCAAACTTGAATTCTTCATCCATGACTTGAAGACTTCTTCATTTAAGATCTTGTCTTGAAATGCGATGTCCTGAAGTAAAGAATAGTTTCAAACATGAAACATAAGATATACAAGACATAGATATAGTTTTTGGCACCACAAAATTTGACAACCAAAGGGATATGAAATCATAGCATTTACAATATTCCCAACTTCAGTCAAGATCACTCTCTAGGTGATGAAGCCCTTAAAGAGAGACTCACTTTGATACCAATTGAAATTGCGGTAAAGACCGCTTTAGTTGAAGTTGGAATATGCCAATATGTCTTAGAGGGGGGTGAATAGGACTTTTTAATAATTTTTTGCCAATTTAAAATCCTATCATACTAATCCTAACAACAAGCATATATTAGGATTACTCAAGAGTAACTTTACTGGCTTCCAAGCCCAGTTGAGGATCCAATCACAAACTATTTGAGAGATGGATAATATGTAAACTAGTTTATGATGGATATGACTCTGTGTATGTGTGAGGTGTGATATCAGATAATCAGGAATAGAAATATTAAAGGAAATCACACAAGCAAATGAATAGCAATCTCAAACACAGTTATTTTTATAGTGGTTCGACTAATTGTCTACTCCACTCCCGGTAACCGCACTCAACCCTTGAGAGTGCCAGATTTCACTAAGGAGGTTTTTCTCGGTTCACCTCAAACCCAAGGTTTTAAATCTGGTTCACCTTTAACCTTTACAACCTACACCTAGGCTGACTGTTTATACTCTCACGAGCAAGGGTCAATACATCGCACCCACTTTTAGGCACACTGGCCAAGGATCTTCCACAAGACCCTAACGGAGGTTTCACACGGTTCACCTCTAACCCAAGGTTTTAAACAGGTTCACCTTTAACTTAAAGTTTATTCTCTCCACAGTACAAGGGTCAACATTACGTACCCACCACGTATAGTCCTGTCGGAGGCCTTCTAGAGGACTTGCAAAGCTGAGAAACACCTTAGAACTAATCCTATAAAGGAATGATCACAAGGGTCCTCTGGACTCTGATAACTTAAAGATAAGCAGATAAGTCTCTTTTCGCTCGCTGTTGAAGATCTCCTCCTTTGTTGATGAAGAGTCTTTTGCTTCTTTGATCCGTAACTCAAAAGATATACCAATGCATGACGATGGGTTAGGTCAAGGTTATGATAGAACCTACTCTCAAATATTTTTCTATAAAGGAGATAGAGTGTTTTCAATCATCTATGCAGCATTTAATGCATCCCAGCTTAATGATTTTCCATTAAGGTAGTAGCTAGAGGATCCTTGAATGTGAAAGTTCATTCCCCAATCCACTTTATTTAATATCAATGATGAAGGTGGATTGGAGGATAAACTCCCCTGAGAGAAAGGGCTTTGGGTAAATGATCTAAGTTTAAACACTCAAAAGCACTCTTTGAAATAGCGGTGAAGACCGCTTGAGTTGAAGTAGGAATATGCCAATATGTCCTAGAGGGAGTGAATAGGACTTTCTAAAGTTTTTATGAATTATTAAAAATCTATCACACTAATCCCATCACAAAGTACAGATTAGGATTACTTAAAAATTAACTTTACTGGCTTCCAAGCCTGGTAGATGATCCAATCATAGAACTATTTAAATGATAATCATGGAGCAGTTATAGTCTATGATGGATGTGACTGTGTGTGAAGTGTGAGCAGGTATAAATGCAGTTAATATAATCACACAAAAGATCAAACACAAGAATCAATCACAAACACAGTCATTTTTATAGTGGTTTGACTACTTGTCTACTCCACTCCTGTCTTCCACACTCAACCCTTGAGTGTACCAGATTTCACTAAGGAGGTTTCCCATGGTTCACCTCAAACCTAAGGTTTTAAATCAGGTTCATCTTCAACCTTTACAGAGGGTTCACCTCAAACCCTGGAGTTTTGCTGGCACACTCATAACCAGATGTTTATGCCCACACAGAGCAAGGGTCCACACAACGCACCCGGATGTTTATGCTTTCCATAGAGCAAGGGTCCACACAACGCACCTCGCACGTACACTCCCATCGAAGGCCTCCTTTGAGAACTTCATAGGGTGAGCAACACTTAAGACCCAATCTTAGAAAGGAATGATCACAAGTATCCTCTGGACTCTAAATACTTACAGATAAGTTGATGAGTCCCTTTTAACGTAATGTCGAAGATCTCCTCCTTAATGTTGAAGGGTCTTCAGCTCCCTTAATCCACAACACAAAAGATATACCTATACTAGGCTTTAGGTCGGGTCAAGGTTATGATGAAATTTCTCTCTCTAAAGATTTTCCTATTAGGAAGATAGAGTGATTCCAATCATCTATTCATTCAAGGCATCCCAGCTTAATGATTTGTCATTAAGGTAGTAGTTGAAGGATCCTTGAATGCGGAAGTTCATTCCCCAATCCACTCTATTGAATATCAATGATGAGGGTGGATTGGAGGATGAACTCCCTGAGAGAAAGGGCTTAAGATAAATGATATGAAGTTTAAAACACTTAGAAACACTCTCTTCTTTCTCTACCAGTAATAAAGACTAACCTCTCTATATATAGGCAAAAGGTTCCAACGGATATAAAACGGTTACATTTGTGAAAGAGTTCGATATCATCGAGCACGAGTCGATATGATTGAGTATATACTCTCAATTGTATCGATGATCCGCTCGATGATAGAAACTCAAATGTTATTTTCACTTTTGGAAACCTTTTTTCAACTGGTCGATGGGATCGAGACACACATCGATGTTATCGAATTTTGAACTCCGATTCCATCGATAGATGAATCGATCTATTGACAGGTGAAAATAAGAGAGACAAGCCTTGAAGAATTTCAGGTTCTAAAGATATGATCGGGGAACAGTCGATGTCATCGGAATTTATATATCGATAATATTGAAGTCCTTATCGATGAGATCGATAAATCGTATAGATTTACCTATAAGCTTGCTGGATGGTTTGTGTCCGATCTCGATCCAATCGATCAGGTCTCAATATGATCGACATATGAATATCGATTTCTCAACTGACACCCCGATCAACGTTTAAAAACACCCTAAAATTTATGCTGGAGGAAACATGCACCCACTATCAATATGATTGACTGACATCCGATATGATCAATATTTGAATTCAGATTGAATCGGACAGTCATCGATATATTGAAGCTCATAGTAGTTTTCTTTAAAAAAACAGGGGCGCCGAAAAACTACCTATCGATATTATTGATCCACTTTTGATATGATCGATATTCGAATATCGATGATATCGACTGAACTGTCGATATATCGATAAATCGTCCAGATGAATGTTTGATTGCTGGATGCTTTTTATCCTCACTCGATTGTATCGATTGAGATGCCGAGGACATCGACAGAGCAGGTCGATCATATCGAAATATGAATCGATATAATCGACAGGGTAAGAAAAACTTTAATATTTTTCTGTTTGGTAAAAAGTTTTCTTACATTAAAACCCTAAGATATTCTGCTTATTTTTAAGGGTTTTAATCACCTGGTGTTTTGGGACATGGGATGTGAGGCTATAATTTACCTATGGTGAGCTTTCACACATCCAGTTGAGGCAAACACTTGACTTGATCTTCCTGTTAGGCATGGTTGTCCGACTGACTCAACTTACACTGTAATTGACAAACCAGGGCATTAGTAGGTGCACTTTCACTCTCTTCTTTCTCTCACAGCAACCAAAGACAAGCTCTCTATATATAGGAAAAAAGTTTCAACGGATATAAAATGGTCACATTTATGATAGAGTTCGATATCATCGAGCAGGGTCGATATCATCAAGCGTATACTCTCGATTGCATCGATGGCCGCTCGATGACACAAACTCAAATGTCATATGCTTTTGAACTTTTTACCAGCTGGTCGAGGGCATCGAAACACACGTTGAGGATTTCGAACTCCGATATTATCCATACGAGGATCGATTACTCGACATTTAAAAAATGAGAGAGACTTGCTTCGAAAATTTTCAGGTCAAAATATATGATTGAGGTACACTCGATATCATCGGAATTTGAATGTCGATGATATCGAAGGTCATATCGATGCATCGATAAATCCATAGATTTTATCAGTGAGCTTAATGGACAGTTTTTGTCCTTTCTCGATGCAATTGATCTGACCTCGATATCATCGATATTTGAATATTGATTCTATCGAGTGACCCTCGATCTGAAATAAAAACTACCTGAAAAATGTTACTGAAAGACTGTGTCCAAGACCGATATCATCGATGGCCTTTCGATATCATCGATTTTTGAATTCCATGGATATCGAGGGGTACGTCGATATATCGAAGGTTTATATGATTTTATTATAAAAAATAGGGACACAAATACTCTTTTGTTGATTATGTCAAGTCTACTTCGATAAACTCGAATTTCAAATGTCGAAGATATCGATTGGGGTATCGATACATCGATAATTTTGTCCGGATGAATATGTGGTTGCTGGACATCTTTGGTCCTTATTTCGATGGTATCGATTGATCATCGAGGACATCGACAACACACCTCGATTTTATCAAACTTGATATTGATAAATCGACAGAGCTAGAAAACTTTTATATTTTTTTATTTTTATAGAAAAGTTTTCTAACTCAAAAACCTTATGATATTCTAACCAATTTTAAAGGTTTTATTTACCTGGTGTTTTAAGACATGGGATGTGAGGCTTAGATTTACCTATAGCAAGTTTGGGCACACATCCGGTTTAGGCAGACAGTTGATTGATCTTCCTATGGAGCTTTTCTGTTTTATTGACTCAATACTCACACTAATTGACAAACCATGACACTTTCAGACAGACATTCGTCTGTTTCGATCGGTGGCCCACCATCTGGCCCCGTTTGGACGATTTAAACCATCCATCATATTCAGAGTGTATCTCTGACCAAAACCAAGGAAATTTCGTACGGTTCAACCCGTGTGCATGCGCACAATCCTTTTTACAAGAGAGTCCTACAAACAGAACTTTTCCAAATATGGAAATCTGCTGTTGCCATCTGGGCAATCCGCATGCCCTTGCATCCCCCCATCTCAGTCGTCCCTTAGAGGGTAATCCTAACTGTTCAAGGCTAAGTTTTTAGAAAAGAAAGAGAATGAGAGAGAAACAACTATTTCTTCTCAAGCTTGAACCCACCAGCCGATCCTCCTCAAAGCTTCAATGAAGCTTATCTACAAGCTTCCTAGGTCCCATATAGACCGTCTAAAAGAAACAGATTAAAGAAAGAAGCAATGGGGAGAAATACACCATTACTGCCTGATCGTCTTCCTCGGCCAAACCACACATTGTTCGGTCTGAGTTGGGTCTGTCCAACCTATTGCTAGGTCATTGGTAGAGACGGGAAGAAAGAAGGGAAGGAAAGATAGAAAAAAGAAAGAAAGAAGTAGAAGACGGAGGATGGTGGTGTACGGTTGTTGCAGCACACCACCACACTCGAAATAAGCCGAGTCTGGGCTGAGCTAGGATGTGATTTGGGGTTTGCTGCGTCCATCGTTGGACGTCCCAACATATGCAGAAGAAAGAAGGAGAGAGGCAGAAGAAAAGAAAGAAAGGAAATGGAGGAAGAGTGAGAGAGGGTGCATCGGTGTTGCACCTTGACTCACGGCCAAGTGAGCAGAGTTCGGCCCAAGTGAGGATGAGCTGGATCATCCTTGGATGTTCGGTTATCATCGCTGGACCTCCAATAGCAGTAGAGTAAGGAGAAGAAAAGAAATAGAATAAGAAACAAAGAGAGAGATAGAGAGAGAGAGAGAGAGAGAGAGAGAGAGAGAGAGAGAGAGGAAGGGAGAAAAGAAAAGAGATGGAGAGATGGGACGTGGCCGAGGTGGGACTCGCTGACGCAACTTGCCCCGGTTCAAGCCAGTATAATGGTTGGGTTTTCTTTTCTTTTAGGGAATTAGAGAAGAAAAGAAAAGAAAAAGAAAGAGTAGAGGAGAAGAAAGGGAAGAAGAAGAAGGAGAGGAATGTTGTCCTCTTCGTAGCACTTACTGTCGAGTCGATTGGGCTCGACTCGGCTGAGTCATAAGGCCTGGTTCAGTCCAGCTCCTTGCTGGTCATTTCCAACTGTGGGAATTAAATAAAAGAAATGAAAAGAAGAAAAGGGAGATGAGTGGTTATGATGGGCCGAGTCAACTCGGCTCGAACTGGGTCAACAACGTGAGTCAACTCTTCTCCTCCAAAATAAATTTTTTTGAGTTATTGTTATTGTAATATTATGATGATAATTGCGATTATCGAGCATGATTAACCATTAGTAGATTATTCATGCTAATACTAGTTATTACAACTAAAATTACCATTATTAAACATTAGTAATTTACTTATCATGCTTAGGTAAAATCATTGATAGTAAATCGTACTACTTACTTCACCGCAACAATCACTAATGTTGTATAACTAACCTTAATTATATGGTTAATAATAATGGTTGCAAT
This sequence comes from Magnolia kwangsiensis, assembly GCA_037074715.1. Classification (NCBI taxonomy): domain Eukaryota; kingdom Viridiplantae; phylum Streptophyta; class Magnoliopsida; order Magnoliales; family Magnoliaceae; genus Magnolia; species Magnolia kwangsiensis. The sequence goes on from CM073583.1 coordinate 49,782,120, forward strand.
TACACTCCAATTAACACTCAAAACCTAAAATCTATCCTAGACCTAAGTAATCTAAACTCAAGGTCAATACCCTACGTATAGATAGTGTGTTGGATTTGGCCTAAGTGTAGAATTTCATAATTCATGGTAGATCATAGTATCCATTATCATGACTAGACTCGTTATCGATAGTTGTGACTATTAGCATTAGAAAATGTTTATCGTTTTCCTTATGAAATTAGTATAATATTTGTTAACATAATTATTAGTATAAGCCCTTATTATTATCGTTACTAAAGATTCTATCACTATTACTTACATTATTTAGGAGATTTTAGTCATTATAGGAATATTAGATAATGTCGGTATATTTAAATAGGAACCTAGGAGCCATCCTTAATAATGGATTAGTACTCCTACTATGAATATTATTTGATCCATTGTACAATAATAATAATAATAATAAGAATAATAATAGAAATACTAATCTAGGATTCAAATCCTAGAATCTAAAGCCTATAACTAAACTCTAGGATGAGGTCCTAATTCTATACTAAAACACTAAAAGTAATCCAAACACTAGGTTGTATAAATCTTGACCGTAGACACTTTGTAGAACATTGATCTCATGTATAACTTCACAATCCATAGTAGGACTCCACTCTAAGGGTGTACGTGCTTCTTAGCAACATCAATTAGTGATTCAAAGTATAAGGTGATGATTCTTCCCCTTGAGCTTTCCATTTTCCCATTAACTTAAGTATAGTTTTATTTTAATTTAAATTGATAATTGATATCTCCATCTTATAATCATATGTGTAATATTTGGAATCAAATTGTTAGGTTTCACGCTTAATATTTGTCCTGCATACTATCTCATGCTTGCGGATTATTTGTGGATTGCGTATAGAACTTAAATTGGTACATCAGTGGGAAACCCCCTATAAATGTACACCCATACTTGAGATGTAACCCAACTGGTTGTGATTGTAATGGACCTTCGACTTAATGGTTATTGAGTGGTGGTTTAAATTGATCAATGATATGAGCCTACCATCCAGGGTTGTTGTGTCCAATGGTTTTAAGGATGGTTTCTTATCGCATGATTTTGATATTGGCCCCACGTGTCTTAGCTTTACTAATTGCCCTATGTGTTTTAGTTTTGATATTCACCCTACATGGTTTTGTTTTAGTACTTGCCCTAGATGGGTTCGACATTTTATTTTGTATAACCATGCGATGGTATGTCGCACATACTGTAATATGATTGACCACTAGTTGACGGATTTTCATCAAACATCCTAAGGTGGTAGTTTCATGGGTCGGGGATGGTGGTATGAGACCTATGCTTGAGTTGTTGGCCTATGCTGGTGACAAGCCCCCGTAGTGACCTATGAGCTTATTTAAATTGGGTGGTTATAATTGGACTAATAATGAGTTGTCTAATCATGCATACATGGCACAGACTAACATCTATTGTTATCGTACATGATATACATATTTGTTTGACTGGATGATTTTTTGAGGTCGATGATTGCATGGGTAATGAGCCCACTGTCTGCATGGATGAGCATCCTCGGGGTGATGATTGCATTCACGCATCCATGCACCTAATAAGACTTGCATCATATATTGTTTTGTATGCTTTGTTTTATAACTATGCTTATCTAATGCGGTGGTGTGTAATCTTGGAGGAATTCACGCTGAGCTGGCCACTCATCCATTAAATATATAACCGTATAGGTATCACAAGTCGCTTAATTGAGTTTCTGATTCAGATTGATGAGGAGAAGAGTACCATTGTTAAAGATGTATGATTGTATTGTCAAGAGTTGGTACATGGTTTATAATTTTAGATTTGTTATATTTTTCTTTGGTTACATGTAACATCATTTCATTTGTAATTGTAAGATTAAGACATTTGTTTATATAAGTTATTATGGGCAACCTCTTGTACATTCTAAATAAAATACAAAATTTTCTTTATGCTGACTTGTCCATTTTATGCTTATTTGTTAACTCTGATGAAGAAAAAATAATCATATATGGGATTTGGCTCTTTATAAGTTAACACTCGGGTTTTTGGAAAACGGGTCGCATACTCGGGTCCTGAAAACACTGGGTGTTACATACATTATCTTTCGCTTAATTTTAGGTGTTCTGTTCGTAAATCTCTTAAACTCTATTCTCACGTCACCAACAAATTCATCGATGAACATGTCCTTCATAGGTCCATATAACATTAAGTATGTGATGGCACCATAAGGCAATAGAATTCGGAACTTGAACAGGTCCTCTCCATGTTCATCCGAGGATTCTAGTTTACCCCACTGAATTTCAGGTTTGCCCTGTTGAATTTTAAGTTTGCCCCACTTAACTTCATGTTATCCCCGCTTAATTTCAAGTTTGCCCCGCTGAATTTCAAGTTTGCCCTGTTGAATTTCCAGTTTTTCCCACTCAACTTCAAGTTTGCCCCTCTGAATTTCAAGTTTGCCCTGCTGAATTTCAAGTTTACCCCGTTGAATTTCAAGTTTTCCCTGCTCAATTTCAAGTTTGCCCTGCTCAATTTCTAATTTTTCTCACTCAACTTCAAGTTTGCCCTGCTCAATTTCAAGTTTGCCTCACTCAATTTCCAGCTTGCCCCGCTGAATTTCCAGTTTTCCTCGCTCAACTTCGAGTTTGCCCCATTCAATTTCTAGTTTGCCTTGTTGAATTTTTCAGTTTGCCTTGCTCAATTTTCATTTTGACCCACTCAATTTCTAATTTGCCCCATTTAATTTTCAGTTTATCCCGCTCAATTTCTGGTTTGCCCCGCTCAATTTTTAGTTTGCGCAGCTTAATTTCTAGTTTTACTCGCTCAATTTTTAGTTTGCCCCACTCAATTTCTAGTTTACCCCGCTGAATTTTCAGTTTGCCCCGCTCAATTTCTAATTTGCCCCGCTCAATTTTCAATTTTCCCTGCTCAATTTCTAGTTTGCCCCACTCATTTGAGATGGAAAGCATATGTAGTGAGGGAGGCATATCCAGGGTTAAGAAATGTCGCGGTCGCTACCACGAATGGAAGGTATCACTAGGGTTGAGATAGAAGGCATCAGTCCATAAAGAACGTACCAGACGGTCTCTCCAATGATACACTACAGCTGATACTGATCTTCACGTGTATTGCCCATGGGAAGTCTAATAAGTTTGAAATTATAGAAAATTATGGGCCTCATTGGGCTTGGGATCCATCACAAAGCGTAGACCCAAACTGTGCCTTGAGCCGCGCAACTTAGACCATCAAGGCAGCTCTTGTACTACGCGACTCTTCAGATTCTAAAGCCTAAGTCCTTAAATTTAAACAATTGGCCCCACTAGGGGTATATATGTTAGAACAAGACTCCCTAGGGCCAATTGGACAAATCTTCAGTCTATATAATCTCTAAAAACTCTCTCCCTCACCTTTATACAAAATTTCTGCAAGGAGGAGAGAGAGAGAAGAGAGTTGAGAGTGAGAAGGAGCTCAACGACTCGGCCACCATAGAAGCAGACCCGCCAGCCATGGAATGGTAAATCAGCCTAGCCCTTGTACTCTCACCTTCTCTTTCTCACCTTCTAATGCAGACATCAAAAACTATTATCCAATGTTGCATAATCAAAGGGTTACAACATATGTTTGATGGCAACAATCATGTATTTTTGTTTCTTGGTGGAAGATTGTCAAGATTTATGAAGAGTATCAAGCTTTGTTAGTCAAAAGATCTCATTCTCTTTAGCAAAATTTTATACACACTATCACACTCCAAACCCAAAGATCAAACTCACAGAAATTTTGATCACCGAATCCAGTGCCGACAGCCTCTGTAGTATCCCATTCTCGACTCTCAGCGCCCATATGCCAGATTCCGATCTTGGGATCCTACAAGGAGGATTTTTCAACATACATTTATCTCGTAAAAAGCATAACCACAAGTTTACCCAAATCACAAAGGCAACATCGTCATCACATATCCACTAATATAATCATTTAAATATAATGCTGAAAGAAAAATACATATACCAAAAATCAAAGCTCTTGAGGATCCCAGATTCTGATCTTGGGATCTTGCATGGAGGATTTTCCAACATACATTTATCTCATAAGAAGCATAACCACAAGTTTACTCAAATCACAAAGGCAACATCGTCATCACATATCCACTAATATAATCATTTGAATATAATGCTGAAAGGAAAATACATATATCAAAAATCAAAGCTCTAGTTGTCTGTTGCATGCTCCAAGCTCAACATTGCTGCAACCTAACGCCAACTGCGCGTATTTTCGTGCATAAGCTTATATAAAGCTTAATGGGTGGTGAAAGTGTGTGCATAAGGTGAGTGCTAAGTAAGCAATATCAGAGTAATCAGAGTAAGCAGAAATACTGACAAGCCCATAAATCATACAATATCAGAATAATGCGAAAACATGCTGATAGGCCCATAAATACCATCAGCCTTATCCAGGCTATGCGATGCAAAAATATAATAAAACAATATCATATACTGAGGAAACAATGTAGATCAGCTATGCAATGCAGATGAAACGACCAAGCTGGAGTGTGAAGTTGGGATGATAGTACGTACTATCGCAGGCTACGGGGTCCACCATAAAGGACTTCTATCTAAACCAGTCATATACTTAAATTTGGATAGTCAGACTCAATGTGGTAAACTTCTGATCTTAGGTTAGTCGCGCGCCCCGACCGAAATCCTGACCATTGCAAAGGTACACGTAACAAATAATTACGCACCACCAGCCCAAGTGGATAGTGAATGAATGAATGAATGAGTATGCAACTCTTGCTCAATAAGTCTACATATCAGTATAGTTCCTCTCTGAGAAATCATAGGGGTCTATTACACTCCAAACCAGATTGCTGCCCCATCTCGTGCAATAAGGTGAGTTGAAGAGATCTCACTATTCGCCTGCCAATATCGAGCCCGACTCGTCTATAGCGGACCCATTCCTCGAGCCAGTCAAACTCAGCCTGGCTTTTCCCCCCCTCTCAGGTAGGTAAGGCCACACCCTCTTCAACCGACCATGACATAGTGGGAGACGCGGCCTAATGGTATACGACCATCATGTGCTCATGCATCCACTCGGTCTAGACGTTGGAGCAACCTCTGAAAGTAAGAGGATTTAAAGAATTTCATCTAGAGATATTTTTAGCACTCCATGTAGTACAGATTTTTGGTATCCCGTCTGGCTATCCATAATATGCCTGTGGAGGCTACGACCCTGATGTCTCTAGGGCCTATAGTGGTTATATTATAAAATGTGAGATGCATGAGTCATACCATCCAGTCATGCATCAAACGTAAGCGTACCGCGCGCTCATGTGGGGCAACTTTGCCTATCAGGGAGTCTTATAACAACCTGCCCAATGACATATACAATAGTCAATCACATCTCATAACAAACATGTAGATGATGCGTATGGGCATGTATCATGATGCTATGCTGTCAAATACTCATACTCAGTATCGACAACTGACACCGATGATCGGCATCGATAATCGGCCTCAACAATCGAAATCGGCCTCGGTAATCAGAATCGGCCTCGATAATCGGTATCGGCCTTAACAATCGGAATCGGCCTCGATAATCAGAATCGGCCTCAATAATCGAAATCAGCCTCGACAATCGGAATCGACCTCGGCAATTGAAATCAGCTCGGATAATCGAAATCAGCCTCGAAAATTGACCTAACAAAGGGCCTAAGGGAAGGTCACAATGTGGATGTTTAACCATCATTGCCCATCAATGTGGAATTTAACCAACGTTGCTCCTAAGGAGTGACTTACATAGAGCCAAAGCCAAACATATAGTGGGCCCAAGGCCTCACACAAAGGTCTAATATACATTGCAATGGGCCTCATCATATGGGTCGGAATACATCACAATGAGCCTAATCGTATGGACCGAAGATACATCACAATGGGCCATGTCTCATGGGCCTCAAATATTCACAATGGGCCATGTCATATAAGCCATATATACATCACAATGGGCCGCCCATACACAACAAGTGGGCCCCATCTCATGGGCCAAATACACATCAGGTGGGTCTCATCACACGGGCCTTAAAAACATCGCAATGGGTCATATCCCATGGGCCCGAAAACTAATGGATGACAAGGATAAAACATATATACCATGGTGAACCACAGCCCATAGACGGCGTGCATACAAAACATACTTCAGGTGGGTCTCGTACCAACTGGACGGTGTCGATAAAATATATACACCACGGTAGGGCCCACTATCCTATAGACGATATAGATAAGACACATATATCATATTGTGGCCCGACAAATGGGTGGCGTGGACATATAATACATATATCAACGTGGACCCCACGCCACCTGGAATAAATACATCAAAGTGGGGTCCATTTGTAAGACCCTATCCATTTTGTACCATTTCCTATGCATATGTACACAATGATTGATGCCCTTAGCTAAACCTGGATTGGCCTTTCATAGTACACACCCAACTGACCGAGATCCCAAGACATCAAAAACTATCTCATATCGACCGCCCTGTCTCTGCGATCGTGTAGGTATCACCCGTGCGTCTATATGATACTCCGTTTGTGAGATACGCCATGAAGAATAATTCGTGTATCATGTGCGCAAGGTGCGATGTACTCCACTCCACACATGTGCACACCACATGTCATACACACATGTACATGCCACACATGGGTGAGCGAATCTCTACCCATGTGTGTGATGTCACACAACCATACCTCTCATGTCTCATGTGCTCCCAAAAGTCAACTCTTTTTCATGCCACATCTTAAGAATGACATCATCACACCATGCCATCCCATGCTCCTTTAATCTACCATTAAATACAAATCATGAATTAAATGTCATAATCCTAACATAAGCTAATATTAATCACATTAGCCTAACTTAACCAAAATTTTACCAAATTTCTCTACAAATACCCCTCAATCCCTTAACATTTCACCATTTTTCTACACATGAGAGAAAGAGAGAGAGAGAGAGAGAGAGAGAGAGAGAGAGAGAGAGAGAGAGAGAGAGAGAGAGAGGAGTGATCTTGGTGGGCCATGAACTCCATCAATCCCATTCCTTCCATCCATCTCAACGATTGCATCTAATCCATCAAGGTGAGTACACCCACTCCACCACTCTTGGTTTATTTCCTTTTTGATTATTTGTATGATTATTAGTGGTGATGAATTGATGTGATTAATGGTGTGGATGATGAAGATAGTATGATTGATGGTGAAGATAATTGCAATAATGATGATGATATTATTAACGGTGTGGATGCATAGGAGAAAACATATAAAAATCAATTTATTATAGAGTTCATGTGGGACCCATTGATAGTGAGCCCCACCAAAATGTTTGTATGACATCCAAATCATCAAACCATTGGCCCATTGGGCTGGTCAAACTCACATACACCCATGCCCACACGAGCATGTATCCAAAAAAAAAAAAGAACAGAGAGAGAGAAGTGAGAGACGCTGCTTGTTGGCAGCAGCGTCCCAACAGCCTAATATAAAGGAGGTTGGGGTTGTGGGCCCACAATGGGCCCCACCCATGATGAATATATTTAATCCACGCCATTCATCTGATTCCCAAGCTCATTTTAGGCGTTGAGCTGAAAAATTAAGCTAATCCAGTTCTCCAGTAGGCCACGCCATCAAAAATCATGTGAAGACATGCTAAAACATATAAAAGTACTTACTGGGGCCCACTTGAAATTTTTATGCATCTGAAACTTGGACTGACCCATCAACTACGCGGGACACACACAACAGATGGACTAGATCGTCCTGATGTGGGCCCACCTATAAAGAATTTTAATAAAACCAAAAAAAAGAAACATTGACGCTGCTGCCAGTGTTTGACGCTGTAGCAAGCAGCGTCTACTGCTAACGTTGGTAGAAAGTTGGCCCCACCATAGGCCCCACCATGATATATGTTAAACATCAGCATCGTGCATTTGATGGGTTCTGTTTAAAAATGGGTCATCTCTAAAAATCAGCCGTACACGGAAATCAGGCGGCCCACACCATTAAAAATAAATAAATAAGTAAATAAAAAAATCGGAGTCTGATCATGAGGTATGTGCTGTATCCAAACCGTCCATTCATTGGGCAAGTTTGCCTTAAGGCTTGAAAAAAAAACAAATAAATAAATAAAATAATATAAAGAAAATAAATAAAATAAAATAAAATAAAATAAAATAGGATAGATCTAACTATCAAGTGGGCCACACCACAAAAGCAGCAGATTGAACGTTTACCATTGGAACCCTTTTTGGGTCAGAAGTTTTGGACCAGTATGAAATTATTTTTTTTTTCCTTAATTCAGGTCTTTGTGACCTTATGAACAGATTGGATGGAAAATTAACATTAAGGTGGGCCCTGTAAATTGTTTAACGGTGAAACCAGTATCTCCATTACAGTTTATGGTGAGGTCTAGATAATCTTTGGATATGATTCATTTTTGATAATGCTATAAAATAATTTTTAAAATAAATAAATAAATAAAAATAAAAATAAAAGTAGATGAACTGTGTATATATAATAAATATATCACTTTGGGACCCATATAACTTTGATCTCCTTAAACCTTTCGTATAACTCGGAGCTCGAGTATATAAAATTACTTGCTGGGGTCCACCTGAAATTTGGTTGCATTTGAAACTTGGCCTGACCCCTTAACCACATGTGACACACATAATGGATGGGTTGGATTTGTGATCCATGCCTTGGTGGGCCCAACAAATAATTATAAATGTTTTAGTGGAGAGTAATCCCCTCAACTTTTGTGTGTGGTATGGCCCCACACAAACCACATATTGACTTGATTTTAAATCTTAGGCCTACCATGGATTGGTGCATCTGACTAATGGAGTTGAGGGTCGACACGCGTCATGGTGGATCACACCAAAACTGTAGCGGATTATAGGTCCGCCATTGAAAATTCCAATGGGCCACTATATTGTTATACTTGACATCTAACCTATTAATAAGGATATGTAGACTTGGACTTAGGAAAAATAATAATAATAATAACAACAAAATAAATAAATAAATGGAGATAAGTAGGAGCTCATTTTGATACCCATGTAGGGCCCACCAGACCACAGGACCCATTGTGATGTATAAGCTACATCCAAATCATCTGTATATTTTGGCGCCAAAGAGACAATGTTGTTATAATGTCCGCCCTTAAAACCTCCTAGAATTTCACCATAATATGTATGTTAGATCCACACCATCCATCAGCTTTTGCAGACCTAATAAGTGCGGCCCTACCACGTTAGTGGGACCTACCCATTTGGACAAGCCCAAAATGCCCATAGTTGAAACCTTTAATGATCCACGATAATGTCTAGAAGATATCCAACCTGTCCATTTGTGTTGCACAGATGGTGACCCTCTATCGTTGCTAACCTTCTTGCGGTCACTTTAATATTTATTTGTCACCCAAAACCAAGTGGGTCCACTAGCATGTGGGATCCACTATAGAGTTTATCTGCCATCCAAGTTTGTTGGGGGCTGTTGCATGCCCCACTATTATGTTTATATGCCATCCAAACCATGCAAGAGTTATCCACCATTAGATTAATTGAAAACATGAAGTTATCATTTGAGCTAAAATTCCCTAGCACACTTAAAGCAATGAAATAGTGATTTTTGCAGCCCACTTACCTGTGCGACCTCGTGATCTTGTATGGCCCACTTACTAGAACAAAAATGGTGGTACTTATCTTTTAATATTATGTTTGTAAGATGTGTGAATAACCGCTTAATCTAGTGTGAGGGTGTGATGGAGTGGATGGGTATGAAGAATGCGGTGTAGTGAGTTGAGGCTGATCCCTTGATCATGAGGTCATGTAGTATAAGTATGGCCACCTAATCTTATACAAAGGTGGTGTATATGCAGCCATCTAATCGTATAATTGTGAAATATGCACAAGGCCACCTAATAATACGAAATCAAGTGGCATTGGTAGCCGCCCAACGACGTGACCACATTCTTATGGACATTTTATGGTACTCGAATCATGTACAACTAGATTGTATATTTGGATTACCTAGTCATGATATGAATTGTGATGTGTGGTTGGATTATACAATGTGATATTAGCATGACCCTCAATTCAGTGTAGTATGACATAAATACGATTATTATATTTTGCTCATTAGTGAGATTGATGTGGGGACCACTAAAATATATGCGATGTTATGGAAGACAGTACTTGGCCCTTAATCATGTGACACCGAATATGAGTCATTAGCTTTGTGACGTCTAAAGTGGTTGTAGTATAATACTTAGTATAATGTAGTGTAGCCATGAATGGCGGGTGTGATTGTGATTGTTCAATTAGGTTTGGATATTTTGAATTATCATGACTAGTAGAGTGACATTTTTGTGGCCACTCAACCATATGGATTTCTAATAATGGAGTGGCCATACGACAATGTGGGCATATGGGGATCGTGTGCTTGCTTAGACTTATGGACTATGCTGATGGTGTAACCTCTTGGGTATGTGAACTTAAGACGTGTATCAGATTGATTATGGACCCTACCTTGATGTAAGTATTACATAATTCACCATTTAGGCTAACTAACTCTAAAACATGATTCTAAAATGACCTAGATCCAATTCCTAAATAAGTCAGACGATATGGATGTATAACTTTCGAACACTTGTGAAGCCACTCAATGTACGTATTTTATCCGCATTGTTCAATTATTTTACCAACCAAAGTGTTCGATCATGGAGCCCGCTATCGTGTGCCTTGTACATCTGAATCGTCCTTCCTTATACTACCATAATGTATGTGAGTTACATATTCGTGTGTGGACCCATCTACTTGCAGTACCACTTGGAAGTAAGACCCACTATGTTGTATGAGACAAACCTGCATTACCCAACCGTGACTAAATCTTATGTGTATATTATATACCCTAGCCATTTAACTTAGAGCTCACGTTATCTTATAAGGTTTACCTGTTCCTTTTAAACAATATAATTCATCTTATGTCCACTTCCTAACAATATAATTGTTTATGTGTAAGATATGTCCTCTTCCGTTTAGTCACATGACTATGGATTGATATAGTTGATAGTGGCACATGATGATTGTATGTCATTTTTGGCTTAAAGGTTAAGCAGACTTTAAACTCATGGCATTATATGCATACCATATGCACTTGAACATATGCCTTATCATGGTTGCTTAAATTCATGTATAATCATGACATACATGATGATCAAAATACCACAGTCATGCCGTATAACATGAGTTGGATCTTGACAATGAAATGTACGTCTATGATGATGACTCGGGTTATCCTTGAAGATGAGCGAGACACCGGAATTGTGGAAATAGTAAGGGATGATGTGCCCCTTGGGTTGAAAGCTCCTAAACCCCTATGCTATATAAGGTTGCCTCACCGTCAGGCCGAGTGGATACATGAGTCATGGATTTGATTCCCACTGACGAGGTCGGGTTGAGAAGAGGTAGGTCTAATCTACTTTAGGGTTGAGAAGCAAACAGGGACCGATCTAACTCACCGGCGAGGAGAAGTGCGAATGAAGTCTGCTACTAGCATGCCGGGTGGAAGTCCACCGCAGGGCGGGTATGTGAGGTCGATTATTAGTGTCTGGTGCATGGTATCGACCACAGTGCTTCCCGAGATATACAGTTTGATATGGTATGACAATATGATGATGATGATGTGATTACGGATGCGTGTAATACGGTTATGGCTATAGTATAGGAGAAATGAAAACATGACTTGGTGATGCTGGTGGTATTGACTCGAGATATAGTGCTTCCCGAGATATATAGTTTGATATGGTATGACAATATGATGATGATGATGTGATTACGGATGCGTGTAATACGGTTATGGCTATAGTATAGGAAAAATGAAAACATGACTTAGTGATGCTGGTGGCATTGACTCGGAGTATTACTATGATGCATATGCATTGTATTGGCATTGACATCATACCTTACGTGCTATACGCCTTTTACATATATGATTTCCTTATAGCATATTTATCTTGCTTGCATGTAGGACACACTGCACACACGTGTGTACTCACTAGGCTTTTTGCCTAAGTTTCCTATTTCCCATTTTTTCAGGGCAGGAGTAGCTTAGAAGACTTAGCTTTCTTGATGCATTGTATTTATTTTTCGATTTAGCAATGTTGATGTCGTGTACCTTTGGAGAGCATTGTACTTGTAACCATCAGGATTTATAATGGAGAGTGTTTCTTGGTATTTTGATCATGGATCTTCATGCTCAGCTATTATTATATGTATATATATATATAAAATTCAGTCAAAAATCTTCCTTGTGGTGCGCCGAACTCGAGACTCGGTGTATGGAGTCGAGTGCCGGATTCGGGGCATCACGGAAGCTATCCATCCCCGGACTTGGGGTGTGACACCATGTCCCCAAATGGATGGACATTGAGGATACAACACATACCTCATATGTGGGTCCCTTAGAGACTTGTTGATGTCAATACATCAGCTATTGCTGCTCGTGGGGTCCACATATAGACGGTGTCTGATAAAACACTTACATCGCGGTTAGCCCAAATAGCACCGTCCAGATGGATGGTGCGTGCACAGAATACATACATCAAGATGGACCCCACCTACCACCATCTTGCAGTGGACGGTGTAGATACAAAACCCATACATCGTGGTGGGTGTCCACATGGCATCATGGTGCATCCCGCAACACTGTCCAAGGAACGGACGGTGTAGATACTAAACACATACACCTAGGTGGGTCCCACCCCCGCATGTGTTGCACGTGAACGGTGAGATGTAATACGTACATCATGGTCAGCCTTGTTGATGTTAATCCAACATAGTTGCTGGCCGTCCAGTACATGGACGGCCCAGATGCATAATACATATATTAAGTTAGGTCCACATGTGTGGCCCACCCACTCTCTCTCTCTCTCTCTATATATATATATATATATATATATATATATATATATATATATATATATATATATATAGCACCGTCCAGCTCCAATGTCCAGGTGCACTGGATAGATGACCTGGAATGCTGGATACTTGCATACATCATGTGGGCTCCTGGATGCATGGTGTGAATTTAACACATTTATGGTGGGTTTTCATAGACGGTGTGGATCATACACATCATGGTGGGCTCGTTCGTTGGACGGTGGGCCTGTTCACATCACACACAGTTAGGTGGGCTATACACCTTAACATCAACAACATTGGAAAAATGAAAGAGAGAGAGAAAGAGAGAGAGGGATAAAGAGAAAACGGTGGAGATGGGAAGGACCCTGCCACTATGGGTCCCTCTAAATACAATGCATACATCAAGTGGGTCCCACTACATGTGGCCCCTCAAATCATCAAAGATCGAGATGATGAACATCCACCTTTGATCTCCTCTTCCTTCTTCTGCCTATAGCCTCTATAGCTCTAAGGAAACGATTCCAACGGTTGAGATGGGCTTTGGATGGTGGAGATAGGAGGTAGGAAGGTGGGCCATATTAGGCTCTCATTGTAAGTGCTATGTTTTCTAGCTCCTATTATTATCAAATTTTGTAGTGCTAAAACCTCTTAGAATCTGTGTCTTGTGTAGCTCTTCTACAAATTCAAGACATTGCATCTCATGTCCAGGATTAAAGGTCTTTACTTCAAGAACTTCAAATGCAAGATTACATATTCATGTTCAAGTACAACACCAAGTGTGAATTTAATCTTTCAAGCTTTAATAGTTTAAGTTTTTAAAGTTTTGTCCAAGTCAAGAAAATGTTCTTTACTTTGAACCTCAAACTCAAGCTTAAATATTAGTCATATTTAAGCTTCAAAAGTCTCAAGTTCAAGCTTTAAGATCTCAAGCTTCGTAAACTTCAAAGAATGACTATCAATTCAAGCAAAAGAAGCTTCAATGTTCATACATCATGTATAACGTATGAATAACCCTAGATTGACCATAGGATAGGTCATTTTGAATACATAATTTAAATTGGGTCACTTTATAAGTGTATAGACTGTTTCTCGACTAGTCTTAGACTAATTTTGACTACTACTAGTACTGGCTCGACCAATTCAAGAAATCCTCGACTAGTCCTAAGTCTGTTACTTATTTTTAAAATTTTTTGTTATTGCCTTGGCCAGTCTTAGAGACTGCTCAACCGGTCGTGTGAACAGTACTTAACCAGTCTTGCAGGCTCAACTCAAAGTCTAGCAACTAATTTGAGTTCCACACAACTAGTGGTAGATAGGACTCGATCAGTCGTAGAGGCCACTCGACCGTTCGAGCAGGCCCTTTGATCAGTCGTGGAATAACTTTATCTTATCGTGCCCAAATTTTTAAAAGTTTGTTGGTCCTTCGACCAGTCGTACCGACCTCACAACTAGTCGAGAGTGCGATTTCTGCACTTATAAATAGAGCATGAATTTCAAAGTTTTATATTCAATTTTAAGCAAAATCAATACGCTACTCTGAGAGATAAGTTAATGATATTCTTAAGTTATTTAGTTCTTATTTTATATTCTCTTTAATTAGCTTTTTATACTTGATTTTGTATTCTAAATTCCAATCATATTTGAAGAAGGGATTAAAATTTTCCCATTTCTTGGAATCAAAATCAAATCGAGCTAGTCCAACTTGATTTAATTTAAAAATCATTTAGAATCTAAAACCATTTCATAAGTGAGTGTGGACATTGAACTTCTACGTTGAACTTTTACTCTGAATCGGTTCTTCTGAGCTACATTAAAAGGAGAATATCCAGATAAGTATTTTACTGCTTTGTAAATTCATTATTTTGGTTTCATTGAGATTGTGCTAGAAAAATCTCTTTATTTTGGTTTCTCTGAGGTGATCCAGAAAACTCAGAGTGTAGGGTTTTTGAATTGTGTAAGCCCACTTGATAGACACAATTATGAGGGTTTTAGGTGAACCTTAAAAAACCTATTTTCATAGTGAACGTTAATAGCTACTGTGTGAGGATATTATGAGTGGAGTAGTTGCGTGACTGTTTTTCTAAATAGTTGGTGTACACACAAATGAACCACTATAACTTCTGATCTTGTGGTGATTGATTGTTTATTTCATTTTGTGGATGTTGTAATTTTTCTTTATGCATTTGCGGAGAATGTTGTAATTTCTTTTATGCAAGTGTGGGAATGTTGTAATAGCTTAGTTATTTCGTTTGTTATTTATTTTTTTATTCCACTGTATCAGTTTGAGTTTTTAATACACAGACCATTCTAGGAATTAGGTTGTCCTACCATAAACCATTGGTTTTTGGTGTAAGGTTGTCCTTAGAACAACATCTGTATCAACCTCTCAATACTTGTACACTTGAGGTTGTTTTACAATTCTGTATTGTGAGATTGCTTATTTGCTATCTTTTATTTATATTTGTTTAAATTTCGTAGTTTATTTTTTTAATTTGACATTCCTATTCACCCCCCCTCTAGGACTCATAGCTCGGCCTTTTCACTCATCTCCTTGGAAGCCATGGACGTCCACTCTCCCTTGGTTGCTTGGGAGATGGAGTTTGAAATGAGAGAGAGAGAGAGGATGAGATTGAAGAGAGAGGGATAGGTGATGAGTGAAAAGGTGAGTGATGGGTGAAAAGGTGAGTGATGCGTACTTAACATGTAATGGTGTGTAAGAGAGAGTTGACTTTAGGGATGGGTGTTGTACTTGACATGTGAGCTGATTGATGGGATATTTCTCTTGGGTTTTGCAAAGCGCGACATTTTCCTCAAACTGAACGAGGGACCACATCTCTTGGCCTTGGTATCGCCTCGGCGCGTAACACGTGGTGTCGAAACCATGACGACAGTGTGGTCATAAGGATGTAAGTCTCGGGTCGAGCTGATTTTGGAATAAGGGATACAACTCAGGATCACGCGCAATTGCTATCTACGCGTCGCGGGTCACCGGAATTCGACCGGTAAGACCGTGGAAGCCTATGAAACGGTACGGGCTAGGATATGGGTCTTACACATATTGACTCAAGTTACACCTGTAGGAGTTTTATGTTTTCATTGCTGGTCCCCATCCTGGATAAAGGATGGTGGTGGTGTTAGGTTGACATCTAGCTTCAAACTTATACCATAACTTCGAACATAAATATGAACAGTAATAAGATGAGGAATATAGACTTGGATGGTTTGGTCATGTGTAATGGAGACCAAGATAGGAGTGAGTTGTTACAAGTTGAAGGTTCTAAAAGGGCAAGGGGAAAGCCCAGAAGGATGTGGGTGGATGCAGTAAGAAAAGACTGAATGACCTATGGTCTAACTGTGGTTATGGCACTTGATACAGTGGAATAGTGGAAATGGATTCATGTAGTCGATCCAATTAGTTGGGATAAGGCTTAGATGATGATGACTGACTCGGGCTGAGTATCTACAACTTGGTGGATCGGCCGTGTAACACCCTGTACTTTTTAGTACTCGGGTGCTATTGTGAAGATCTAACTTAGTAATATAAACCTAGTTCATTGAACATTCACATTTATTTTAGTGTAAACCTAACCATACATCTTAGGCATTAAAGCTTGAGCCATCAGGACCATGAAAGCTTGTCTCTTGACATGTCACTTGATCACACCAATAGGACCCCTTAGAGAACCATGGGTTGATCATTGCAACTCAAATCCATACTTAAGCTGATCTACAACTGCGAATAGACAATCCATCATTGTCTATGATGATTAAATTATCCTACGACCTAAAACTACCACTCATTGTCCTTTTAAACAAGTCAGACAACCTTTTGTTTCAGTGTGGGTCATATTTGGAATAAATTTGACCATTTGAAGGAAACCACATCTATAAATCGAGTCATCCATCCGTTCACTGGTAAGATGGCCCATCAATTCACCAGAGAAGTCTATTTTTAAGATTTCGATCACCTTGTTAGAAAAATAAGACCGTACATCATCTTTTGGGGTTTGAATCACCAAACCCACTTTTCATTTACTTCAATCTAGATGTTAAGTAACACACAACTAAGATTGTACGCACTCAAGATCCGGGCCTTAAATCCCATTACTAATCACTTGTAAAATCTAACTTACATTGGATTGTAAAACTTAAGTATGGTTGAAAATTGTTGGATGATGTAATGATGGAACTGCCCTTGATCAAATAAATTAAACACTTAATCACGAAGGGAACCATCATGTCCCCTCTAGATTAGGTAGAAAGCTCAAACAGTCACAAACAATTAGGTTTAAAGTCAATCTGACTATCCAACTGATATCTATTAGCAAACTAAACAAGGAATTACTTGGCATGGCCCACCTGAGTTTCAAATCAACCCCTAAATCGTGTTCTAACATTCCTTAGGATCCTTAGAACTCTTCTAACCATTGATGTTCAATTTTGAAATAATCTGACCGTCGAAGTGTCAGTAATTGCTAGGTAGAGTCATGGAATTAAGTAGTACGACTCACTTGGCTTTCGACCTGCCTGATCTATGGTCAGGGGTCCTACTTGGACCTATGGAATTTGATGAACGTACATGATTTTACGACACATTAATGTGGACCCCACAGCGGGTTGGATGTGTACCACTGCAATCATACACCTATAGTGCATTGGCACAAAGGGGCCTGGTTAAACTACCTTGACCCGATAAGAAGAAGGATTTCTTTCTTCGTTCGATCTCTCCCCATGAAAATTCAAACAAGGCTGTCTAAAACACTCAAGTGGCCCATGTAGAGAGATCATGTCATTCATCCAGACCGTTAATTGAGTAGGGGGGACATCAGACGACCTAGATGGGCCCATGGAGGATCATGGCGGAGTGGATTACTCAAAAACATCAAAGTGGACCCCACACAGGAGTGGTGTGCATACCAGAGGCGATCTCTCTTTCTCTCTTCGATTTTCACCAGTAGACAGACAGGCGTCCGTCTGTTCTTATCGGTGGCGCACCATCTGGCCCCGTTAGGATGATTCGAACCATTTATTTGATAGAGGGCTTACATGCGACCAAAACGTGATACGTTTCGCATGATTCCACACTTGTGCATGCACATGATTCTCGCTGCAAATAGGTCCCAAAAGCATAATGTTTCCTAAAATGAAAATCTGTCTTGATGCTGCCAGCCTAGTGATCCACGTGGGGCCGAATCTGCCTATCTTAGTCATCCATGGGGAGCCGATCCTGGCCGTTGGAGAATAACAGGCGTTGTTGCCAGCTACTTGACCGGACAACGTGTTATTTCCATGAAGAGAGATAGGGTGGAAGCCCTAAATTCGATCTAGGCCCTTTAATCTTCATCTAATGGTTCAAGGGAGAGCTAGGGTTCGTTTTAAGGATGGGAGGATGGAGAAAAAAGGGTATCCTCCTCCATTTTCTAGCTGCCGTACTCAAAGAGCAGCTGTTTCTTCCTTCCCTTGAACCCACCAACCCTATCTCCTCAAAGCTTCGATGAAGCTCATCTGAAAGCTTCCTAGGGTCCATTAGGACCATTTGCGAGGAATTGATCGGAGGAAGGAGCAGTGCTGTTGAAAATGCCATTAATGGTTGCCTCCTTCCTTGTTCAAACTGCAGTGGGTTCGGCTCAAGTCGGGTTGGACTAAGCCATCTAGGGGTGCAGGACCTTCAACAGAGAGAGAGAGAGAGGAGATGAAAGGAGACAAAAAGAAAGAAGAAAGAAGAAGATGAAGTAGTGCGACTGTTGCACCGCACCACCGTGACCGACTCGTCCAAGCTAGGGATTGGGTCTGGCGAGTCGGAGTTGAGTCCTGGCTCGCTCCAGCCATCCTAGGATGGAGAAAAACAGAGGAAGGTAGAGAAGGGAAAAAGAGAAAGAGAGTAATAGAAGTGAGAGAGAGGGGGGGGGGGGGGGGGGGAGAGAGAGAGAGAGAGAGAGAGAGAGAGACGGGTCGTGGGTCGAGTTAAGCGAGTTGGGAGTCCATTACTGGACATCCCAGCATATGAAGAGAAGAAGGGGGAGAGGTAGGAAGAGAAGAACGAGAAGGAGAGAGAGAGAGAGAGAGAGAGAGAGAGAGAGAGAGAGAGAAAAATGAAAAGGAGAGGGAGAAACCGTGAGGGGTTTGCTGTTGTCTGGAGTCGACTTGGTTAAAACCAAGTCTAACTAGGTTGAGTGTGGTTTGAGTCTAGTCCAAGCTATGCCGAGGTGCCGGCTAGAGAAGAAGAAGGGGAAAGGAAAACAAGGAAGAAGGAAAATGAAAGAAAGAGAGAGGATTCGAGTAGTGGAGCCGCACCACGTTGAGTTGGGCCAAGATAACCTATTTGAAACTCACTAAGGTGTTGCTCCTTGCTGCCTTAACTCGCTGTCAAGTTTGGGTGAGTCCTGGGTGAGTTGGAAAGAAGAAAGAAAAGAAAAGAGAGAAAGAAAAGGGTGAATGGGGAAGGAGAAGAAGAAGATAGAGAAAGGCCGAGTCAACTTGGCTGGAACCAAGTCAACTCGGTTGGGACCGAGTCCAGCTGGGCCGGGTCATGCTTGGGCCTTTTCCAAGTATTGAGGTCGAGTTGGGACAACTCAGTTGCATTGAGTCGAGCTGAGTTGACAAAGGTGAGTCATCATGTTCTCCCCATTCTAGACTTATTTCAATGCACTGTTATCATTGCTACCAATGTTATTATTAGGATTACTAATATTACTAATGATTAGCCATTAGTAGGTTATTTATGCTAAAACTAGTTATTATAAATAAATTTCAACTATTAAATTGTAGTATTTCATTTATCATTCTTAAATATTCATTATTGATAGTAGATTGTACCAATTGGTGTCATCATAATGATTATTAATTAATATTAACTATAACACTAATGTTAATTAATATTTTATAATTATTAAATTAACACTAAAATCAATTGCACACCAACTAGGGTTCAAACCCTAAAAATCAAGCCTAGACCTAAAACTCTAGGATAAAATCCTAGGCATAAGTAACATAAACCCTATGTCAATAATTGAAACATAAATAGTGAGTTAAGTTACAAATTTCATATTTCTTGGTAGACCATAGTATCTACTATCATGACTAGATTCATGATTAATAGTTATGACTATTATCATTAGAAAATATTATCATTTTCTTTATGGGATTAGTATAATTCTTGATAATATGATTATTAGTATTAGTCTTTATTATATTATTGTTCGTAAAATTTTTATTATTATTACTTGCATTATTTAAGAGATTATTAGTCATTATAAGAATAATAGATAATGTCGGTATATTTAAATATGAACTTATGAGTCATCATTATTAATATTAATTATTTAATACTTCCATTATAACCATTATTTCATTCATGGTACAAAAATAATGATAATAATAGTAATCAGAGTTCAAATCCTAAAATCTAAGCCTAGAACTAAACCTTAAGATGAAAACCCTAAGTTCTACATCAAAACCCTAAATACAAGTAATCTAAACCCTAGGTTATATTAATCTTGACCATGAATACTTTGTAAAAACCTAATCTCACGTACAACTTCACAATCCATGGTAGGATTCAATTCTAAGGGTGCACATGCTTCCTAGCAATATTAGTTGGCGATTCAAAGTATAAGGTGATGATTTCTGCTATTGAGGTTTACATCTCTAAATTAGATTAAGGATATTTTTTACAAACTATGAATGATGTCATAAAGTTTGATTAGTCGTTTGGTTAGCTTACTTGAATACATGTTTTAGAATCGATAATCAATGATCATACATATCCAATACAAATGTTAGAACTAAATCTTTAAGTGACTCTTGAATTATATTTATATGAATACTTAAGTTTTAATTTAATTATTGAATCATGCCTTAGTCATTTAAGATAGTTCGTTACTTGATCTTTATACTATTGTATTGTTTGCAAGACACATATGAATCGAAATCTCTCCAGTCAAGGAGGGAAACCTTTATTTAAGAAAGAGAGTCCATGCTTAGGGTGTAATGAAATTGGTTATGCTAGAAATAGACCCTCAACATGGAGGTTATGTTAGTAGAAATTTAATTCATGTGATTTACCATCTATGGGGTGGTTCCACCTATTTGACTGTGAGATGAACCATTTAACTTTTTTTTTATCGCCGTTACTTGTTCGTATTTAAGGCATGCATATCGACTCATTTTAATCGTTGTATTTAGTATCGTTGACATTCATTCCCACTTAACATACGATGGTAGCTTCCCATACATTTAACATTAATTGGCTACATGCTGATGGGTTCTATCAACATCCTAAGACGATAGACTCATGGGCCAGGGATGGTAGAAAATGGGACATTATGCCCGAGCCGTCGACATAGACGAGCCCCCCGTAGTGACCTTGAGCTTTATTAAATCGGCTGATTGTAATTGGATTGATAATGGTCTGGCTAATCATGCATACATGGCATATTGACGATGACAGGTGGATATTTCTGGATGCCGTAGCACGTGCCCTCCGGGTTATTGGGGATATCATTTCACTAGTTGCCAGACCATCGACTATCGATTTACGTATGTGATGTACGATGGGTAATCATTATGCAGTACGTGACATACGCATGTGATGTGCTTCACTAATGGTCAGCCTTTGCATGAGTGACGAGCCCAACTGTTAACTGGATGAGCATCCCCAGGTTGATGTTGCATTCGCGCATCTATACACATAATAAGACTACATTTTATTATGTTTTATATGCCTTATTGCATTCATGTTATACTTATCTAAGGCAGCGGTATGTAATCTTGAGAGGAATTTACATTGAGTTGGCCACTCATCCATCAAATATATAACCGTACAGGTAATACAGGTGGCTTAGATGATATTCAAATTCAGACTGATGAGGAGCCATTATGATTGACAAGGATGCGTGGCTATATCTACCTCAAGAAGCTGCGCGATCTTATGGATTTCGTTTATATGCATTTTAATATTTCTCATATATTAAATTATGTAATTCTTGTAGCTGTTAATATAGAGACATTGGTTTGTATAAGTCATTATGGGTAGCCTCTTGTATATTCAAAATGTAAATGCAAATTTTCCTTCATGTTGATTTGTTCATCCTATGCTAAACTACAAACTCTGAAAGAAAAATAATATATATATATATATATATATATATATATATATATGGAATTTGGCTCCCTAAAGGTTAATGCTCGGGTTTTTGGGAAATGAGTCATATATTCATGTCCTGAAAACACGGGGCATTTTAGGTCGAGTCATTGCAAAACTCAGCCTAGTTATGTATCGTACTTATCCATAGTGTGAATGGGCGAGGTTCTTAGCCTATCTGAATTAACTTGGCCAAGCTCCTTGTTAATTCACCAAGGAAAAAATAACCATTGAGAACCATCTTCATAGATAATTAATTGAAGTTTAGGTTTTATTTATTATCAGTAGCTTTTGGATTTTTCAAATATAAATGAATAAAATAGCCTGTGATGATTAGTGCTTTATGAGCAGCTCTTGTACTTTGTGTCAAGATGGTGGATTTGTTTCTTCATTTTGAAGGGGATATTGCAGCAGCAAAAAGTTGATTTAGACTCATTGCAACTTTTATGTTCTTTCACATTTAGATTGTTGGGCTTTTCGTTATCAGGTTTTTCATTAGTGGGGGGTTGATGGAGCACTAATGATGCTAGTAGCTGGTTTACAGGTGGTACCAACATCGGGAACCATTTATAGTAGCTGGTTCTTGTTCACCAAGAGATACCAGGAAAGAATAGATCAGTATATTTATTTGGAGTCTACAAAGGATTCTTCTTGGGCTTGGGGGCTTAGGAGTGCAGTGTTTTAAAATGAAGAGGTTTTCTCAAAGACGCATGGAAAATCTAATTTGGGCTCTTCCCTTGATTCTATGAAGATGCATGGTATGAAGATGTTACTCTATTTTGCTTATTGCCTTAAGTCATATAGCATGGATGCCTGAATTTACAAAGAATTTCCAAGACATAGAAAAGGAATTTATGCGCCACAAGAAGAGTTTTAAATGTTGCATAATGTGAGAATGGATGATGGAATAAGTGTTGGTTGAACTTGGACAGGAGTTGGGATTATTCTGCAAGTCGTTGTACTCTTTGGTGTCGGGTAACTCAGGTATTGCAAGAGGGGGGGCTTGATAGTGTATCTTTAGATGAAATCCTAACCATTTATCATCTTAGCAGCAAAATATGGTATTCATAATGTGTGAATCCTTTGCTTTGAAATGAAGAGATGGTTGAGGTAGAAAGTGGATTTTTTTTTTTTTTTTGGGGGGGGGGGGGCGCAAATTGGCACGCCTACGCCAGATAGGGCAGGGACTGGTGGGGGGCCGCCAGTTCGGTGTGCCTGCGCCAACCACAACAAGATGATTTTGGGGTCAGAGGGGCCTTATTGGAATGTCTAGAGCGTGGGGACAGATCGGGGTGGCCCCGCCAGGCAAGGTAGAGACTGGCGGGGAGCCTACCAGTTCGGCGCGACCCCGTCAGTACCCAATGTATGTGGGGGCCCCAAACACGTGTGGGGCCCCAATTTTTACCCTTTTTAAGAGATTCCTAACCCTAAAACTTCCCATTCTCCCCCAAAGATGAAATTTCTCAAGTTTCCCTCCCTTGCACACCCAAAACCCATACTTTCAAACCCATCCCAAGGCAAATCCTCCCCACTAAACCCATTCCCTTAAACCCTTCCACCTATAGGCTCCATTGCCACAACAACCTTCCTATCTATCAACATTTTCCTGTGTCTCCCTAAACCCTTCTTCCCTTAAATCCATCCTACTCTTACACTCGTTTCTTCTAAAAACCATTACCTAACAAGGAAGGAAGATGACCCACCTAGTAACCCTCTATTCTTTTTTCTCCATTTCCTTAGTAGTTTCCCTCATGGGAAAGAAAAGAGCCGCCCCTGATGAAGCGGGGTCAAGCCATGGGAGAAGATCGAAGGCAAAACAAGACGAACAAGCGGGGCCAAGCTGTGATAGAAGGTCAAAGAGAAAGACAATGATCAAGCAGGACCGAGCCTCAAAAAGAGGTTGAAGAGAGATTTTGACCCTCTAGCTTCCCCCATACGAGTGGTGCTGCCTGACATAGAATACAGGAGATTTAGGAATCGGAAGGTCGTGTTCGAGGCAAATGTAGACAAGAACTTGTTCGGCACATATGATTTGCTTGACCACCTCCTAAACAATGGTTGGGGACTGATATTTGAGGAAAATATAGAGTCAATGAGAATCTAGTTTGAGCATTCTATGCACAAATTCGAGATGCTAAGCTCAACCCTCTTAGATTCAAGATTGGCCTTGGCAGACAAACGGCCCACATTAATGTGAAATCCATCGCTACCTTACTCGGTGTGGAGCTCGAAAATGTGCATGTCAAGGAAAGTAACCTAAAGGAGAAGGGGGCAAGGGACGAGTGTGCTCACCACTTGTGCGGCAAACTTGTCGAATGATGAAGAGGTAGCATCATCAAAGCAAAAAATCTGACACCTGACTACCGTCTACTCCACTACATATGCACATACAATGTGTACCTGAGAGTCAGCAACAGTTTTGAGTGTTCTCGGTTTATGGTAGAATTCCTCTACCTGGTGGGGCAAGGAGAGAAGGTGTGTCTCCCCACTCTTGTGCTGAGCTAGATTGTGAAGGCCGCGTTGGCAACACATGAAAAATTAGCGCTTCCTTTTGGCCGTCTGATTTGTAAGTTGGCATGTCAATACAGATTTAGCCAGCCGGATGCGGTCCCATACCCGACTAAGGTGATCAACAAGGACACTTTAAATCATATGTTGATAGGTTTTAAACAGCAAAGGGATCACATTGAAGAGTCTGGGGATGAAGAAGAAGAGGAAGATGATGAAGAAGAAGAAGACTAGTAAGAACCGATGGAACAAGGAGCCGAGGAAGAAATCCAAGAGACTGGCGAAGAGCCATTTTCCACTGCAGGTGTGCGTGAGGGCCTGGATGCACTCAACGCTAGGATGGATAGGATAGAAGAAAACTAGGGGAACCTGGAAAAGAGGATTAAGAAGATGTATCGCACCATAAAGGCGATACTGTGTTGTGTCTAGATGGATGGAGCACCCCCTCCTTCGCCCACCTCAGAGGACTAGTAGTTAATACTGATGACAGTTACTCACTTGATGTTCAAGTAGTCAGGATTTGCTAACCTTTTTGGCATGTAATGACTGGTTTCTGCTTTGATGAGCTTGTAGTTTTCATATGGTTAAGCGACTAGTAACCCTAGAATTCCCTCTCCATTTACAATAATAACCCATGTTTCAATTTCCAGTTTGACTAATGAGAATATATAGAGTTACATAAATTGCATTTTGCTTGTGGTCTTGATGAGTTTAAATTTCAAGTTTGTTGAACTATACTATAATATGAACACCACTATCATTATTGAATTTCTATTTTATCGAACACCACTATAATGCAGGTCTGCAACAATGCAAAAGTTGAAATAAGGCTACATTTATGTGGCCACCCCATATTAGTTGGGACAAGGCTTTAAATAATGATGATCCTTTTGTTACAGTACTATTAGTTTCTCAGCTAATACGGGTTCGATCAGCATATAACCTGGACTAGGGCCAGATCTTTTAAGGAAGACATGGTTACCAATGCAACAGTCTCTATTTTCATTTCATCTCACTGATTAAGTAGTAAGGATCATCTTATTGATCATTGGAGTGAACTTCAATGGGGAAAACTGAAAATTCAACGACGTAGACTGAAAATTGAGTAGGGCAAATTAAATATTCAGTGGGCAATTAGAAAATTGAGCGGGGCAAACTGAAATTAGGTGGGGAAAACTGAATATTCACCGGGGCAAACTAGAAAATTGAGCGGGCCAAACTAGAAATTGAGCGGGGCAAACTGAATATTCAATGGGGAAAACTAGAAATAAACTGAAGCAAACTGAAAATTGAGCTGGGAAACTGAATATTCAGCGGGTAAACCAGAAATAAACTGAATCAAACTGAAAATTGAGCAGGGAAAATAAGAAATTGAGTGAGGCAAACTGAAAATTGAGCGGGGTAAACTGAATATTTAGCGGGGTAAACTAGAAATTGATTGGGGCAAACTAAAAATTGAGCGGGGCAAACTGAAACTTGAGCGGGACAAACTAGAAAATTGAGCGGGGCAAACTAGAAATTGTGCGAGGCAAACTGAAATTGAGTGGGGCAAATTGAAAATTAAGCGGGGTAAACTGAAAATTGAGTGGGACAAACTGATAATTAAGCATGAAAGGGTTTAATGTAACGCTATGTTTCTTGTAATTCAGAAAGTTAATTTCATCATTCACCAAAATTATTTACAACCAAACTTAATTACAAAGCATGTATCATACAAAGCACTATATAAATTACAAAGTGTGTTATTGATTAGGTATATGAAACTTGAACTTTCAGCGATTATGCCCTGTTTATTTATATTGCCCACACTTTACTGTTCTTTATTCCTCTCCACGTGACATAATTCTAAGCTTTTTTGGTCTTCCAGATGACGTCTTTTGTCCTGGGAGTTTAATCTGCACATAATACTCCTTGAAGCCCGTTGAAATTTTCCGTTCACTCTTGTCACATGCTGGGTACACCGATTCGCTATATGTGGTTAGGTAATTTTGCGTCGTGTAAAATGGAGAGCAGTATGAGTAATGAAGAAGATTATAGTTTATACATACTGACAGGACATGCATACAAGGGTAACCCTTCACGTAAAACTCGCGACATGTACATGAAAACTCACTGAGCTTGACTGTATCATTATAATCTGCCACAACGTAGTACTCATCTTGAGAAATTGCATGATAGCGAACATCTCACGCCTTGTGCACAAGATACTTTAACCGTTCCTCCGCCTGTGGTGTCAATGGACCTACAAATGATGCTGCAGATTCTCTTTTCTTGTAAAATAATTCCTGTATCTTTAATCTTACCGCATTTATCAATTTAGTAACGGGGTATTCATGTACTTCTTTGAAGAGGGCATTAACACAGTCAGATATGTTTGTAGTGATCAAGTTGATTATTTTTTCTAGAAAGTGTGAAGATGCCCATTTCTTTTACCCAATTTTTCTCATCCATACATGTACTGGGGGGTTGGCCATTTCGATATAATGCGTTAACTTTTTGAATTCAGCCCTCTTGCATGTCTTCACAGCCTGCCAACAGTACATCTCTAATGACTTGTCTTTAAAAGTGTCCACCAAGTTTCTATAGATATGGTACGCACAGTAGCCATGAATTGCATGTGGAAAGACTTGAGGAACCTTTTTCATTAAACCTTTATGTTGGTCAAATATAATCACAAGACCCGTAAGAGATCCTAATGCATAGTTAAGGAACCAATTCCAACTGTTGTAGTTCTCTGATTCCCCGATGCCAAACGTAACTGAAAAAACATGATTGTCCCCATCTAAGGCTGTGGCAATGAATAAAACACCCTTGTATTTACCCTTCAAGTGTGTCCCATCAATGGCCAATACCCTTCGTAAAAGCTGAGCTAAATGTCCTAGAGGGGGGGTGAATATGACTATGCTAAATTAAAAATAAATGCGGAATACAAAGATAAATAACACAATAAAAAAGGAAAGAAGCACAAGTAAATAGTAACCTCAAATGTACTAGTCTTGAGAGGTTGATACAAACTCAGTTCTAAAGACAACCTAACACAAAAAACTAAAGGCTGATGGTAGGACAACCTTACTAGAATGTTTGTAAGCATCAAAAACCCAAACCAATAAAGAAGCAAAGAAAATAAACTAATTTATTACAACATTCACCACAAGTGTATAAAATAAATTACATCATTCACCACAAATGCCCAAAGTAAATTACAACGTTCACACACATAAGAAAATCTAATCATTTGTCATAACTTCAAGAATTATAGTGGTTCGTTTCTGTGTACACCAACTGTTAAAAAATAGCCACACAACTACTCCACTCCCAATATCCACACCTACGGGATATTGGCTTTCACTATGAAAAAGGTTTTCCAAGGTTCACCTTAAAACCTTCACAATTGTGTCTTTAGTGGGCTTACACAATTATAAAAATCCCACACTTTGAGATTTTCTGGATTACCTCAGACAAAACCAAAAATGAGATTTTCCTGACACAACCTCATAAACCACAAAAGATATACAAAATATAAATGATAATTATTTGGAAATTTTCCTTCTCAAGAAGCCTGGTAGAACCAATCCGATGTAGACGAAGATGTTCAATGTCCAGTCTTACAGATGAAAATGTTCTAGTTCTTAATGATTTTTAATTAAATCAACCTGGGCTAACTTGATTTAATTTTGATATTAAGAAAGGGTAAAACACAAATCCCTTCTTAATATAAGATTAGAATGAAGATCACAAAATCAAATTGCAAAAGCTAATAAAAATAATCTAAAATGAGCACAATATAACTTAATAAATTCACAAAATTATCTCTCAGAGTGGTGTCTTGATTTAGCTTAGAATGAATGAATAAACTCTGAAATTCATGTTTTATTTATAGGTGAAAATACTGTTCACTTGACTGGTCTAAGGGTCGGTTTGATTAGTTGAAGAATCGATCATAATTGAAAAATTTTAGCGCGATAAGATAAGATTGTTACTCGACTGGTCAAGTGGGACCAGAAAAGCTTGCTAGACTTTGAGTCGAGCATTGCATGACCAGTCGAGCACTGTTCACTCAACTGGTCGATCAGTCTCCAGGACTGGTCGAGAGTCCAACAAAAAATTCCAAAAGCTTACAACAAACCTTGGATTGGTCGAGAAAACTCTTAGACTGGTCGAGCCAGTACTTGGACTAGTCAAACAAGGATAAGACTAGTCGAGAAAATGGCTTATAAACTTATGAAATGACACACATGAAATATGCAATGAGTATGACTCAACCTATGGTTAATTTAGGATCATCCATAACTTGTTTGTGAGTTGGAATAATTGAAACATCATTCACTTCAGAACCTTGATTTCTTGTGATACGTGAGGCTTGAGTTTAATCTCTTGAACTTGAGCTTGAGTTACGCTTGAGTTTTTTAGTCTTTAACGTACAATATTTGAACTTTAAACTTAAACTTGAGTTCTTGAGCCTCAGTTCTTGAATTTGTGCTTGAAACCATGAACTTCAACAATCTTCTCTTCAACTTGAAAATCTAGGCAAGTTTGACGAAGATGCAGACAACTTTAAAATGTACAAACCTGATCAATTCAACTCAAAGCAGGATACAAATTTCAAATGGTTTGGCACAACAAAATTTGACAACTCTTCGGGTGCTAGATTTACACTATAGCATTTATACCCTCCGCATAGAATTTTGAAAACTTTGAACGCATTGTTCGAGCATTGCAAAACATATCTCGAACCTGAAAGTCTCTTGGTTAACAAGGGCGGAAGTCACCGTCCCTGGGTTGGCCATCCTTAACTCTTGCAATACAATGAGAGTTGATTGTAGGAGTCTTCATAAGACCCCTTAACGTGATTTATTGCATGCTCCTTAGCTTTCCATGCCTTCTTATAACTGATAAGAATATTATATTTCTCTTGCATAGCGAAGATAATATCACTTGGCCTCAACCCTAGGCGTTGCTCAATGTGGCTAACAACCAGATCACACGCTAACTTACTGCTTGCTTGCCAGCAACGCTATCTATCATGACATTGAGTGAGGCAAGCATGAAAATTGAGCGAAGTAAACTAGAAATTGATTGAGGGAAACATGAAAATTCAGCAGGCCAAACTAGAAATTGAGTGAGGGATGCATGAAAATTCAGTGAGGCAAACATTAAATTGAGCAGGGAAAAATGAAAATTTAGCGGGCTAAACTAGAAATTGAGCGGGGCAAACATTAAATTGAGTGGGGCAAACTAGAAATTGAGTGGGGCAAAATAGAAATTGAACAGGGCAAACTGAAAATTGAGCGGGGCAAACTCTAAATTCAACAGGGCAAACTAGAAATTCGATGAGGCAAACATGAAATTCAGCTATGCAAGCAAACAGGAAATTGAGTGAGGCGTACATGAAATTGAGCAAGAAAAACATGAAATTGAGCGAGACAAACATTAAATTGAGTGAGCATAACATGAAATTGAGCTAGGAAAATATTAAATTGAGCGAGCATAGCATGAAATTAAGCTGGGCAAACATTAAATTGAGCAAGCCTAGCATGAAATTAAGCTGGGCAAATATTAAATTGAGCGAGCCTAGTATGAAATTAAGCTAGGAAAATATTAAATTGAGTGAGCTTAGCATGAAATTGAGTTAGGCAAACATTAAATTGAGCAAGCCCAGCATGAAATTGAGCTGGGAAAACATTAAATTGAGAGAGCATAGCATGAAATTATCGAGGCAAATATTAAATTGATCGAGCCTAGCATGATATTTATCGAGGCAAACATTAAATTGAGTGAGCCTAGCTTGAAGTTGAGCTGGGCAAACATTAAATTAAGCGAGCCTAGCATGGAATTGAGGTGGGTAAACATTAAATTGAGCCAGCCTAGCATGAAATTTAGGTGGGAAAACATTAAATTGAGCGAGCCTAGCATGAAAATTATCAGGGCAAACATTAAATTGTGCCAGCCTTGCATGAAATGTATCTTGGCAAACATTAAATTGACCTTAGCTAGCATGAAATTAAGTTGGGCAAACATTAAATTGAGCGAGCCTAACATGAAATTGAGTTAGATAAACATCAAATTGAATGAGCCCAGCATGAAATTGAGTGAGCCCTAACCTGAAATTGAGTGAGCTTCAAATGGAATTGAGCAAGTCTAAGACCCGACCCGAGTGCGTGGGTGTGTATGTGTGTGTATGAGTGTGCATTTCATTTCTTTTATTCCTGCGGTCCTATCGGTCGAATCCTGACGATCAGAGACTCTCAGATAGTGTTTGCAGTCATCCTTAAGTCTGGTCATGAAGACCCGACTTAGATCGAGTCGAAACCTATGCCATCATGTCCATTTTGTCGTTGCTATTCCAACGCTGCGTCTTATGCATCCATCCGACGTGTAGATCATAATATGTAGGCTTTTTATTTCTATCCCTTGATCATGATTACGTAGCCCACCTATGGGTGGTGCACACATTTTTCTAGGTGGTCCCATCCCTTGACACAACTTTCTACACACACTACCCGCGCACTACTTAAACCCCATCTCCTACACCACCCACTACCCACACACTATCCATCCCTACTCTTAGCCTATGAGTCTATGAGAATTGTTTATATCACCATAGCTTCATGATGAATTTATGAACCCTAGGAGAGAGAAATCATGATGACTCTCTTTTCTAGTAATTTCTCTTCTCTTCCTCTCATTTCTCTTTACTCTCTTCTCTCTCTTCTCCTAGCAACACGTCCAAATGTCCCCACCCTCTCCTTCTATCCAGACCCTTCCCCTTCTGATCCCTTCCCATCCAGCCTTCAACAACTCATCTCACCCATTGAAACATGTTCCTTGGAGCATGAAGAGTATATTGATGTAACTTTGGAGTAGGATCCTTAAGAGGTGGGTGCATGTTCTTCAAATCTTTAGATTTCTTTACATTATAGCTATACTCCCTCTCTTCTTTCATATTAGAGCATATGGGGTCCATTAAGAGATGATGGTGGCCCCAAGACTCCATGGATGTGGTTTGAAACCCATCCTACATTGATTGCATGTGCATGTAACTTCATGCCTCATCCTTTCTTAGATCAGGGATCTTTGGGTCACTTAGACCCTTGATTCTTAGTGGAGATTAGATCTCCACCATAGATCTCTATTAGATAAGCTTGATCATGTAATATGTGCATCCTATGGCAATGAAATCTCCTTGTATGTGTGTGATGAAGGAAAGGACCTCAGTGAGACGAAGACCCTTCTCTTGTGGCCGATTTCTTCTCCTTTTCTTGATGAGAATATTTCTTATGAGTGTGTGGTCTACCTTATGGACCAACAAGATCCCAACCATTCATAGTGAGGGGACGTTTTCACAGTCCCTCCCATTGGACGTGTGGCCCCTAAATGCACAAAAAGGGGGGCATGTAAGCTTTTTTTGGTGATGTGATGATTTGGATATTTGTGGGGCCCACTTGGGTGGGCCACACCATGATTTTTAGAGGTAAACTCTCCATTTAATTTATGTTTGTAATTTATTTTTGTGAAGTATATGTTGCTGTCCAGTCTGTCTGGACAGATTTTGGACCATTTTGGGGCCTGATTTTTGGTCTTTTGGTGGGAACTTTGATGCCATCCAATGCATGATTCTTGAAGACTTATGTCCAACCTATAAGTCTACCAAATTTCAGCCCCATGTGACCCTAATTGAGGTCCTAAAGGTGTGGCCCAAGTGAGGTGGACAGTCTGGATTTTCTGGACTGTTCCAGCAGCAATATCAGTATGGAAATCCTTGAATATAAAATAATTGTCCCATTGGTGGGCCACATCCGTGGACCCCACCTTAGGGTACATATATGGGGGGACCTAAAAACTAATTTTTCCTAATTTTAGAGGCCTATAATCCACCTCATTGGAAGCTCAGATCAGGGCCTGTCTGAAATCTGCACTAAATAGATTTTGGGGACAATTAGTTTTCTTTAAATTAAATAAAAATACTTTTCCTATTCCAAAAATTCTGAAATTTTGTATAGAGGTGGCCCACCCATGGTAGGACCCACCTACTGATTTTTGGGGCCAACGGACCCCTATGCAATTCGTGGCGCAAGCTTGACTGGCCCACTAGGCTGGGACGCCCAGGCTGGGACATCTAGCCATGGTTGGCCGTCCACCCACTTTGTGGGCCCACCTTGATGTGTTGTGTATCCTTGCCGTCCATCTATTTGTGGTCCACGTGGGATGTGGCCCACCTTGTTGAGGATTTGTCCAATTTTTTGGGTTTCACTTTGATGTGTTTTGGGTTGGCTACCCAGGCCCATAGGACCGTCCACCTTGGGACACCTAGGCTTATTGGGCTGATGCTGGACATCCAGTCCAGCAGCATGGCCCACCTGATTTATGTGTATCTTCCATTCCCTTTAACTGGTGGGACCCACAAAGATATGTGTGGGTCAGCAGTGAGAAAAATACTTAGTCTATATTTATTATTGTTGACTCTAGCAAGCCTAGAAATAGGTGGGCTGGAAATTCAGCAATAGGCCCAAACTAGCTGCCCTTAACAGCATGTTTTGGGGCAGAAGGACCACCAGATTTAAGGATGTTTATGCACATAATCTTACTATTTCCTGATGTATATTTGGGCTTAATTAGTGCACATTTGAGGCCCACCCTAGTTGGGTTTTATTGTATCAATGTTCATAGCTATTTGTTGGATTTTCTGGGCCCATTTATCCTGGAACTTTCTAGATAGGCCCCTTGACCTATGGGCCTATATTTACTATTTATTATGATGGATTTGTGGGCCATAATATGTAAGTAGTTGGGCCCTTGGTTGCCCATCACAATGACCATTGCACTTGGGCGAAGTTGTGAGGCCCAACTCACTTAATATATGTATAAGGATTGCCCTTATGGTTGAATTACCGGGCTACCCATTAGGCCCACCATAATATGTGGGTTTATGACCTTTATGGTTGGGCCAAACCTTGCTTAAGGGGCAATTATATTGCCTATGAGTTGGGCTTTGAGTATAGCCCACTAGGCCATGAATTGCCTTAGGCCTTGGGCCTTGTTTCATATTCGAGTAGTGGCGGGCTATCTTTTGGGACCCAATTGAGGTTGGATGTCCTCTTTAGTAGCCGTAAGGTAGAACCATGGGTTATTATGGGTGGTTTAAGGCCCACCATAGGCGTCCATTAGGACCACTTATTCCTTTAGGCTTATATATGGCCCTTCTTAGCTTTGTGGGATACCCCAAAGTACTGGGCCCCCACTAGAGGTTTGTTCCTCAGATTTAATTATCTAAGTACCTAGAATTGATTCCCTCCTTGGGAAGGAGGAGTATGTTCTAAGTCATTATCTCCGTATGACACACCCTCATGACCCATATGCATCATTGAGTGATGGATTGCATTATGTGTGGTCATTAGGCTGATATGGTAGAGGGATGGAGTTTCCCTCTTGTACACATTGAGTGCTTGGAGCTAGTGCATGATTGGTACACGTGACTCATGCATCTAACATTGCATCTCATGGACATTATCGCCCTTGCTTCATCAGGGCCTTGCCTCCACTGGTATATTCATGGATGGCTGTATGGGGACACTAGAAATATATCATTTGAGCATTTAGGGTACATAGGATATCCCTGGGTGAAAGCCCCTAAACCTTCAAGGTACCTAGAAGATGCCTCAACGCCGTGACCGAGTGAAAATTAGGAGTGCCTGAGTTCCTTACACCGTTAGGCCGCGTCTCCCACTATCGTGTAGTCAGTTGAGATGGGGTGTAGCCTTACACGCCTAAGTGAGAAGGCATGACTAAGCTGAGTCTGACCAGCTCGTGAATGGGTCCGCTGAAAGTGCCCTAGTTTGTCAATTAGCGTGAGTGTTGAGTCAGCTAGACAGAGAAGCTCCATAGGAAGATCAATCGACCGTCTGCCTCAACTAGATGTGGGCCCAAACTTGCCACAGGTAAATCACAGCCTCACATCCCATGTCCCAAAACATGAGGTAATTAAAACCATTAAAATTAATTAGAATATCACAGGGTTTTTGGGTTAGAAAACTTTTTTCAAACTTTAGAAAAATTTCTAAGTTTTCTGCCATTATCGATTTATCGATAGACTGATCGATGTAATCGAAAAGTGCTGTCGATGTCCTCGAAACTAACTCTATAATATCGAAATGAGGACATAAGATGTCCAGCAACTGCATATACGTCTGGACAGAATTATCGATGTATCGATAGCCATATCGATATCATCGAAATTTAAATTTTGAGTCTATCAAAGTTAACTTGATAAAATCAACATCATATATGTTGTGTCCAAAGTTCTACTAAGACAAATCATGAGATCTTCGATATATCGAAGTACTCCTCGATATCCATGAAATTTAAACTTTGATGATATCGGAAGCCCTTCGATGAGATCAGATTGGACACTCTGTTTTCCAGCAATATTTTTAGGTTGTTTTATCTTGGATCAAGGGTCACTTGATAAAATCGAGATTTAAATATCGATGATATCGAGTCTGGGTCGATTGCATCGAGAATGGACATAAGCTGTCCAACAAGCTTAACTGGAAAATCCTTTGGATTTATTGATGCATCAACACGATTATCGATATCATCAACATTCAAATTCTGATGATATCAAGTGTACCCCGATCATACTTTTGACCTGAAATATTTCAAAGGTGAGTCTCTCTCATTTTCAAATGTTGAGGAATCGAACCTCGTGTCGATGAAATCGGAGTTTAAAATCCGATGACATCGACGTATGTTCTATTTCCTCGACTAGCTGGTAAAAGGTTTCAAAAGTGTTTGACAATTGAGTTTTGTCATCAAGCGGCCTGTCGATGCAATCGAGAGTATATGCTCGATTATATCGATCCTGCTCGATGATATCGAACTCTATCATAAATGTAGCCATTTTATATCCGTTGGAACCTTTTGCCTATTTATAGAGAGCTTGTCTTTAGTTACTAGCAGAGAGAGAATAGAGAGTGCTTTTATGTGTTTAACCCTAGATCATATACCCTAAGCCTTCTCTCTGATTAGAGTTCATCCTCCAATCCACCCTCATCATTGACATTTGATAGAGTGGATTGGGGAATGAATTTTCGCATTCAAGGATACTCTAACTACCACCTTAATGACAAATCATTAAGCTGGGATGCCTTAAATGTATAGATGATTGGAATCGCTCTATCTCCCTTATAGAAAAATACTTGAGAATAGGATTCCATCATTACCTTGACCCAACCCATTTCCATGTATTGGTACATCTTCTGAGTTGTGGTTCAAGGAATCAGAAGACTCTTCATCATCAAAGGAGGAGATCTTCGACAATGCGCTAAACGGGGCTTATCTACTTATCCGTAAGTCATTAGAGTCTAGAGGACCCTTGTGATTATTCCTTTGTACGATTGGGTCTAAGGTGTTTCTCACTCCTTGCAAGCCCTCGTAGGAGGCCTCCTGTCACCTCCCAAACCTGAAAATAAGATTTATAGAAATCTCGATTGCTGAATTCGGTGCCGACAGCCTCCATAGTGCCCTATTCTCGGCTCCCCGCAGCCAAATGCCAGGTTCCAATCCTGAGATCCTATAAGGAGGATTTTCTAATATACATTTATCTCGTAAGAGGTATAACCGTAAGTTTATTCAAATCATAAAGGTAACATCATCATCACATATCCACTAATATAAACATTTGAATACAATGCTGAAAGGGAACTACATATGCTAAAATCAAAACTCTAGAAATCAGCTACATGCTCCAAGCTCCACGCTACTACAACCTAAGATCACCTGCACACATCTATCGTGCATAAGCTTATAAAATCTTAGGGGGAGTGTAAATGTATGCACAAGATAAGTGCCAAGCATTCAATATAATGCCATAATTATACAATATTGGAAATACTGGTAAGATAATGAATCATACGATATCAGAGTAAGCAAAAATATTGAAAAGTCCATGAGTCAAACAATATCAAAGTACACAATACAGATGAGCTATGCAAATGAGGAGTCATAAAGAGCCAAATATCAGATGCTGAGGATGCAATGCAATATACAATTCCTGATGAGTTCACGAATACTATTAGTTGTATATAGACCATATAAGTACCGAAACACAGTAACCCAAAATGCCATATGCCGCGGATGTAATGAAATATGTAGTGCGAATGGAATGACCATGGTGGAGTGTAAAGTCGGGATGATAGTACGTATAATTACAGGCTATGGGGTCCATCATAAGGGTCTTCTACCCAAACCAGTCCTATACCTAATTTGGATAGGCAGACTCAATGTGGTTAACTCCTGATCTCAGGTTAGTCATGCGCCTTAACTGAAATCCTGGCCATTGTGAAGGTACACATAACTAATAGTTGTGCACCACCAACCCGAGTGGATAGTGAATGAATGAATGAATGAGTATGCAACTCCTACTCAATAAGTCCTCATATTAGTACTGTTCATCTCTAGGATCATCACTGGGGTCTAGTACACTTTACACCAGCTTGTCTCCTCATCAAGCGCACAACTGGGTAAGTGGAAGAGACCTCACTATCCACTTGGCTAGCAGTCAGCTAATATCTACTCGGCACGTTGATAGCGGACCCATTCACAAGCTATTCAAACTCAGCCTAGCTATGCTTACTCCTTCAGGTGGGTAAGGTCATACCCCCTCCCAACCGACCATGACACAGTGGGAGACACGGCCTACTGGTATACAACCCTTATGCACTCATATATATCCACTTGGTGTTGATGTTGGGGTATCCTTTGGTACCAAGAGGGTTTAAGAATTTTCATCCAGGGTCATCTATGGAAGCTCGATATTAATAACATATTTTCGGTGTCCCATCTGGCCATCCATGATATGCCTGTGGAGGTTACGACCCTGATGTAGGTAGGGCGTACAGTAATCATAACACATAATGTCAGATGCATGAATCATACAATCCAGTCATCCATCAATCCTGCGTATACCGTGCGCTCATGTGAGAATCTCCCCTTATCAGGGAGTCTCATAACAATCTGCCTAATGACACATGCAATGGTCAGCCACATCTCATGACAAACATGTAAATGATGCATATGGACATGTATCATGATGCTATGCTGTCACATACTCATAATCGGTATCAATAATCGGCATCGACAATCGGCCTCGACAATGTGGACAATCAGAATTAGCCTCGATAGTTGGCCTCGACAAATATGGGCCGTATATACATCACAATGGGCCTCTACAATTAGAATTAGCCTCGATAATCGGCCTCGACAATCGGAATCAGCCTTGATAGTTGGAATCAACCTCGATAATTAGAATTGGCCTCGATAATCGGCCTTGACAATCGGAATCAGTCTCAACAATCAAAATCAGCCTCAATAATCGGGGCCGACTTCAACAATCGGAATCGGCCTCGATAATCAGAATCAGCCTCAATAATCGTAATCGGCCTTGACAATTAGATTAGCCTCGACAATCAGCCTCGATAATCAGAATCGGCCTCAACAATCGGGGTTAGCCTTGATAATCGGAATCAGCCTCAACAATCCAGGTCAGCCTCGACAATCAGAATCGACCTCGATAATCAGAATCAGCCTCAATAATTACAATCAGCCTCGACAATCGGATCGGCCTCGACAATTGGAATCAGCCTCAATAGTCGAAATTGGCCTCAATAATCACAATCAGCCTCGACAATCGGATTGACCTTAATAATCGGCCTAAGGGAAGGTCATAATGTGGATGTCTAACCATCATTGCCCAACAATGTGGACCTTTAACCAACATTTCTCCCAAGGAATAACCCTCATAGGGCCAATCATATAATGGGCCCACGGCCTCATATAAAGGCCTAATATACATCATGGGCCTCAATTACATCAAATCGGCTGAATCAAGTGGGCCGATATAAATGGGTCAAATCAAATGGGCCGAGTCAATTGAACCAAATCAATGGGCCTAATCAAATGGGTCAAGTCGAATGGGCCAAATCAAATGGGCCGAATCAAATGGGCTGATTAAGTGGGCCAAATTCAATGGGCCAATACAGATGGGCTAAATAAATGGGCCAAATTCAATGGGCCAATACAAATGGGCCGATTAGATTGGCCAATACAGATGGGTCGAATTCAATGGGCTAATACAAATGGGCTTAGGACATAAAACTATGGGCCAATACGGATGGGCCGATTAGATTGGCCAATACAGATGGGTCGAATTCAATGGGCTGATACAAATGGGCTTAGGACATAAAACTATGGGCCTTTACCCATGGGCTCCAAATACATCACCATGGCCTCAACCTATGAGCCCTGAATACATGGTATTAGGCCTCCCAAATATAACAAGTAGGCTACACAACTTGGGCCGCGCCATTCATCCATCTATAGCTATCATTTTAAAGCATTATCCAAATAATGAATTAGATCAAAAGATCATCTGGACCATACCACAAATGGCAGTGGTGTTAATAATTTTCATGGTTGAATTTTTAGTGGGCTCACCATAGTGTTTATTTTCCTATCTTGTCTGTTCCCAAGGTCACAAAGACTTGGACAGGGGGAAGGAACAAATATCATATTAATTCATAACTTTTGTAAACCAAAATGGGATTCCAATGGTAGACGGTCAAACCCACTATTTGTTGTAGTGTGGTCCATCTAATAACTGGATCTATCTTATTTTTAGTCTCAAGCCTTGAGACAAGCACGCCAGATGAATGGACGGTTAGGTTGGATCATATGCATCAGGGGTGGGGTCCACGAGCATGGCCCACCAAACTGGGCAAGCCAAATGGATGGACGGTTGGATGAGATCCATCCATCAGTAGGAATCCCACCATCTAGACCTCTGGACGGTGAGGATCTCACCTCACGTCAGCTACAGCTGACATCAATACAGCTGCTAGATAGCTATTGTAGGTATGGTGGGTCCCACAAATTTTGGATGGATGGGGTGAATCTCATGCCTGCTGCACATATCTGGTGGGACCTATAAGCTGCAGACGTCAGCTTCAAGGTACATATAAAATAATATAATATAGTATCATATAATATAATATAATATAATATAATATATTATAATATACATATCATACATGACTTACAAAAAGGCCACTGTCTAGACCTTAGGGTGCTCTGGACGGTGCTGATCTTGTGCATGAAATCATGGTGGGTCCACATGTGAGGGTGGCCCACCATAGCTAATATATTAATATAATATATTATAATATAAGATTATATATATTATATATATACTATATATAAAAGATAATATATTATATCATACTATTATAACAAAACAAGAAGGCTTCCAGCGCCCAGAGCCTATCTGGACACTGGATGGTTGGTTGGATACTAACGTCCAGTAGGGTGGGTCCATGTGGTGTGGCCCACCAAATATCCCTAATTTTTGTTTTGTTTTGCTATGGTACATATGCAACACGAACAAATGGTGGGGTCCACACTAGTGGGCCTCCACTGATTAATCTGATGTTTGTATTTTTCCTTAATCCAAGGCGGCGAGTCGGGCCCCAACAAATGGACGGTCCAAATTAAGTGGGCTGCAAACGATCACAAAATGAGAAAAAAAATAGAGAGAGAAAAGCGTGAAGGGGAGGGACCCCGCCACTAATGGGCCCTCCTTTATACAATGCATACATCATGTGGGTCCCACATCAAGTAGGCCCTAAGATTTAAAATCAATGGTGGATCACCCACCTATCGACCTTCTCCTTAGCTCCTTAAACTCTTATGCTCCTTGGCTTGTCTTTTGATGGAGGTTGATGAAGAACGAAGGGTTGAGATGGGAGATAAGAGAGTGAAAAAGTGGGCCACACATGTTTTGGAAGAGAGAGCTTGGACGTTGGAAGCTCTTATAGGATTTGAGAAATTGTTAGAGAATGAGAGAGAGAGAGAGAGAGAGAGAGAGAGAGAGAGAGAGAGAGAGAGAGAGAGAGAGAGAGAGAGAGAGAGAGAGATGATGGATTGATATAGGATGAGTGAAATGGGTGTTGTAAGGAAGGGGAATGGGAAAACATGGGTTTATTGGAAATTTTGGTAAAATAGGGATGGGTAGGGAGAGAGAGAGTTGACTTAGGAAAAAGAAGGGATGGGTATTGGTACTTGGGATAGGGTGAGGTGGCATTTAGGTATGGTGGAGTACTTGATTTGATGTGACATGTTGTGGAGATTCTCTCAGAATTCACAACGTGTGGCATTTCTTCGAAATAAACGTGGGGCCACATCTTCTAGCCTAGGTATCGGATTGGTACGTGAGTCACGATGTTGTAACTGTGGTGACGATGTGGTCGCTAGGATATAACTTTCGGGTCGAGCTGATTTCGATATGTAGGAGTCGGTTTAAGATCACGCGTAAACATCGAATACAAGTCGAGGGTTGCTAGAATTCGACCAGAAGGACCGCAGAAGCCTATAGAACGGTACGGACTAGGATACGAGCCTTACATCTCTGGCGGGAGTATACGTGGTGGGTGCTTTGTGTTGACCCTTGCTCTGTGGAGAGCATAAACTGTTAGGTCCTTGTAGTAGGTCCTTGACTAGTGTGCCTAAAAGCGGGTGCTTTGTGTTGACCGTTGCTCGTGAGAGCATAAACTTGTGAGGTTACTTGAGTGGATCCTTGGCCAGTGTGCCTAAAATTGGGTGCTATGTGTTGAACCTTGCACGTGGGAGCATAAACTGTCAGCCTAGATGTCGGTTGTACTGGTTAGAGGTGAACCTGATTTAAAACCTCTGGTTTGAGGTGAACCTGTTGTGAAACCTCCTTAGTGAAATACGGTTTTGTAACGCCCTGAAAATCGGGGGTCGAGTAGAAGCTCAGCTCCTGAGTTTCAATGCATCACTTATATAATATAGATAATGATGATTGAATGTTGTCCATATTAATGCATTAAACATGAGAGGGATTAGACCAAAACAACATATCATACTCTACAGACAGTTAAATTTCACAAGCGAAAGACTGTGATAGATATATAAAATATATAAACTGTTGTAGGTCTCCAGAGTGTGATGTTGATGTTACTAGGTTAAATATATACAGGTATACTAAAAAAATGAACAAGATGAATATACATGGGTGTTCCCAATAGTGCAAATTAACAAGTGTAATGGCGTCTAATCAACATCCTTGTGACCCGGTTGATCAGAACATGGTTTGCATAGACCCGCCTGATAACTACATATAGGAGAAACCCTTATCATCATAAAAGTCCGGCTCTGCCTCGCAAGCATCTCTATCATCTGAAACTAACATAGGGACTGGTTGGTGTTTCAAACACAGTCCCATAACGTGGGAGTGAGTGATCAACTTAGTGGAATAAAAAAGTAAAGGTTAACATGTTATCAATTCAGTCAAGTAATAATGATAACGTAATACAACAATTAAGTCTTAAGTACTCTTGTTAATGTAAGAATGATATGAATTTAATGATGCATGCCCTCGCCTATACTCCCTCAGTGACTTCATCATACGATCGTGGCATGCAACACTCCCTCAGTGCTTGACTTGCAATGCTAAACACACACGTAATGCGGAGCATGCAACATGATTAGATAGGTTCTTACTTAGGTTTATTCATACAGCAGGATTGGGAAGCTAAGGTACCTCCCTTATATCAATTCCCCAAACAATGATCCATTCTAGGGTCGTCAGTCCAAGTAAATCTCATACGATGTTACGGTTCTAGGTCACTACAAGATGGCTCATCACCAAATCAGTGTTGCTCGTGCGGAAAACACATCACATGCACAGAACGCGACAACTGATCAGTGTAGGCCTAGTTATACTTTAATGCTTCGGAAAGACTCATCGCCTCAATGCAGACTCAGAGTATGTTCGAGGTCACTACCAATGACTCGTCGCCACGTCGTACGCCGACAGCTCGAATACAGTGTCCCATACCACCATATTTGGCTCACGAGTTTGGGTTGCTCACTGGTCACTACGGGGAGGCTCGTGGCCTCAGCGTAGGACGACAGCTCGACCACGGTGTCCCATATCACCATGTCGGACTCATGAGTCTTAGCAGATCGAGGTACCAAGGTTAGAGGGGCTTTTCACTGGTAAGTTTGGTACCTTAGGTTCAAGCAGTGGCATCCATACATGGTGAACATACATTGGGCCAATCGGGTTACTTAACTAGCTCGACTGGTACGAGTGTACGCTGAAGTAGCTAACAAGGTACCACTGTCGACAACCATTGCACGACTCGGATTCATCGAACGTATTAATTGTGGCAAGATTAGCTCAACCACTCAAATAGGAATTGTTACCGATTGCCTGGACTACGTCGTAGTCCCAGTCACATTCAAATGCAATAGGCATTCATATGTACTAGTTAAGATAGCATGAAGCAACCAATTCAGATATAAATCTCATTTAAACATTTTAACAAACACATAGAGTACATGTTAACATACATAAACATTTCATCCATATATCACATAGCAGCGAGGTAGATTACATGCAGGAAGCTATAATTATAAATAAGGTAATCGAGAATCCTATCTCAATACCTTGATTAAACACATTTCATCAAGCATTTTCTCATTTAAGCATTTTATCAAACACTTAGAATACACATATTAATATACATGTAATAAACTAGTTATAATATATTTCAAGCCAAATCCTTTCACAAAGGACTTGTCAGACATGCAACAGTCATGTATTCTCAATCAATGGACCTAACAAGCATAAATTATCATTCCATATTCATTCACACATTTCAACAAACACATGAAATGCATTATATTTCACATAGTTCACATATATATGTAATATATGAAAATCATTGCATATAAGCACATGTGACAGCAATCAAGTCAGTCATAAATCATTACTGACATTGAAAACCTTGAAAACCATAACCTAAACATTTATAGTCCGTACCTTAAACCAGAAAATGCGAAACAGATATGATTTAGACGATAAGTCTTCGTTAACGGCGAATAGGCAACCTAAGGCATGAATGAGGTTAGCTACATCAACACTTAGACTATTCTAAGTTCCAAAACAGGTTAGGGTTTGATTATCTTACCCAAAAATGGAATTAGAATCACCAAAATAACGATTCAGATGCGATGGATTAGGCCCATAGAGTAGTTGGGAAGAATCCCAAGATGAATCACCAACTTCACTCTCACTTTCTCTCTTTCTTAGCTAGGGTTTGAGAATTCGTATGTAATTTGTGAGAGAGGATTTAAGGTCCTTATATAGACCCAAAATTGATAAAATTAGTCTCACGGCCATGGTATACTTAGGTTATAACCAAATCAGGCTTATTCTGATCCAACGGAGTATTTCTGGAGGTCCCTTTACTGAATGTGGTCGGACTTAAGCTCACAATTATTGGATCTTGATCAAGTTAAGTTTTTAGTACGATCGGGTTTTCAGATCGACCGTGGCGGACCAGTTTCAGTTCAACGGTCATCGAAACTCGATCAGGGCCACAAGTATATTGGAATATGTGGGCCATCTTCCCTGATTCGAGGGTGAATTTGGGT
Source organism: Magnolia kwangsiensis (assembly GCA_037074715.1). NCBI lineage: Eukaryota > Viridiplantae > Streptophyta > Magnoliopsida > Magnoliales > Magnoliaceae > Magnolia > Magnolia kwangsiensis. The sequence goes on from CM073583.1 coordinate 49,826,267, forward strand.
CAGAATCCAATGGTCAGAATGCTTATAAATGGCGCGTAAGCGACATGACTCAAATTACTTAAATTTATATTTAATTTCTAAATAGATTAACCTTTCTCACGCTCTTCGCTCTGGACTCAAGCAAATCGTCTCATGACCTCATCTGGACTGGATTTTTAAGGTGATAGTCAAGTCCAACTAGGCATTCATAATTGTCTAAGTTTATCGCTATCGGACTTTCGATGTGCGGTCCAGGTCCGTTACAGAGTTTCACGGTGCTCCTAAGAGCAACTAGGTTTAGAGATTGATCCTAAGTTTCTAGGTAATGTAGAATTAGTGGTCCTACTCATTTTGGGTCTTTTATTTCATATTTAAAGTGGTTCAAGCTAATTCTACTGAGTATTTAATTTAGTACTTAACCAAATATTATCCTAATTTTTGGTACTTCTAGTTATTATATTATTTTAATTATTTTTATAATATTTCATCATCAATTTTACCCCATCTCTACCAAATTTCGTTAGATTTTGTGTTATAGAAAAAGTTTAAAAATTCCAGAAGCAGCAGCTATCCAACAAGTGATTTTTGGACAGTTGTCACAACGACCTATTTTAAACTATATTAAATATTTTATTATATTTTTTAATTATTTGTATATAAAATTAGACTCATTTAGCTTCAATATAAATTTTAAATCACATAAATCAGATTTATAACGAGAGAGATATAATATTTCAAAGTTGGACAAAATGGGTAGAAAAAATGCAGAAAACAGGCCACCCGACCATTGTATAGACGAGGCCTCGCCAAACCGGCGAGCCCCTCGCCAGTCACTGGACATATGGGCGAGGGCTTGCTGCAGGGGCGAGGTCCTCTCCCCCCGGGGGGGATGCTGAAAATATGTGAGACCCACCTCGAGTCCCCCCGAATTGAGTCGTTTTGGCCCACGAGTCCGTCGAGACATTTATCGGGTCTTATTTACAAATCGAAATGAGTTACGCTACCTACAATATATGATTTTGGGATAGAAGAAGCTAATATATCCAATTAAACTATATATACCATGAGATTTTAAAAATATAATATTCTAAATCTCATTTTATTCATGTATTTACCATTTATAGTAAGTTTTAGTTTAAGTATAGTTCTTCACCATTTAAACTCTAGGATTTGTGTCTAATATGAAAGTACTTGGAGAAATTTGAAGAATGAGGTGGTGAAAGGTGAAATTTCGAAGGAAATGGGTTGAAAAGCTATTTTTTAACTTTAGGATTGAGCTTTGAGAGTATTATAGTTGACCCATTGCCTAAGGATGTCTAATTCCAGGTTGGCAAAAATTCAGAGTGTTACAATCTACCCCCCTTAAAAATAATTTCGTCCCTGAAATTGGCTAAGGGTAATGAGTAAAGATTCTATTATTCATTTCGCCTAAGCTTTACTGATTTCAAGTTTATATGCATGGTGAGGTATATACATCTATACTAGTCTGGTGCATTTTTGTCTATCCTCCTTAAACATTTACTCTTTATCTCTTGTTTATACCCTGATGGTTTGCTACAATTTATTTCTTTATCTATTTGGGGTCTTGACGATGATTCCCATCTACTTAGAGTAAGATATATGTTTTCAATGGTTGACCAATACGGAGAGATGGTTGTAGTGGGCTTGATCTCAATACTTCGATCACCTACCTGACCAAGGTAGAAGGCTCATCCTATCCCTTCCTAGTCTTGGTAGATCCTGGTCTTTTGCTTGCTCAAAGCAATGAGTCTATTGGTAATCTGCCAGGATTGAGAATTGGGTCAAGCCGCGAATGTTTCGCAGTTATATATTTTTGTAACTCTGTAGTCTGATCACTCTAAAAGCTTCGAGAATGCCTAACATTAAAAGGTTCAAATTTCCTAATTATACGGTTGCCCTTTGGGTCTTGGTCTAAGAAGGTCCTCGCCTTAATCTATGCCTAAGGTAGGGGTTAATAAACACCTTAATAGATCATCCTAAAGGGTTTCTAATCGTATAGAATTGGTCAAGGCTTCTATTATGTTCGTATTTAACGTGCACATTATAGATACACTAACCTTAATTATTATAATTCATCTCGTACCCATTGTTAGGCCCATTCTTTAATATGGACTGGTTTAATACTTGAATCCTAATTGGTTTCCTTCAATAACTTCATTCTTGACAGTCTAAGGAAGGCATGGGTCAGTGGGGCATGGGTATTCTTAATCAATGGACCTAGCAAGCATAAATCATCATTCCATATTCATTCACACATTTCAACAAACACATGGAATGCATTATATTCCACATAGTTCACATATATATGTAATATACGAAAATTATTGCATCTAAGAACAGGTGACAACAATCAAGTCAGTCATAAATCATTACTGACATTGAAAGCCTTGAAAACCATAACCTAAACATTTATAGTCCGCACCTTAAACCATAAAATGCGAAACAGATATGATTTAGATGATAAGTCTTCGTCAACGGCGAATAGGTAACCTAAGGCATGAATTAGGTTAGCTACATCAATACTTAGACTATTCTAAGTTCTAAAACAGGTAAGGGTTTGATTGTCTTACCCAAAAATAGAATTAGAATCACCGGAATAACGATTCAGATGTGATGGATTAGGCACATAGAGTAGCTGGAAAGAATCCCACGATGAATCACCAACTTCACTCTCACTTTCTCTCTCTTTCTTAGCCAGGGTTTGAGAATTCGTATGGAATTTGTGAGAGAGGGTTTAAAGTCCTTATATTGGCCCAAAACTGACGAAATTAGTCTCAGGGCCATGATATACTTAGGTTATAACCAAATCAGGCTGATTCTGATCCAACGGAGTGTTTCTGGAGGTCCCTTTATTGAATGTGGTCGGACTTAAGCTCACAATTATTGGATCTTGATCAAGTTAAGTTTTCAGTCCGATCGGGTTTCTAGATCGACCGTGGCGGGCCAGTTTCAGTTCAGCAGTCATCGAAACTTGATCAGGGCCACAAGTATATTGGTATATGTAGGCCATCTTCCCTGATCTGAGGGTAAATTTGGGTCAGAATGCTTATAAATGGTGCACAAGCAACACGACTCAAATTTCTTAAATTTATATTTAATTTCTAAATAAATTCACCTTTCTCACACTCTTCACTCCGGACTCATGAAAATCATCTCAGGACTTCTGGACTTGATTTTTGAGGTGATAGTCAAGTCCAACTAGGCGGTCATAATTTTCTAAGTTCATCATTATCGGACTTTCGACGTGCGGTCCAGGTCCATTACGGAGTTTCACAGTGCTTCCTAGAGCAAATGGGTTTAAAGATTGATCATAGGTTTCTAGGTAACGTAGAATTAGCGGTCCTACTCATTTTAGGTCTTGTATTTCATATTTAAAGTGGTTCAAGCTAATTCTACTGAGTATTCAATATAGTACTTAACCAAATTCTACCCTAATTATGGCAGAATACGGTCCTGGGGCCATTCTATGACCTATTTTTTATACTTCTAATTATTATATTATTTTAATTATTTTTTTAGTAGTTCATCATCAAGTTTACCCTATCTCCACCAAATTTTATTTAATTTCGTATTATAGAAAAATTCTAAAAATTACAGAAGCAGCAGCTGTCCAACAAGTAATTTTTCGACAGTTGTCACAACAACCTATTTTAAACTATATTAGTTATTTTATTATATTTTTACTTATGTTTATATAAAACTAGACTCATTTAGGTTCAATATAATTTTTGAATCACCTAAATCGAAGTTATAATGAGGAAGATATGATTTTTCAAAATTGGATGAAACATGCAGAAAACATGCAGAAAACGGGCCACTCAACCGCTGTACGGACGAGGCCTCGCCAAACCGGCGAGCCCCTCGCTGGTCACTAGACATATGGGTGAGGGCTTGCCCCAGGGGCAAGGTCCCCCCCGGGGATGTCGGAAACATGTGGGACCCACCTCGGGTCCCCCCGAATTGAGTTGTTTGGGCCCATGAGTCCTTTGAGGCATTTATCGGGTTCATTGGCAAACTGGAATGAGTTATATGACATATAATATATGATTTTGGGGTAGGAGAAGCTAATATATTCAAATAAACTATCTATATCATGAAATTATAAAAATTCAATAGTCTAAATCCCATTTTATTCATGTATTTACCATTTACAGTAAGTTTTAGTTTAAGTATAGTTCTTCATGATTTAAACTCTAGGATTTGTGTCTAATATGAAAGTACTTAGAGAAATCTGAAGAATGAGGTGATGAAAGGTGAAATTTCGAAGAAAATGGGTTAAAAAGTGATTTTTTGACTTTAGGATTGAGCTTTGAGAGTGTTATGGTTGACCCATTACCTAAGGACGTCTAATTCTAGGTTGACAAAAATCTGGGGTGTTACAGGTACACTCAAGGGTTGAGTGCATTTACCGGGAGTGGAGTAGATAAGTAGTCAAACCACTATAAAAATGACTGTGTTTGTGATTGCTATTGTCTTTCATTCCTTATGTGATTATACGAGTTCATAATTGATTATCTAAGATCACATTTCACACACACAGTCACATCCATGATAACTGTTAATTCACATCTTGTTTATCTTTCTAGTTGTATGATTGGATCCTCTATCTGACTTGGAAGCCGGTAGAGTTATTTTTAAGTAATCCTAATGAATGGTTGTTGTTAAGATGAGAGTGATAGAATTTTAAATTGTTATAAAATATTAAAAAGTCCTATTCACCCCCCTCTAGGACATATTGGCATATTCCTACTTCAACTAAAGCGATCATTACTGCAATTTCAATTGGTATCAGAGCGGGTCTCTCTTACGGGCTTCACTGCTTAGAGAGTGATCTTGACTGAAGTTGGTAATATGGCTAAAGGAGAGGGCTCATTGGTCACTAGACCTCCAATATTTAATGGATCAAATTATGCATACTGGAAGGATAGAATGCACTACTTTCTGAGATCTTTGGATCATGATATTTGGGACGTTGTTGAAAGAGGATATGTGCCACCTACTGAACAAGTAGTACTTGATAATGGCACAGCTTTCACCAAACCAAAATCTAAAGAAATGTGGACAGTATTCGATAAAGAAAAATAAACATCTGAAGCTAATGTTATAAATTCTATCTACTGTGCTGTGTCCCAAGACATTTTCAATCATATCAGTATGTGTGGGACAACTAAAGAAGCATCGAATTTGTTGGAAACAACCCATGAAGGAACAAACACTGTGAAGAGATCCAATCTACAACTCTTAACATCACAGTTCGAAACTCTCAGAATGGAAGAGCATGAGACCTTCATGGAGTTTTTCACAAAACTGAATATCATTTACAACTCCATGGGTGGATTAGGTGAGAAATTTTTGGTCCTAAAAATCTGTAGAAAAATACTAAGATCATTACTGGAACGATTCAATCCTAAAGTAACAACCATTGAAGAATGTAAGAACATAGATGAAATGAAAGTAGAAGAACTGGTAGGTTTCCTACAAACATTCGAACTACACTTCAAACAAACCCCAAAATCCAAAACCACTGTCCTCAAAACTTCCAAAAATACAACAAATGAGGACATTAAAAGTGAAAGAGAAAATAAAGATGAAGAAATGGCTCTATTGGCACAATGGTTCAGATAATTCTTTCAGAAAAATTGTGATCGTCCTTTTAAAGGAAGAAAGGTGGACAACAGATAATTTGCAGGTAATTTTGGTAAAAAGACCGAGGAACCATAATGTTATGCCTGTCAAAAATTTGGACACCTATCTGTTGAATGCCCAAATAGAAAAACTAAGGGTAAAGCAATGGCTGCCACATGGGTTGATATAGAAGAGTCTAATTCAGAATCTAACGACTCAGAGAGCGATGGAGATCAAAAAATTTTAAAAATTCTTATGGTCTCCACTGCTCCAATCATTCCCATTAAAATTGAGAACGAGGAAGAACTGCAAGCCACTGAATCATTCCATCAGATAATGAAGAAACTGAAAAGGAAAAAGAAGAAGAACAGAATAAACTACAAGATTCTTACAATCGACTTTACATCCATAGCACCAACATTGTTAGAAGACTTGAAATGTCTGAAAACAAAAAGGAATTGCTACAAAAAGATCTGGATAAAACTTTAAAAATTAATACACATCTACTCAATGATTTACTGCAATATTATTCAGATAATGATAGATTTGAAAGAATCAACACCTTCCTGAAAACCGAGTCAGAAAAACTAAACAAACTAGTTGAGCTATTAAAAGACAAAAATATGCTCCTTCAAAATGAAAATCATACACTTCTATTTGATTTAGAAGAATCCAAAAAAATAGCAAAGCTAAATTATAAGTTTTCCCAGAGTGGTGAGAAGTTAGAAAAACTCTTAGGTATGGGAAGACTTGGAAAGGACAAGAGTGGCTTAGGATATGATAAATTTAAAACAAAAACTAGAAATGCAGCACCAATGGCTGAAAAATCTACTGTTTCAGGAAGTAACACAAGAACTACTCCAGTCTGTCATTTATGTGGTGATTTGGGTCATTATAAGTTTGAATGCTTGACACCTAGGAGGACACAATAGAATTCTAGGAAAAATCATTTTGGTAAATTCAAACCAATCGAAAAAATACAAGATGTCAGAAGCTCACCTAGGAGTTTGGATAAAAGAAATACACATCCATCACCACCTAAAATGAATGACAGAATGAAGGAGTTATTGAATGTTAAGTTAAACAAGAAAACTAATTCTATCACAGTAAAAAATTCTGTCACAAAAAGGATAGTGAAAGAAAAGACAAGTCCGGATCATGCATCTAGTTCTGGATAGCGGCTGAAATGATGCAATTTTTGTTGAACTCTTAATGCTATATCTAAGGTCTCTCACCTCATCGTTTATATATAAACATCTTGATGTTTATAATTTTTAGTTGTACATTGTTTGTAATTTTTGCTGTGTATGCTAGTTAATATAAAGAAATACTTTTCTATACATAAGATTGTCGATATGCTAATAAATGGCAAATATACATCTTCGATATATTTATCAATAATTCATGGGCTCTCTCAATTAAATCGATCAAGGATAGAGATCATCGACACTTATTTGGAATATGAGAATTCGTATCATCGAGAATGTTATCGAAGGTAGTCTCGATAACATTGAATGGGGTCAATTGATATCATCGAAAAGACGTTCGATGATATTAAAGAGTGAAGGTCGATAAAAAGCAGTCGAGCGGGAAAAATCATATTTCCTTTCTAAAAAGTATTTTTTCTTTCCTTGCTCTCCCCTTTAGTCGGAGGTTCGTCAATGGGTTCCAGACGTTCCTCAAATTAGGAAATACTCCTTCCATTCTCTCTCCACTATAAAGATTTCATTTAGATCTTGTTAGGGTATTTCCTGATCTTCAAAAGAAACTTTTCTCCTCTATCTCCAATATCTTCAAAACCCTTTTATGAGAATTAAAAATTGGGAAAGGACAAATGAAATCGTCTGGGCTAGGGGAATCTTCGCGATCATCCTGACAGAAAGTTCTTACTTCAAGGGAAAGGGAAAGAGCTATTGATCGTGGGACTCCCACTCGCCAGCGAACATGACCGACTGCATGCGGCGAGCCCCAATCCGGCGCTCCGACGTCTCCTCTTGCTAGAGTGAATCCGGCGCTGGCAAAGTACACTGGTTGGAAGTAATTTTTTGAAAGAAGGGTCGACAGGGAATGTCTACAACCGTATAATCTGGAACCCTTGTTAGCCGAAATCGGATGGCTTCTTCTACTCGATTTTGGGGGTCCTTGTCACTATGAACGGACCTACCATTTCTTTACTGCATGTCATTTGCTAGTGTCTGATCCTCTGTCCATCACGGTTTCTGTTGATAGCGATGATGTAGATGAAAAGTCCAAGCTAAATGTCCTAGAGGGGGGGGGGGGGGGGGGTGTGAATAGGACTATGGTAAATTAAAAATGATAACAGCGGAATAAAACAACAAGATAGCCAAGTAAAGGAAAGATAACATTCCATAATACAGAATGTAAAGCAACCTCAAATTCAAGTATTGAAAGGTTGATACAAATGTTGTTCTAAGGACAATCTTACACCAAAAACTGAGGTTTATGGTAGGACAACCTTATTTCTAGAACTGTTTGTGTATCAAAATCCCAAACCCAAGAGGAATAAAAAAGAAATAGCAAGAATAGAAATTCTAAACTATTACAACATTCCCACAAAGCTTGAAATGAAAGATTACAACATTCACATCCACATATACATCCCACAAACTTAAGAAATAAAAGATACAGAAAATAAATCACACAACCACAACACACAAAGAATTATAGTGGTTCGCCTGTGTGTACACCAACTGTTAAACAACAGCCACATAGCTACTCCACTCCTAATATCCTCACACAGTGGATATTAGCGTTCACTATCAAAATAGGTTTTCTATGTTCACCTAAAACCCTCACAATTGTGTCTTTCTAGAGGGCTTACACAATTAAAAAAATCCCCACTTTAAGTTTTCTGGCTCTCCTCAAATAACTAAAACAATGAGATTTTTCTACCTCAATCTCAAAACAAACCAAAAGAAAGGAAATTACAAAACTATAAAATACCTAGATTTCTCCTTGTTGCAGCCCGAAAGAACCAAGTTCAGAGTAGAAGAATAGTTTAATGTACAGTCCAATACTCACATGTAAAATGGTTCTAAGTTCTAATTGATTTTAAATTAAATCAGGTTGGGCAGCTTGATTTGATTTTACTTCTAAGAAGTCAAATATTACGATTCCTCTTTCAAGTTAGAATGGAATGCAGACACAAAATCAAGTGTAAAAGCTAAAAAGGAGAATATTAAATAAGCACAATTTAGCTTAAAAAGAGTACAGACTTATCTTTCAGAGAGGTATATTGAATTTTCTTGAGTTCTATCTATGAAACTCTAAGATTTGTACTCTGTATATAGGTGAACATATCGCACCTTCGACTGGTCTTATGGACACCATGACTGGTCGTAGGACCAACGAATTTTTGAAGTTTTGAGCTTGATCGGATAAATTCATTTCACGACTGGTCGTGAGCCTCCCACGACTAGTCATGACCTGTCCACGACTGGTCGTGCGATACGGACAGGTCGTACGATACTAAATTAGTCGCTGGAGTTTGAGTCGTAAATGCACGACTGGTTGTGAACAAGTCGGCACTGTTCACACGACCGGTCGAGCAGTCTCCAGGATTGGTTGTGGCTTAACAAAAAATTAAAAAAAAATTCTAACAACTTAGGACTAGTCTTGAAATTTCTTGGACTGGTCGACCCAGTGCTAGGATTAGTCGAACAGAGTCCAGGACTAGTTGAAGAATAGACCAAACACATATAATATCAACATTTGAATTATGAATCCAAAATGACCTACCCTAAGGTCAATCTATGGTCACACAAACCTTATTAGAGATGAACGGACATTGAAATTTCTTTCCATGTAGTTGGTAGTATTTCTTTGAAGTCCATGAACTGAGCATCTTGAACCTTGAGATCTTGAAGTTGTAGTATATTGACCTTCACATTAAGTCTTGGACCATACACATATTTTTTGATGTCACTTTATTCATTGACACTTAAAGCTTTGAACAGCGTACTTGATCTTGCATTTGAAGTAGAACTTTGTTCTTGACTTGAAGCACTTGTCATGTCACGAACATGTCGTACATTTCCTTGAACATATATAAAGCAATGTGCTACACAAGACAAAAATAGTAGTTTTGGCACTACAAAATTTGATAACCAAAGGAGACATAACACTTATAGTAGAGATCACTCCTGCAGTGGTTGCTAACATTCTTCAGTTTACACTATCACCGGTTGGTCTTTCTGACTTGGACCTAGAGAGCCCTGAAACCTGGTCCATGGTTACCAAATTTCTCTGTCATGGTCGGGATATCCTTTAGTATCAAGGAAATGCACTAAAATCAAAGTTCATGGAACTTCGGTATCGTATTTTGCATGGCATCCTTGCCTCAAATATATATCCAGAAGTACCAATTGGTCGGATCTCACCGGGTTTATGGCCATGATAGTTTACTCCGTAGCTGTGGGAATCAAAATCTGCCTTCTTACCCTGATTGTTTATCAGCTGGTGTATGCCATTCATACGTCTTGGGACATGCATTTGCCCTATCCTTGGATCATTAATTCTATATGTAATGCGATCGGCTTTTCCACGTCAAATGATTCAGAACTTCCCCTTCAACACTTCAACTAGAACAATATTAGAAGAATGGATTTGAAGTTCCACAAATTTCCTGAAGACGAGGAAGGGATTCAAGAAGAAGGCAAATGTGGTGAATGGGATGCTCCAGTAAAGGGCGCTGAAATGGCAGAAGGTGACCCACTTGCACCTCCACAAGCTCCATCATCATCTGTTGCCGGTCAAGCTAAATGATTCAAGCTCCGTCAGGATAGAATTGCCGCAATGTAGCGGGACATCTCTCAACTAAAGGATTCTGTGGATACCAGGTTCACTATATTAGAACGCCTGGTAAACGGAGTGCAGTAAACTGTGCAACAATTGGTTGAGCTGATAACCTACCGTCGAAACGACACGACACCATCTGCCTCTGCTCCTTCACCTTAGTGCTGGTCTCTGGATGTTGTCACATTCACCTAACTTTTATCTCTGCGTATGAGCATTAATATCTTTTTGGATGCTCTACGCTCGCATGAGTATGTGTGATGGCTTACTAACCTATACAGTCTAACATGTTTTTTTTTTTTTTGAGAAATTTGTATATGCCCATGAATGGGCTAGAAAATTGTGGTTGTTTTGTTTTAGGGTGCCCATGCGTGGGCATGTTTTTATTTTTATTTTTATTTACAATACTGCTGTCATTCTTGGGCAGTATATGTATATTTTTGATACTTTTAGATTATGGAAATTTATGTATCATCGATCTTTAATGTCATTCCCAGTTTTATCGAGTTATAGCTCCAATGGTGTGTGTGATGCATGTGATGTTTTAATATTATCTTCTTACTATTCTGCTCTATTTACTCTCCAACGATGCATACACATTCTCTGGAATGCAATGCTATTTACGTCTATGTATCTTATGCATGTGCCCTCTGAATGATGGTTCTCTCATATTATCTAAACTTTAATCAATATCAACTATTACGTTATCCTTTGCCAAAGACTAATAAAAAGGGGGAGAACAAATCTACACCCCGACGAAACAAATTGTGTGTATCTGCTTGTGAATGGTGATGCAGGTATTAGGGGGAGCAACTATAAGGAGAAAGGGAGAGTTTGCAGTTAGGGGGAGCAGCTTTTGAATGTCTATTTATATGAACTAGATAACATTGTACAATTGTGTAAAGTTCATGTACACAATTTAAGGTGTGAGTATAGAAGTTGTTCTAGGGTGTTTTGGTATTTTGTCACGTAATTGACAAAGGGGGAGATTGAAAGTGCCTTGGTTTTTCAATTAGCATGAGTGTTGACTCAGCTAGACAGAGAAGCTCCATAAGAAGATCAATCAATTGTCTGCCTCAACTGAATGTGGGCCCGACCTCGCCACAGGTAAATCATAGCCTCACATCCCATGTCCCAAAACACGAGGTAATTAAAACCCTTAAAATTGATTAGAATATCATAGGGTTTTCGGGTTAGAAAACTTTTTTCAAACTTCAGAAAAATTTCTTAGTTTTTTGCCCTTGTCGATTTATCGATAGACTGATCGATGTAATCGAAAAATTCTGTCGATGTCCTCGAAACTAACTCGATAATATCGAAATGAGGACATAAGATGTCTAACAACCGCATATACGTTTAGATGGAATTATCGATGTATCGATGGCCATACCGATATAATCAAAATTTGAATTTTGAGTCTATCGAAGTTAACTCGATAAAATCGATGTCATATATGTTGTGTCCAAAGTTCTTCTAAGGAAAATCATGAGATCTTCGATATATCGAAGTACTCCTTGATGTCCTCTGAATTCAAACTTCGATGATATCGGAAGCCCTTCGATGATATCGGATTGGACACTCTATTTTTCAGTATTATTTTCAAGTTATTTTATCTTAGATCGAGGCTCACTCGATAAAATTGATATTCAAATGTCGATGATATCGAGTCTGGGTTGATTACATCGAGAATGAACATAAACTATCTAACAAGCTTAACTGGAAAATCCTTTGGATTTATCGATGCATCGACATGACTATCGATATCATCGACATTCAAATTCTGATGATATCGAGTGTACCTCGATCATACTTTTAACTTGAAATATTTAAAAGACAAATCTCTCTCATTTTCAAATGTCGAGGAATCGAACCTCGTGTCGATGAAATTGAAGTTCGAAATTTGATGACATCGACGCACGTTCGATTTCCTCGACCAACTGGAAAAAGGTTTCAAAAATGTTTGACAATTGAGTTTGTGTCATCGAGTGGCCAGTCGATGCAATCGAGAGAATGTGTTCGATTATATCGACCATGCTCGATGATATCGAACTTTGTCATAAATGTGACCATTTTATATCCGTTGGAACCTTTTGCCTATTTATAGAGAGCTTGTCTTTAGTTGCTGGCAGAGAGAAAATAGAGAGTGCTTTTATGTGTTTAACCTTATATCATATACCCTAAGCCTTCTCTCTCATGAAAGTTCATCCTCCAATCCACCCTCACCATTAACATTCAATAATGTGGATTGGCGAATGAACCTTCGAATTCAAGGATCCTCCAGCTACCACCTTAATGGAAAATCATTAAGCTGGGATGCCTTGAAGGCATAGTTGATTGGAATCGCTCTATCTCCCTTATCGGAGAATATTTGAGAATAGGATTCCATCATTACCTTGACCCAACCCGTCGCCATGTATTGGTACGTCTTTTGAGTTGAAGGAGGAGATCTTTGACAATGTGCTAAACGGAGATCATCTACTTATCTGTAAGTCATTAGAGTCGAGAGGACCCTTGTGATCCTTCCTTTGTAGGATTGGGTCTAAGGTGTTTCTTACCTCTTGCAAGCCCTCTAAGAGGCCTCCGGCGGGAGTGTACGTGGTGGGTGCTTTGTGTTGACCCTTACTATGTGGAGAGCATAAACTGTTAGGTCCTTGGCCATTGTGCCTAAAAGTGGGTGGTTTGTGTTGACCCTTGCTCATGGGAGCATAAACGTGTGAGGTTCCTTGAGTGGATCCTTGGCCAGTATGCCTAAAATTGGGTGCTATATGTTGACCCTTGCTCGTGGGAGCATAAACTGTCAACTTAGGTTTAGGTTGTAATGGTTAGAGGTGAACCTAATTTAAAACCTCTGATTTAAGGTGAACTTGTTGTGAAACCTCCTTAGTGAAATCCAGTACACTCAAGGGTTGAGTGCGTTTACTGGGAGTGGAGTAGACAAGTAGTCGAACCACTACAAAAATGATTGTGTTTGTGATTGCTATTGTCTTTCATTCCTTATGTGATTATATGCGTTCATAATTGATTATCTAAGATCACATTTCACACACACAGTCACATCCATCATAACCTCAAATTCACATCTTGTTTATCTTTCTAGTTGTATGATTGGATCCTCTACCGGGCTTGGAAGCCAGTAGAGTTACTCTTAAGTAAACCTAATGAATGGTTACTATTAGGATTAGAGTGATAGGATTTTAAATTGTTATAAAATCTTAAAAAGTCCTATTAACCCCCCTCTTGGACATATTAACATATTCCTACTTCAACTAAAGCGGTCATTACTGTAATTTCATTCACTAACATCAAGCCTTGCTAGTGATTGGCTGTCCATAGGCGGGTAGTGTGGTCTCTTACACTCATTGACTATGTGGTCTTGACAGTGGTAGTCATCCTGTAGTGTATCAGACCCCAGTGATATTCCTTATGATGGAACCATATGGGATATGTGGATTGGTTATAAGCATTGACATCACTTCGCATTGCATTGGTATCGGCTGTATAAGCCTTGTTGCATTGCATAACCTTGGTAAGGCTTATGGCATTGGCATTGATCATGTTTCCTTTCTACATTCTCTATCTTCTTCTGAGGACCATTATCGCACACCTTCACCACCCCCTAAGCTTTCTATAAGCTTATGCATGATTGATGCGTGTAGGGGATCCTAGGTCGATGTCGTAGCGGCATATATTAGATAGGAGTTGAGTCGAGGACCCTTGTGTTGCAGATCTTCCTTCCTTCTTATCTTATCATCAGATGTATTTCCTTTCAGCTATATACTTGAAAAGCTCAAATTTATAGTAGATGTTGTGATGCATGCCTTTGTTATTTCTTAGATATACCTGTTGTGATCTTGGGTATGCTCATATTGAAATGGATATATGGTTATCCTTGTAGGATTCCAGGATCAGAACATATCTCAGGAGCTGAGAGTGGGGTACTACGGAGGCTGTTGCGCAAGAACCGGCAATCATGTTCCTTCTGTGTCCGGTTATCGAGTCTGGGGTGTGACAACGAGTTTCATATGAATTTTATCGATCAATGCATAAAATTGACTAAGCCTAACACATGAAATTGACTATGCCTAACACATGCGCATCAACTTGCATTAAATTGACCTTAGCTAGCATCAAATTAACTCCCCCATGAAATTCACCGATCCTAATATGGAATTGACTGAACTTCACATGTAATGAAATTGTACAAGCCCAGCATTTTTTTAAACATCTGTACCTCCGACAACCGTAGTACTGGTCAAATGCATGTTGAAGAAGGGTTCTTTGGAGTGAGAGAATATTTTGAACCTTTTTAAGGATTGCAGATGCCACTAGTTTGTAGGATTTCACGTAACCCTACCCAAGATGGAAAATGAAAAATGTAGAATGATAATATGTAGATGATAAACAGAGATTTTAGTAAGGAAAATGAAAAGAAAAATGTGTGTGCGTGGGTTTTTCATTACAAGGGAGTGAAAGGTAAGTATTTTGAAAAGGCGCGCTTGGGTTTTTCATTAAAGGCAGTGAAAGCAACGACAGTGAAAAGCAGGGGTATTTTCATCCTCAAATGCTCTGTCCATATGTGAATGGTCTAAGTTGGGAAGGTAAGTTTTGGGCGGCTCGGTAAAGAAGATGGATAAAAGGTGGCATCTACAATGATAATTTTCTCTTTGCATGGTAGTGATGTTCTTTATTTCTTTCTTCATCTTCGAATTCCATAGTAGATGAGAGGAATAAAATAAAATAAAATAATTATGAATTTGAAAAATAACACTAAAGTAATTAGAGGGAACGGAGAGAGAGAGAGAGAGAGAGAGAGAGAGAGAGAGAGAGAGAGAGAGAGAAGAGAGAGAGAGAGAGAGAGAGAGAGAGAGAGAGAGAGAGAGAGAGAGAGAGAGAGAGAGGGATTCGAACCCTCGATACGAATAACTCGTACAACAGATTAGCTATCCTTCTCTTTAGTCCACTTAGCCATCTCTCCCAATTACAAAAGGATAATTCAAAAGAATAATTCATATATGTATTTTTTTTTATCCAGGCCATTCATCCATTTCTCAATCTCATTTTAGGGTATGAGCCCAAAAATGAGGCAGATCCAAATCTCAAGTGGACCATACCATAGAAAAGTGTTGTGATTGAACACCCACCATTAAAAAAAAAAAATTCTTAGAGGACACTGAAGTTTTGGATCATGCTGATATTTGTGTTTGTGTCGCCTAATCAACAATTTGGATGAATTGCCTTAAGAAGTTTTTAACAATGGGTGTTCTATCACCATTGTTTCCTTTGGTGTGGTCAACTTGTGATTTGTACTCCGTTAGTCTAAAATGACATACCAAAATGGATGGATGGCACACATACATCACGATGGGGCTAATGCTTTTCTAGTAGCATTGAAGTCAGATGTGAATATCATCCATAGAAGTCAGATGCAGATATCATCCATAGATTGGATATAAGTCGGGTAATTTGAAAATTGAATATTTAGCTAAAAACTAAAAAATAAATTAAATTCCTAATAAACATAATAAAAAACTTATTAATAAAAAATAACTACTTTCATCATAGATAAGTACTCGTGAAAATAGGAAAAGAAAAGCATTTTTCATGGCATTATTAGCTATAATTATAGAGCCACAAGTCCTATAACATTTCAACAAAAATTGTTAACTTTGACAAAAGATAAAGTCAATTAACAATAACAATCACGATATCAATCATATCATCCATGTCAATGTCGATTAATACCATATAATTCAATATATCATTGTGGACACTCTCTTCACACTCTCACAATCGCCACTTCCACTTCTTGTCGTGTGTGTGGGGTTAACCCAAGAGATGGTCTTGATGTTATTTTTTGGGTAACCCTTCTTGGACGCTTGAGTACCTGCACAAAGAAAAAAATGAAGACCCTGACTAATATAGGGGACCCTTCAATGACAAAGTTAGGAATCTGGGTCTCTCTAGAGATATTTTTTGCGTAAAGGGTTATGGGTGTATGAGTATGTGTACCTTTTAAAATAGCAGTGAAGACCGCTTTAGTTGAAGTAGGAATATGCAATATGTCCTAGAGGGGGGTGAATATGACTTTTTAAAGTTTTTATAATTTATTTAAAAATCCTATTACACTAATCCTATCAATATGCATTTATCAGGATTACTCAAAAGTAACTCTACCGGCTTCCAAGCTCGGTAGAGGATCCAATCACAAACTATTCAAGAAGTGAACAATATGTAACCTAGTTTATGATGGATATGACTGTGTATGTGTGTGAAGTGTGATCTCAGATATACAGATATGAAAGTATTGAAGTAAATCACACACACAAAAGAATAACAATCACAAACACAGTCATTTTTATAGTAGTTCAACTACTTGTCTACTCCACTCCTGGTAACTGCACTCAACCTTTGAGTGTACTAGATTTCACTAAGGAGGTTTCATAGCGGTTCACCTCAAATCGAAGGTTTTAAATCAGGTTCAATTTCAACCTTTATAACTTACACTGAGGCTGACTGTTTATGCTCTCACAAGCAAGGGTCAACACAACGCACCCACTTTTAGGCACACTGGTCAAGGATCTTCCATAAGACCCTAATAGAGGTTTCACATGGTTCACCTCAAATCCAAGGTTTTGACTGGTTCACCTTTAACCAGATGTTTATGCTCTCCATAGAGCAAGGGTCCACATAATGCACCCACCACGTACACTCCCGTTGGAGGCCTCCTTGAGGACTTGCAAGGGTGAGAAACACCTTAGACCCAATTCTATAAAGGAATGATCAAAGGGTACTCTAGACTCTAGATACTTACAGATAAGTGGATGAATCCCATTCAGCATGTTGACGAAAATCACCTCCTTGTTGATGAAGAATCTTTGGCTTCCTTGATCTGCAAATCAAATGATGTACTAATATATGGCGACGGGTTGGGTCAAGGTTATGATGGAATCCTACTCTCTAAATGTTTTCCTACTATGAAGATAGAGTGATTCCCATCCTCTATGTATTCAAGGCATCCCAGCTTAATGATTTACCATTAAGGTAGTAGCTGGAGGATCCTTAAATGAAGAAGTTCATTCCCCAATCCACTCTATTGAATATAAATGATGAGGGTGGATTGGAGGATGAACTCCCTTGAGAGAAAGGGCTTTGGATAAATGACCTAAGGTTAAACACTCAAAAGCACTCTCTTCTTTCTCTATCAGCAACAATAGATAAGTCCTTTTTATATAGGCAAAAGGTTCCAATAGATATAAAACGATCACATTTATGACAGAGTTCGAAATCATCGAGTGGGTTCGATATCATCTAGCATATACTCTCGATTGCATCGATGGTCCACTCAATGTCACAAACTCAATGTCATATGCTTTTGAAACCTCTTTCCAGCTGGTCGAGGGAATCGAAACTCATGTCGATGTCATCGAATTTTGAACTCCGATTTCATTGATGCGAGGTTCGTTTCCTCGACATTTGAAAATGTGAGAGACTTTCTTTGAAATAATTCAGGTTTACAGGAATGATCGTGGGACCTTCGATATCATCGAAATTTGAATGTCGTTGATATCGATATCTTTGTCGAGGCATCAATAAATCTAAGAGATTTTTGATTAATCTTGTTGGATAGTTTCTGTCCCAGTTCGAAGCCATCGAGATTGTACCGATATCATCAATATTTGAATATCGATTCTATTGAGTGACCCTCGATTATAGATAAACTACCCTGAAATATTTTACTGAAAAACTTCACGCCCATGACTGATATCATCAAGACCCTTCTGATGTCATCGAGATTTGAACTTCGATGGTATCGAGGAGGGCTTCGATATATGGAAGCATATATAATATCCTTAAGTAAAAACAGGGGCATCAAAAATCTGCCTGTCGATTTATCGAGTCATCTTCGATGGACTCGAGATTCAATTATCGATGGTATCGTTAGGTACGTCGATACATCGATAATTCCGTCCAGATATACATATGGTTGCTGGACACTTTTTGTCCTCATATCGATGGAATCGATTTGTCATCGAGGACATCGACAGCACAGGACGACTTGATAAAATTGACAAAGCAAGAAAAACTTAGAAATTTTTTATTTTTGAAAAAGTTTTCTTACTTACAAACCCTATGATGTTCTAACTTTTTTTAAGAGTTTAATTTACGTAGTGTTTTGGGACATGGGATGTGAGGCTTAGATTTACCTATGGGGAGCTTTCACACATCCAGTTGAGGCAGACACTTTGAATTGATCTTCCTATGAGGCTCTGCAGTCTGACTGACCCGACACTTATGCTAATTGACAAACCAGGGAACTTTCAATCTCCCCCTTTGTCAATTACGTGACAAAATACCAAAACATCCTAGAATAGCTTCCATATTGACATCGTAAATTGTGTGCACAGACACTTTACACAATTTTACAATGCTAACAATGTCATACACACAATATATTCAGAAGCTGCTCCCCCTATCTGCAAACTCCCCCTCGCTTGGTGTAGCTGCTCCCCCTAACACCTGCAACACCATACTCAAGCAGATATACATTTCTTGATGGGGTGTTTGAACTGTTCTCCCCCTTTTTATTAGTGATTGACAAAGATTGCATGACAGTAGATATTAACTGAAGTTTTTAACGACATGTAGGAGAACACATAGATATAAATGTATAGAGATAAAATCAATTTAAGCATACATCGATTTCAGAAGGTATGGATGCATATCAGATCAATTGGAGCAGTGATAATCATGAAAAACACATTCACTCCATATTAGAGACTAGATAAACTAGGGGATCACAAAACATATCTATGGCAGTAAAATAGAATTATATCCAGCCACATTTAACAATATTCAAAACATACCTATATAAACTGCCCAAGTTTGACAGTAGTAGAACAGAAAAACCATCAAAAGACTAAGTCTTCCTTACTCAGAGGTTTTAAAAAAAATAATTGGAGCTTTAATAATGCATCACACGTATGCGAGAGCGAAGAGCAATCAAACAGATATTATGCCCTCAGCATTTCAGTGAGACTCCAGGTTTGTGATGCATTGGACATTCTATAGATAATCAATAACCTCTATTGCTGGCAGGACATTCAGAATTTGTTGTGTATCATGTTGCAGAGTTGCCAGCATGGTTTTGATCTCCAGTAGATGAACTTCACACTCATCCAGTTGTTTCATCATGTAGGATTGTCTATCAAATAGATCTTGTATAGTGTCTCGATTGATGATAGCCTGAATGTTTTCGTCAGAGACGGGGCTATGAATAGAATAGTCTTTGTCTGAGCTTGAATTGATTCCACCACGAGGTGCATTGGCAACGATATTGCAGATGTCTTCTTAATTAAACCAAATACGTGGGTGTGGGAGATTGCTAGTAGGAGGCAGCCCAAATTGTCATGATAGCTTGGTCACAAGACACAGGAATAGAAGGATAGTGATGGATTCATCTGAAGATACCCGAATCAATTATTGTAGAATAAGAGTGGGTAGGCAGACATGAATACTGAGATAAACATCATACAAAACATTTAGAATGTATGGAGAAAGCTTGTTCCCAGAGACTTCACAGGGATAGACATTTGTGCTGAAAATGCTGTGAAGGATTTTATATGCAGGATTGAGGTATTTAACATGAAGAACATTCTTTACATTTCTTGGTTTAGTAGTACCACTACATAGTGCACGAGTAACTTCTCCCCATACACCAAGACCATTCATATTTTTTTCTGATACAGGTATCCTAGTGACGTCTACCTCGATCAACCTGCTTATCAGTCAAGGAGTGATGTGTTTGGTCTGATTTATGACAGCGACTGAAATGATTGGTGGAGTATTTTCAACGTTGTAGATTAAACTTAAAAACTAATGCACCAGATTATGCTGAAATTCACTACCATAATTCATGATATTCCCCCACCCAATTAGTTCTAAGAGACTAAGAATTCCAAAGGGTTTAATGTATCTTCTTGGAACAGGCCGTTCTTCCACAAGGTTTAGGTTAAAAAATGGAGTGGTTACATTCTTCTTACCTTTCTTTTTCTTCGAGAATCGTTGTGAAAGATCCACGCCTTCAGACATTTTTGCCTTTAAAAAAACTGTTCTAAGAGATTACAGTCCTATGTTGGGATTAAACATTGAGACTCTTCTTTTTGTTCTTTCATTTTTAATTCAGTAGTAGCCGTCGATATCATAGAACATCATTTCGATGACATCGGGGTACTCTTTTTGATATTTTCAATGAATATCAGAGGGAAGCCCAACCGACCCAACAATTCAGCTTCCCAAGAGGTCGTCGATGGTATCGATTGACGGTTGATGCAATCGAACCGTTCACTCGATGTATTGATAGATATCTCAAGGGTGGATGTTTCCAATTTTCAGCATTCAGACAATCTTTCATGTATACTATTAGTATATCTATGTATCAACAGTATACTCAACAAAATTTTGTACAAGCATTGTACAAATCACAATTATAAACATTAAGATGTTTATACAAAAAATGAGGAGAGAGACCTCAGATGTATCATTAGAAGTAAAAAAAAAAAAAATATGCATCATTTCAGCAAATATCCAAATCTTGATGCATGATCTGGACATGTTCTCTCTATGTTCAGTATTTCTGGGCATAGGGATCATCCTTTCCCGTACCTTTGATAACATAATAGTGGTTATTTTTGTGAGAACCCTTCATCACTAATTTTCCTGAGAGGTCCAGGATTTTGCATAATGCAACCACATGCTTATCGTCATAAATTTGAGAAATGCTTAAAAGATTGTGTGTTAATCCTTTTATGCATAAGACATTCTCATTTTTGAGTAACTGGATTCCCTTAATGATTCCCTATCTAATTACCTTAGCGGTGCTTCCGTCTCCATAGGTGACTATCCCATGATTAAGATCTGAATAATTTGTAAGGAGGAATTTGTCACCCGTGACGTGTCTTGAACACTCGCAATCCAGATACCACTTAGTTTCATTGCCTGACATATGGTTTGAATGAGTAACCAGACAATTCTTTTCTTTTGGTACCCATTTTGAGATAGGATTTTTAACAATGGTAGATATTATTTTCTTGTTTAATTTTACCACTTGATTTAGTTGCTCTTTGTTAGTCATTTTAGATGGTGGTGGGTGTGAATCTCTTTTTAATCATATTTCTAGGTTGTCTCAAGACATTTTGCACTTATCTGGTAGGTTTGAATTTTCCATTCTAACCGGAGCTATGTTGAGTCTTCCCAGGAGACAATCAGTCAATATTATAATGACCTGAATCACCACATAAATGACACACTGGAGTAATTCTTTTATTACTACCTAAAGTAACAATTTTTCCAGTTGTTAGTGTTGTTATTCCAGTCTTTGCTTCATATCCTAAGCCATTCTTTTCCTTTCTAGATTTTCCCATACCTAATAGTTTTTCTAACTTCTCACCACTCTGGGAAAACTTATAATGTAGCTTAGTGATTTTTCTAGATTCCTCTAAATCAAACAGAAGTGTATGATTTTCATTTTGTAGGAGCAAATTTTTATCTTTTAATTGCTTAACCTGTTTGTTTAGTTTTTCAAATTCTATTTTAAGAAAGGTGTTAATTCTTTCAAGTCTATCATTATCTGAATGATGCTATTATATATCATTGATTAGGTGTGATTAATTTCTAGAGTTTTATCCAAATATTTTTGCAGCAATTCCTTTTTATTCTCAGATATTCCAAGTCTTTTAACAACTTTGATGCTGTGAATGTACAGTTAATTGTAAGCATCTTGTAGTTTATCCTGTTTCCCTTCTTCTTCTCCAGTTTTCTCATTATCTGATGGAAATGATTCAATGGCTTGCTGTTCTTCCTTGTTTTTAGAATCCGTGGGAATGATTGAAGCAATGGGGACCATAAAAATTTTTAATGATTTATGATCTCCGTCGCTCTCGGAGTCACTAGATTCTGAGTTTGACTCTTCTGTATCATCCCATGTGGCGGCCATTACTTTGCCCTTAGTTTTTCTGTTTGGGCATTCAGTAAACAGGTGCCCATACTTCTGACAGGCATAACATTACGGTTCTTTGGACTTTTTATCAAATTTACCTACAGAAGGTCTGTTGTCCATCTTTCTTCCTCTGGAAGGACGACCACAATTCTTCTGAAAAAATTTTCTGAATCTTTACGCCAGCAAAGCCACTTCCTCATCTTCATCTTCCTTTTCACTTCCACTGTCCTATTTGTTACTTTCTTTGATATTTTTAGGATAGTCATTTTGGATTTTTGGGTTTGTTTGAAGTGTAGTTCAAAATTTTGTAGGGAACCTACTAGTTCTTCTACTTTCATCTCGTCTATGTTCCTACACTCTTCAACAGTTGTAACTTTGGGATTAAATCATTCTTATAGGGATCTTAGAATTTTTCTACAAATTTTTGGTACTAAAAATTTTTCTCCTAATCCACCCATGGAGTTGCAGATGATATTTAACTTTGTGAAAAACTCCATAAATGTCTCATGCTCTTCCATTCTGAGACTTTCGAACTGTGAAGTCAGAAGTTGTAGTTTGGACCTCTTCACAGTTCTTGTGCCTTCATGGGTTGTTTCCAATAGATCTCATGCTTCCTTGGATGTCCCACACATACTTATTTGATTGAATATATCTTGGGACACAGCACAGTAGATGACATTCATAGCTTTTGCTTCAGTAGTCTATTTTTCTTTATCGAACGTCATCCACTTCTCTTTGGGTTTGAGTTTTGTGATGGTTGTGCCACTATCAAGTACAATTTGTTCAGATGGTGACACATATCCACTCTCAATTATATCCCAGATGTCATGATCCAAAGATCTCAGAAAGTAGTGCATCCTAGCCTTCTAGTATGCGTAATTTGAGCCATCAAATACTGGAGGCCTAGTGACTGGTGAGCCCTCTCCTTTGGCCATATTCCAAACTTCAGTCAAGATCATTTTCTAGGCAATGAAACCCTTAAAGAGAGACCCGCTTTGATACCAATTGAAATAGCGGTGAAGACAGCTTTAGTTGAAGTAGGAATATGCCAATATGTCCTAGAGGGGGGTGAATAGGACTTTTTAAATTTTTTATAGTTTATTTAAAAATCCTATTGCACTAATCTTATCAATATGCATTTATCAGGTTTACTCAAAAGTAACTCTACTGGCTTTCAAGCCCGGTAGAGGATCTAATCATAAATTATTCAAGAAGTGAACAATATGTAACCTAGTTTATGATGGATATGACTATGTATGTGTATGGGTTGTGATCTCAGATATGAAAGTATTGAAGTAAATCACACACACAAAAAAGAATAGCAATCGTAAACATAGTCATTTTTATAGTGGTTCGACTACTTGTCTACTCCACTCCTGGTAACTGCACTCAACCCTTAAGTGTACCAAATTTCACTAAGGAGGTTTCACAGCAGTTCACCTCAAACTGAAGGTTTTAAATCAAGTTCACCTTCAACCTTTATAACCTACACTGAGGCTGACTGTTTATGCTCTCACGAGTAAGGGTCAACACAACGCACCCGTTTTTAGGTACACTGGCCAAGGATCTTCCATAAGACCCTAATAAAGGTTTCACATGGTTCACCTCAAACCCAAGGTTTTGACTAGTTTACCTTTAACCAGATGTTTATGCTCTCCACAGAGCAAGGGTCCACAAAAAGTACCTACCATGTACACTCCCGTCGGAGGCCTCCTTGAGGACTTGTAAGGGTGAGAAACAACTTAGACCCAATCCTACAAAGGAATGATCAAAGGGTCCTCTGACTCTAGATACTTACAGATAAGTGGATGAGTCTCATTTAGCATGTTGACGAAGATCTCCTCCTTGTTGATGAAGAATG
This sequence comes from Magnolia kwangsiensis, assembly GCA_037074715.1. Classification (NCBI taxonomy): domain Eukaryota; kingdom Viridiplantae; phylum Streptophyta; class Magnoliopsida; order Magnoliales; family Magnoliaceae; genus Magnolia; species Magnolia kwangsiensis. Next base: position 49,850,563 of record CM073583.1, read on the forward strand.
TTCTGCTTCCTTAATCCACAACTCAAATGATATACCAATATATGGCAATGGGTTGGGTTAAGGTTATGATGGAATCCTACTCTCTAAATATTTTCCTATTAGGAAGATAGAGAAATTCCAATCATCTATGCATTCAAGGCATCCTAGCTTAATGATTTTCTATTAAGGTAGTAGCTGAAGGATCCTTGAATGTGAAAGTTCATTCCCCAATCTACTCTATTGAATATCAATGATGAAGGTGGATTGGAGGATGAACTCACTTGAGAGAAAGGGCTTTGGGTAAATGATCTAAACTCAAAAGCACTCTCTTCTTTCTCTACCAGCAACAATAGACAAGTCCTCTTTATATAGGTAAAAGGTTCTAACAGATATAAAACGGTCATGTTTATTATAGAGTTCGATATCATCGAGTGTGTTCGATATCATTGAGCGTATACTCTCAATTGCATCAATGGTCCACTCGATGACACAAAATTAATGTCATACGCTTTTGAAACCTCTTGCCAGCAGGTCGAGGGAATCAAAACTCGTGTCATATCAACAAATTTCAAACTCCGATTTCATCGTTGTGAGGTTTGATTCCTCGAAATTTAAAAATGAGAGTGACTTGCTTTGAAATATTTTAGGTTTACATGAATGATCGAGGGACCTTCGATATCATCTGAATTTGAATGTCGATGATATCAATATCTGTGTCGAGGCATCGATAAATCCAAGGGATTTTCGATTAAGCTTGTTGGACAGTTTCTATCCCAATTTGATGCCATCGAGACTGTACCGATATTATCAATGTTTGAATGTCAATTCTATCATTGACCCTTGATCATAGATAACAAACCCTGATATATTTTACTGGAAAACTTCGTGCTCATGACCGATATCATTGAGACCCTTCCGATGTCATCGAGATTTGAACTTCAATGGTATCGAGGAGGGCTTCGATATATTGAACCGTATATAATATCCTTAAGTAAAAATAGGGGCGTCGAAAATTTTCATGTCAATTTATCGAGTCACCTTCAATGGACTCAAGATTTAATTATCGATGGTATTGATAGGTACATCGATACATCGATAATTCCTTCCAGATATATATGTGGTTGCTGGACACTTTTTATCCTCATACCGATGAAATCGATTTTTCATCAAGGACATCGACAGTGCAAGTCAATCATATCGAGGCGTGTTTCAATAAAATCAATAAAGCAAGAAAAACTTAGAAATTTTCTGTTTTCAAAAAAGTTTTCTTGCTTATAAACCCTATGTGTTCTAACTTTTTTAAGGGTTTAATTTACCTGGTGTTTTGGGCATGGGATGTGAGGCTTAGATTTATCTATGTCGAGCTTGCACACATCCGGTTGAGGTAGACACTTTGAATTGATCTTCCTATGAGGCTCTGCAATCTAACTGACCCGATACTCACGCTAATTGACAAACCAGGACACTTTCACCTTTCACCATCAGAGGACTCCCTATTTATAGTAGAGGGAAGATCACATCGTCGAGTGATCTTTTTTATTTGGCAGGTACGCATTATAGTTGAGTTGGAATTCCTAATGTATCAAGATCTTCCTGAGATCCTTGGGATTCTGAATTTATCCCTTCAAGATCTCTAGAGGGAACTTCAGGCTATTTCCTTGGATAAGGTTGGACGCCAGTCGGAAGCTGGTAAACTCATCCGACCTATAGGTAAGGTCGAACGATAGAGGTAATGACGTCAAGCTATCAGAAGGTCAACATCGTTTTGATGATCAAACTAACAAAGCATGCTCGAGATGTCCTTATGATCACTAACTTCAGTAGCTCTTAGCTAAAAGTGCCTTTGTTTGTCAACTAGCGTGATGGTTGAGTCAGTAAGTCAATTAAGCTCCATGTGAAGACAATACAAGATGTTGCCTCAACTAGATGGGTGATTTAGGAACGTCAAAGGTAAAATTAAACCTCACATCCCATGTCTAAAACACCCAGGTATATAATTCCCTTCAAAAATCATAGAACAATAAAGGAATTTAATACATAAAAACTTGGTGCAAATAGGTAAATTTTCTAAGTTTTCTACATGTCACTTCGAGTCATCGAGCTTAGGTCGATGACATCAAACACTCGTGTTCGATGACATCGAAAAGCGATCCTCATATGTCCAACAACCACATATATATTTGGACTGAAAATTTAATTCATCATCATACCTTTGATTACATCGAACATGTGTATTCGATGACATCGATGGTGATTCGATGACTCGAAGAACTTAGAGTTTTTGTCCAATAAAATTCTTGGAAAATCTTTTGAAAAATTTGAGGAATCGAACTAGACTCGATGTCATCAAGATTCAAACTTTGATGACTTCGAACAAGGTTTGATGACATCGAAAAAGGACAAGAAAATGTCTAGCGAGCTTTAAAGGAAAATCTTCTAAAAATTTTGAGGAATCGAACTAGATTTGATGACATCAAGATTTAAACCTTGATGACATCAAATTAGGTTCGATGACATCGAATTAGGACATGAAATTGTCCAGCAAGGTTTGAAGAAAAATCACGAATAAATTTGAGGAATCGAACTAGATTCGATGACATCGAATCAAGTTTGATGATATCGAACGTAGTAAGATTCTCACAATTATATTACCATTGGACATTTTGCCTTTATAAACAGAAGCTCGGTTCTAGTATTTGTATTGATAAAAAGAGAGAGTTCCAAGGGGGTAACTTCTTACCTACCATCATTAATCCTTCTTCTCATGGAAGTTCATTCCCCAATCCTTTCTTATTCATTGAATACTCAATATAATGGATTGGAGAATGAACTTCACCATTCAAGGATCTTCTAGCAACTTCTTAATGGAAAATCATTAAGCTAGAATCTCTTAAATGCATGAACTCTGGAATTACTCCGTCTCTTAAAAGATCCACATTTAATAGAGTAGATTTCACCAAACACCTTGACCCAACCCTGGCTACTTATATTGGAGCATCTTCAAGTGTTGTGGTTCAAGGGAGCTGAAGAATCTCCGTCATCAACGGAGATCTTCTTCATCATGTGCTAAACAGACCTCACCTACTTACAGGTAAGTGTTTACGAGTCCATAGAATTTGGGGATCCTTTCTTGTGTAGGATTGATCTTTAGGTTGTGTTTCACAAACCTACCAAGACCTTTTACAGGCCTCCAATGAGAGAATACGTATAGAGTCCTTGTGTAGGACCTATCGTGCCTTGTGTAGGCATTGATTGTTTGCCTTGTGTAAGCATGTCTGATTTTCTTGTGTAGGCATGATTAGTTGTCTTTTGTAGACACATTTGAGTGCCTTGTGTAAGCATGTGTGGTTGCCTTGTGTAGGCATCCTTAGGAACCTTGTGTAAGTCATAGTGTCAACCTTATGTAGGTTGTAATAGTTTGAGGTGAACCTAATTTAAAACCTCCGTTAGTGAAATTCGGTACACTCAAGCATTGAGTGCGTTCGCCGAGAGTGGAGTAATCACATAGCTGAACCACTATATATGATTGCGTTTGGGATTTATATTTGCGTACTCATTTGATTGTGCTTATCTTGAATGCTTAAAATGATGCATGTGAATGATTAGAACTAATAGGTATCATATCCCACACACTCATATACACAGTTTTACATAGACTAATTGCTTAAATTGCTCAACTTAAGTAGTCTATTGTTTGGATCCTCTACTTAGCTTAAAAGCCTGTAGAGTTAAGGTTGCTACATCTTGATTAATTGCATATTAGTCCAAGATCAGGAATTAGGATTTTAAAATTGGCATAAATTGTATAAAGTCCTATTCACCCCCTTTAGGATACTTTGACCTATTCCATACTTCTACTATAACGGTCTAAACCATAATTTCATTAGCTTCTTTGCGGAGCCTAATACCTCTACTAAGCTATTCCTCGGGGAAGTTCATTGAAGCTCGTGCCAACCTATAATGTGCCGACCTTAGTCATTCATCAGATGGGTCATGTTTTATGGAAAATTTCCAAACTTGTTTTCAAATGGGTCATGAAGCGTAACACCAAGCCCCGAAACAAAATCACTGATGCCAAGGCATTCTAATATACGCGGGTTCAGTTTCTCATCCTCCCTCACATATCCATTGGTTTGGTCCTCAATGACTCTATCGTATGCACTGGGAAGGTAGACTCAACCCACTTATCAAGTAATTATTCAGTCTTTTCTTTCATTTAGTTGGCCTATAGAACCAATCAATAATTAGAAACATGAGAACAACATTTTCTCCTTTCATTAAAAAAAAAAAAAAGAGTGACAAGAGGACCAGGATGAGCTCGATTGTAGCACTGAACCCATGGAGTTTAAAAACAGGAAGTGCCCTATCACTGTTGAATTGAGAAATAAATTCAAGGGGATTTTTTTTTTTAATCTTTCTATTTATTCGTCGTTGCTTTTTCTACTATCTACTCCTTGGCTAAGCTGGTAAGAGAGAGGGAGGATCTCGTTACTTGAGCATTACATGGCCACGAGTAATTGGATTCCCATGGAATATTAAATTCAAATCTTAAATTGGCGAACTCTTCATCACATCAAACAAGTTCAGGCCATTTGTTTACACATGAATTTTGATACTTGACCAAAATGGGGCTCATGCATTTGACAACATTGTTGCAGCACATCAACTTAACTCTAGTAGCTTCGCATCAAATGATGACATCATCACATCGCAACAAAGAAATAAAAAACCAATAGAATATCTATTTGGGGGAGGATGTAATTGAAAAGAATTCCCAATTGCGGGAAGGTGATGTAATCGAAATTGTCATTTTTTTTATGGAGAGTTGATTAGAATAAAGTCCTAATTGTAGGAGGATGCTAGAATTGAGTCCCGTTAGTGGGAGTGTGCTACATTTAAGAGTGGCTCCCATTAAGGGGAGAATGTTGGAATTGATTTCCTCTTTGTGGGAGTATGTTGGAAATGGGAATGGCTCCTATTAGGGTAAGGTGATGCTTGAAAATGACTTTCAACTTTGGTAAAGTGTACTTGAAATTAATTATTAGTTGTGAGCAGATGTTAGAAGTGACTCTAGATATTGTTAAAGGTGCTTGGATGTAATAAGTGACTCTAGATATTATTAAAGGAGCTTGATTAGATAGTAAAAGGTAAAGAAGGAATTAAAGAAGGCTAGACCAATAGACTAGCTGGGGCACTCCATGGCTACACTGTTGTGATTTGGACTAAGGGGGTGGCCTTGCCCTAGAAGAAGCAGGTCATCAACTCCACTAATCTTTTCAAGCTAATGTGGGGGAAGGAGTTGAGGGCTCATCCAGTGGATGTCAAGATGAGTTTGGGGGGATATGGGAATCCAGGTAAGTCTTCCTAGTCTATCATGGCCACTTGAGATTGAATGGGTATGAAACTTGGGGGGCCTTGGAGGGTGTCAGATCCACAAGTGATTTTTGGGCCTACTGATGGGATAGGCACTCTTAATTTTTCTAGATCGGCTCCCCTTTTGCTCTCTTTTTTATTATTGTACTTTCTCTTTTTTGTTAATGCATTGGTAGCATGCAAGTATTATATGCAATTTAAGCCTTTTCAACTCCAAGTAGGTTCCCTAAGCGCTATGCTTTCAAAACCAGGTAGATCGATCTTCAGCTACATGCTTAGGTTATACCTTTCAGGGGTTTTTTTAGCAATACGATTAGAGAAGTGTAACACCCCATACTTTTCTGTACTTGGTTATTACTTGGGAGACCTAGTTAGGCACATGTGTGTGTGAAAAATACTATGATCCATCATTTGATGATTCATAAATTTACCATCTTAACCATCAAATTTTGGACTTGGTCAAACCATAATGCATTTATCATTTTAAGAATAACTCACCCTTAATTAAGCCTTTGATATCTTTACATAGAGTACATTATGAATAGTTGTACAACCTTTCATCTCACCATGGATTAGACAATTCATTTAATTGACCATAAGATCAATCCTTTGGGAGTAATCTCATCCATAATTAAGTCATCAATCCGTTGATTCTCAAGATGGACCAACACACAATCAGAGAACCCAATGGTTATGATTTTAGTTACTTTGATGGACAAATTAAATCGTCCACTATCAATGACGAACCCTAGATCATTGGATTCACCCTTCATTGGTTTGTACCGTCTCCTTGGATGAACCATCTTTTAAAGGCACAAATTGAATTATTCAATTTTAGGATCAACCCCTATATTACACCTGAGCATTCTTTAGGATCCCTAAAAATACTTTTAGTTGTTGATGTTTAGATTTAGAATGATCTAACTATCAGATCAACAAAATCCACAATTAGAACTCAAAAATTAAAAGTATGACCCACCTAAGTTATGGATCTGCCTCAATGCCGGACAAATATCCTATATGGGCAAGTGTAAATGAATGGACATAGTGGATTGACTCACACATCACTGTGGACCCCACAATCAGACTTGAGTGTGCACAAGTTTTATCATGCACTATACACAGAGTCGGGTCAAACTAGGTTTAACTTGATGAATTCCTGAAGAAGGAAAGCTTCTTCCTCCCTTTTATTCCCACCTGCAACCGTTTAAAATAGACTGCTTCCATTTGATAGAGATGGGCCCCACCTCCACTGCCTAGTTTGGAAATTTAAACCATACATCTGATTTGGACGAGGATTCCAAACCGAACCCTATTTAACCCGATGGAAAAATGAAAAAAAAAAAGAGAAAGAAAGAGAGAAGTTATCTCCCTATTTCCCGCTAGTGAAGGTTCAAACGGACAATGTCCGAAGTTTTGACCATGGCCCACCAATCAAGGTCCACTGTTGTGATCCGAACATCCATCATCTTCAAAGTGGTGGTCTAACCAAAACCATGTTAACCTCGTATGGGCATGTTCACACACATGAGCACCGTGTCCAATGCAAGATCTGATGGTGGGTGAAAATTTTTGAAAATGGAAACCACTTTACAGGCTAGAAATCTGCGCAAGCTCACCTCCCACAGTCTCAGCCCTCCATCTGGTTGAATCATGATCGTTATAACTAGGGCTTCTCTCCCAGTAAAAAAAAGAGAAAACATCGGATGATTTTCTTTGCATTGCCAGTAGTATCGGGAAGTTATTGCAAAATGAAGCAATCCCGACTGTTTAGTTTTAATCCTATGGTTTAGAAACATTAGGCAATGCTACAAGGGAGGCTAGAATTGAGTGTAAAACAATCCTGCCTCCCGTTCCTTAAATGAACCTGATAAATAGCCACAACCTTCAAGCTTTGAACCCCCCAACCCAACCATTTCTAACCACTAAAATCCTTATTTCACAATCTCCATGGCATCCATTTGAACTGTCCAACAATGCTAGATGGAAGAAAGAAGCAGCAGGAGAGGTTCCGCCATTGCCGACCACCGTATTCCTCGTTAAGCAAGCCAACTGAGTCAGACTCGGTCCAGTTAAATCGTTTTTAGGCTCTCACTGCCTGGAGATGTCCCTGGTGTTAGATGAGAAAGAGAAAGAAAATGGAAGATGAAAGAAAAAAGGAAGAAAGAAGAGAAAAAAAGAGGATGTTGTTGTTGCACTCCATCAACGTGACTCAACTCGCCCGAGTTGCGAGTTGGGTCTAGTGTGTCAGGGTTGAGTCCAAACCTATTACTAGATGTGTCTTGGGCCTAGGGAAGATAGAAGGAGGGAAAGAGAGATAGGAAGAGAGAGACACGTAGAGCAGTGATCGAGTCTTTAGCTACATTGCAACATGCGGCCGAGTTGGGTCAACTCACTGGCTCGACTCAATCGAATCTTTAGCCAACTTGAGGCTCTGGTGTGGTCCAAGAGAGGTTGTTGCACACCCTAGTGGATTTTCCTAATGAAATTGGAAGGAGAAAAGGAAAAAGAAAAGAGGGGAGGAAGAGAGAGAGAGAGAGAGAGAGAGAGAGAGAGAGAGAGAGAGAGAGAGAGTGACTTGGTGGGGCCGACTCGCTGCCCTTTGAGTCGAGCTAAGTCCTGACTGGGTAAAACATGTCCAATCCTAGGTGGGTCAGTCCATCAAAAATAGGAAGAAAATAAGAGAGAGAGAGAGAGAGAGAGAGAGAGAGAGAGAGAGAGAGAGAGAGTGAGGACCGAGTTAACTCAGTTGGATCAGGCCTGAATCCAGTAAGTTGACTGGGGAGTTTGAGGAGAAGAAGAAAAGTTAGACAGAAGAGAGAGTGAGGGAGAATCAGGTTCAGTTGGGTTTGGACTGGTTAACTCATTCGACCGAGTTAAACCCAACATCCATCTTTGGCCACGAGTGAGGGAAAACATAAAGGAAGAAGTGAGAGAAAATGGAGAAAAAGAAGAAGAAGAAGAAGTGGTGGTGGTAGGTTGATTTAGCCAAGTTCGGCCTAGTGCGACTAGGTTCAGACTAGTTCAACTAAGTTCAGTCAAGTGGAGTTGGAGTTGTGTTAAGGGCTGGGTTTATTCAAGGCGAAGCAACTAGGTGCGTTGATTTCTGAAACCTTGAATTGAAGTTCTAATTATAGGTTTGGTTGGTTAATTGATTTCCTAATCTCAATTAAGATGTAGCCTAATGTCATATTTTTGCTTTCAGTTTCTTGGAATTGAGGGTGAGTCAAGTTAAGTCTATCTCGGAAAGGTTCTAAAGGCGCGCGCACGTCTTAACAACATTAGTAGGCAATTCGACTCATAAGATGATAACTTTTTCCCTTGGACTTTCCTCTTTCATGTTAGTTTAAGTGATGGTTTCTATTTTAATTTTGACTGATAATTGATATCTCTATTTCATGATTACTTGTGCTAGTTATTGGAATTCGTCCTTAAATTATATGCTCAATATATATCTTGTATAAACACTTACATGTTACATTTGAATATCTTCTCATACTTGTGGATTGTTTGTGGAACTTGAATTGCTATATCTATTAGTAGAAAACTTCACTTATATATGTACATCCAGACTTGGGATGTAACTTGATTGATTATGATTATAATGGACCCTCGACCTAGTGGCTATTTTGATTAATGCGTTAAATGGAATTTTTCTCTGGACATGTCATCTTGCGAATCATTACACCCATGCGGCTTTTAGGGATAATCTATTTTTATCACATTCCTTAATGTACTATTTGTCATTCGTGGTTTTGATTTGATGTTTGCCCCATGTGGTTTCAATTATATATTTGCCCTAAGTGGTTTGATGGATTATTTTTGTATAACCTTGCGATGGTAAGTTTCACTTATTAAATTATAATTATCCACTAGTTGAGGAGGTTACTATTAAACATCCTAATGTTGGAGTCTCATGAGCCAAGGATGGTGGTACGGGATACTATGCCCGAGCTGTCAGCCTATGTTGGATGACGATCCCCTCAAAGTGACCTTTGAGCTTTGTTAAATTGGTTGTTTGCAATTAGAATAATAATTGTTCGGCTAATCATGCACTCATAACATACGAGCGATGACGGGTAGCTAATTCTAAATGTTGTAGCACGTTCGCTTTGTGATGGTATCATTTTGCTAGCTCCCAGACTACTAATAATCTACCCACTTTTGGTGAGCTAGTCACTATGCATGTACTAGATGTATTTTCACTGGTGGTTGGCCACATGCATGGTTTTTTTCCAAAGCCAACTGGATGAGCATCTCCAGTTGATGTGCATTCATGCATCATGCATTTAAACATATAAGATTGCATTATTGATTATTTTGTACATTTTCTTGTTTAACTATACTTAACTAATGTGGTAGTGTATATCTTGAGGAAAATTCACACTTAGCTAGACACTCATTCTTTGAATATATAACTGTATAGATGTGTATGTGCTTTAAAAGATACTTATCTTTAGACTAATGAGGATCAAGATACAGACATTAGGGATGCATGGCCATATCTTCTTTAAGAGAAGTTGCAGTATCTTGCAGCTCAAGTTTAGTTGCATTTTTATTTATTTCATATGTTAAATTATTTCATACCTTTATTTGTTAGCATTGAGATATTGGTTTGTAATATCCTTACAGGCAACCACTCATATATTCTGAATGTACATGCAAATTTCCTTTATGCTTGATTTATTTCTCTTCTACTAAAATGCTATATATATATATATATATATATATATATATATATATATATATATATATATATATATATATATATATATATATATGTATATATATATATGAAATTTGGCTATCCTTAAAAGTTAACACTTGGGTTTTCAGAAAATGAGTTGTATGCTTAGGTTTCAAGAACCAAGTCGTTATAAGAGGATCCCGTACAAGTCTAAATACCTACCTGGTGGAGTGGTGCTCACGTGATGAATGCTATTGGTGCAATGGTTCTTGGTAAAAAAGAAAAGTGAATGTAAATGATTGGAAAGTAAATTACAGAAAAAATAAATAATCAAATGTAAATGTGGAAAAGTAAATGACTAAATGTAAAAATAAAAAAGTAAATAAACTAGAACTAAGAAATCTCTAAAGATTAAAAAAAAAAATCCATTTTTCGAGTCGAGCCTGGCTAGTGTCTAGCAAACTTGCCCAACAAAGTCACCAAATTTGTGAACACTTCATGGAAGTAGGGCGTCTACCCCCTCAACTAGACACTATAGAAACGCTTCCAAGCTGAGGAATAACAAAACTCCCCAACTCTGATCTCACGTGTTAAGACATGAGTAATAATTTAAACACTAGCAAACCAAATTTCACTATACAAACCATTAACTAGAGGCTTTTTCTCTAAAGACATGAGCATAAGTGTTGGGGGGAAAATAGTACGACTTATAAAATGAGCCAACTCTAGAACTAGCACAGATCCAATGGGCCAAACTACTTACGAGATATCTACTGGCAAAGAAGGGCCGATCATGAAGTAGGACGGAACAGCCATAGGCCCGCACAACAAATGGCCAACCTATTGAATAGGCCGGCGTAACTCAAGTGGGTTATAGGTTGGCTATAGGTCGGCACGGCTACAGGTCGGCACAACTATAGGTCAGCATAGCTATAGGTCGGCAATAGCTTAGCCATAGGCCGATATGCATTGAAGTTTGACTTAGGTGAATGTTGATCTGTCGAGCACCTCAGGTGAATGTTGATCTGTTGAGCACCTCAGGTGAATGTTGATTTGTCAAAAGACTCGGTATTACCTACCTCTAGGATATCGCATGCCTCTGTCGTCCAACTTTGCCTAAAGGATCAGAAAGGCCTATTGATCTTCGATCAGTGACTAACCTTGCCCCGAACGGATAGCTCGAAGATCTCTCTCTCGATCTTCGGGAGATAAGATCGGATCCTGAGAATCTCAGACGTTCACAATCTTAGGAGGATCCCCGACAGATCTGCGGATCCGTACGGGAAGATCTCCAATGTATCAAGAGTACTAAATGGGAGACGCTTCCCATGGTGTGATCTTCCCTCTCATATAAGTAGGAGAGTTGGTGAAAAGTATGCATACTTAGACAATCAAAATATAATCCAAAACACGACTAGTGACTCTTTTCTAAAAAGATCATCTCCTACAACGATCCAAGTTCCTGACTTAGGCATTGGAGGGTCCCCTATACAAGCCAGGGTCTCCTTTGTCTCTTCCTTTCTTACGTGCAGGTTCTCGAGGGTCTACTAAGGAAAAATGCATCAACAGTTTAGCGTTGTCTGTGGGAAACGAAATCAGAGTCATTTCCTGCTTTACCAAAGAGACTACAATGGCCAGAGGGAAGAAGAAAACCCGAGTCTCCCCAGTTGCACTTGACCACACGCCGCCCCCGAAGTAGCCTGATAGTCATCAAGGTTTTGCTTCCTAACATCAGGCTAATTTTGGCCCCGTGAGGCATGGTTAGCGGTTTCGCGTCGAAGGAGGTCGATTGAACTCCCTTAAACAAAAAGTGGAGATGCTAAATAATAATATGAACTCAATGAGGCATTTGTTAGAACAATTACAGCCTCAATACATATAGAAAACTAATAGGGAGATGAGCAAACTGGCTACAATCCTCCTCAACCTTCCAACACACCTGCCGCCTCTCAGAGAAGTCGATAACAAGGATCTACCAAATTGGCCCCATCTCACATTTCAGGGACTGCAGCCTTGCTCACTTCAACTCTATGCCATGAGCTAGACAAAAAGAAGTGCGATGAAGTCCCGGTCGAAGTTATTGCTAAAAGCGGCAAACCCTAGGAGGCCGAGCTTAAGGACTTATGTGGTTAAATAGGAGACATGCGAGAAGCCTACTGTATGAATGTGCTGACCTCGATGGAAGCAATATTGGAGGAAACCAATCCTCCATTTACCATTAACATCATGAAGGCATGATTGCTGGACAGATTCTGTTTACATTAGATCACTCCGTTCTCGTGAAATATCGATCCATCGGAGCACATGGAATCCTTTAGGGTCTATATGGAGCTCCACAACGCATCTAATGCGGTAATGTACTGAGTTTTCTCCCTGACGTTATCTGAAGCTGCCCGACTGTGGTTCAAGCAGTTGAAGCCGAACTCCATTTGTTCGTTCTCCCAACTCGACCAAGTCTTCATCACAAACTTTATAGAGGGAAAGAAGAGACTCAAATCGGCCTCCCACCTCATTCATGTTGTTCAGAAGGACGACGAACTATTGAAAGATTATATCAAATAATTTAATCTGGAACCGTTGTAGGTTTAAAAGCATTCTAAAGAGCTCACCTTAACCGCGATCATGAGAGGGCTAAGAGATCATCAGTTTCTCTTTTTACTGGAAAAAAGTCTGCCAACAACAAGGGCCGATCTACTGAATAGGTCACAAAAATATGCCAATGCTGAAGAGGCTCCTGCCCTTAGAGACGCTATCTAGAACAAAGGTCCCCCAAACAAAGAACGTTAATAAAGGGTAGAACCAAGTTCGGCCGTTACAAACAAAAAGAGGAAGGGTGACTCATGATGTGACAATGATCGCCTAAACAAGTGGCTTGACAACAAATTCAAGATGTACACTCCTCTCAACAAAACGTCTAAGCAAGTCTTAATGGAGATCCAGGACAAACTTATTCTCAAGTGGCCAAGTAAGTCGAAGTTCGATCCTAAAAGAGGAGCAAAAGCAGATATTACCTTTTCCACTGGGATCACAGGCATTCAATGAGCGACTACTTTGACCTCAATCAAGAAATTGAGGAGCTCATTCGCAGTGCTCACCTTGGCGAGTAGGTCAGTCACCGAGGAGATCAGGCTGTGTCGAAAGATGAATGGTCAATCAACAACGAGGTGACTGGAGAGATCTGCACGATCTTCAAAGGCCGTGGTGGTGGAGGAGATTCAAACTGTGCTCGGAAAGCTCATGCAAGGAGTATTGGTCGTTCCGACGATGAAGTCCTAACAATCAGCAAACCTTGAAAGAGCAAAAGCTGGAAACTTACAGCCTGACCTTTGCCGAAGAGGACATCGGAGGAATCTATCTTTGCACAATGATGCGCTTGTGGTTAGCTTGACCGTAGCCATTCGTAAAGTGTTCTGAATCCTCGTGGACATCGGATTATCAGCTGATATCCTCTTCGCGCAGGCATTCGACAAAATGAGAGTTGGTCGATCCTGACTTCGACCTGTCAAAACTCCATTGCTTGGTTTCTTAGGTGGTCGAGTCATACTTGAGGGGTCAGTACATCTCCCACTTATGGCCAGAGAAGGACAAAACTCGATAACTACAATGATTGACTTCCTAGTAGTAGACTATCCGTCTGTCTACAATGCGATCCTCAGCCAACCATCTCTTAATGCCCTGCGAGCTGTGGTCTCGACCTACCACTAGGCCATGAAATTTCTGACCGAGCAGGGCGTCGGATCAGTGAAGGGAGATAAACATGAAGCTAGGCAGTGTTACATGATGGCACTAAGGGCTTCGCGATGGTGGTCACTTTTCTGGACCCTTGTGAAGATTCTAGAGAAAGAGGATATCCTGTGGAAGATCTCATTCCCATTCCACTTGAAGACTCTAATCTGTCCAGAACTGTCCAAATTGGGTTGTCCCTGGCACCTCTACTATGGGACAGGATGATAGGCCTCCTTTGAAGTTATGCGAACGTTTTCACGTGGTCTCATGAGGACATGCCTGACATCGACCCAAAAATCATCATGTATCACCTGAATGTCGACCCTGACTACCGACCAATTCGACAGAAGCATCGCGCTCTCAGTTCCGACTGATATGCAGTGATCAGAGAAGAAGTTGACAAACTTCTTTAAGCCAGATTCATCGAGGAAGTCTACTATCCAGATTGGATAGCCAACATTGTGTTGGTCAGGAAGGTCAATGGTAAATGGCGGGTTTGTGTTGACTACACAGACCAGAACAAGGCCTGTCCCAAAGATAGTTTTTTCCTTCCTCCAATTGATCAACTTCTTGACAGCAACACAGGGCATGAACTACTTCGTTTTATGGATGCTTATTCTGGTTATAATAAAATTGTAATGCATTCATACAATAAACCTTTGTCATTGACAAAAGTCTTTATTATTACAGAGTTATGCCATTTGGTTTGAAAAACACCAGAGCCACTTATTAGTGGCTAGTCAACAAGATGTTCGTCCACCAAATAAGGCGAACAATGGAAGTCTACGTCAATGATATGCTAGTCAAGAGCATCAAGTCTACAGATCACACTTCTGACCTTGAGAAAATGTTCCTTGTTCTTCGTAAATACAAGATGAAGTTGAATCTGAGCAAACGTGCCTTTGGGGTTAGTTCGAAAAAGTTCCTTGATTTCTTGGTCAGCCAATGAGGGATCGAAGAAAACCCTGAAAAGATTAAAGCTCTACTTGACATGGATTCACCAAAGTCATCTAACGACTTACAAGAAGAATTGCCGCACTCAATTACTTCATGTTCCTTCTTTAAATAGATGAAAGGGAAATAGGTAGTAGATTGGATAGATGAATGTGAGACGACATTCCAAAAGCTTAAACAGTATCTAGGGTCACCACCATTACTCTTCAAACCTGAGCAAGGAGAATCCCTACTACTATACTTGACTGTTTTCGATGCAGCAGTTAGCTCAGCCTTAATTAAGGAACACGCATGAAAGCAATTCCTGGTATATTACGTCAGCAAAGCCCTAGTTTCAGTCGAAACTAGATACCTAAGTCCAGAGAAATTAGCATTGGCATTGGTCATCTCTTCTCGATAATTACGACCATACTTCCAAGCTCACATGATCATCGTCTTGACCGATCAACCAGTCCGTCAAGTGCTCGAAAAGCTCGAAGCTTTAGGAAGGCTGACCAAATGGGCGATCGAGTTAAGTGAGTTCGATATCAAGTATTAACCCCGAACAACTATTAAAGGTTAGGCAGTGACTAAATTTATTACCGAACTAACTCCTACTTTTAGACAAGAAACCTGTAACACCCCGGTTCCCGAAACCCGAGTACACTAATCATTTTCCAAAAATCTGAGTGTTAGCCTTTAAAGATACCCTAAATTTTACATACATTTTTTTCCAGAGTAAGCATTTAGCAGAATAGAAACAAATCTAGTATAAGAGAGAGTCCAAATATACATAACCAAATATTCTAGTGGTTTCCTGAAAACTTATATAACATAGTGTCTTAAGTCTTTAAGATACATGAAAGTATAAACTAAACATGGAGGAAATATGACATGAAGAGTTGTAAGATCATATAGCTTCTCATGCTCCCCATAAGTACCTGTATACACATCATCTATGTCTCATGCACACTAAATATGATTTGATAGCGTCAATGGCTATCGTAGTGAGGTATAACCCCCAAGATTTATCGACGCATCAAGATAATTAAGCATAGTTTGTTAGGAATAGTGTTTAACAAATATTTCATGATAACTATTATAGTAATCAGATAAGGTTCATCAGATCCACATTCATTAAATAAATCTCACAATGATATTCTTGTTTAAATGCATGGATGCATGCACATGCTCATAGACCTAGGGATGCACATCTAGCTGGAAAAAGGTCACCCAAGGAGAACTAGCCACCCAAAAAAATACTTAGGGATATGCCCTAAGGAGGACTAACCACCCGAAAAAGACCATGCAAAGAGGACACCCAAGGTGAACTAGTCTCCCAAAAAATTACTCAAAGGTACGCCCTAAGAAGGACTAGGCACCCGAAAAAGTCCATGTAACAAGGACAACCCATAATGGTTCGAATGCATGCAATAATAACTTTGGATCACCCAGTAAAATACTCTATGGTACAACCCATAGTGACTCAAGAAATTTCATATCTAAAATTAACCACCCGGTAAAGTTCGTATGCCATGAAAATGCATAATTAGCCCAACAATTATTATTCTAAATCCAAATAACCCAGCATAGGCCGACAGCCTAGGCATAGTGTCCCATACCACCATCCCTGACTCATGAGACTAACAAATATGATGTTTTAAAGGTAACCTCTTCAACTAGTGGCCAATCATTGTCCAACCAATAAAACTTACCATTGCAAGGTTGTATGAAAATGGTTTGTCAAAGCCACATAGACAAATATTCCATCAAAATCGCAAGGGTAAATAATCCATCCCAAGGACGTGATAAAAAAATGGGATTGTCCCCAAAAAGCCACTAAGGCACAAGTGATCATCAAGATGGTAAATCCATAACAAAAACTCTATTTAATTTATCAGACAAAATGACCACTAGTATGAGGATCTCCAAGCATCCATACAGTAATCACAAGTGGTGAAACAAGCCACGTAAAATATCAATAATGCTTATCTATATGAAATGTTTCATTTAAACCGGGATAGAGAATTTGCAATCTATAGCATGTTCAGATACTTAAATGTAAATCCAATGATTAATCATTTAGGAAGAATTCATTCAAATATAAACTAGCATTCGTCATCATTTTTACTGAATATCAAATTAAGCAATTAATGAAATAAGTGAACTAAAATAATTATCATGATGTAGAAAAGCTTGAAGGTAATCCTCACCTTTCAAGGATCGACTTGGTTTCCAACATCGTTAGATACTCGCATGTAAACTTTAAGATCAGCCTCACTAACAAATTAGTACATATGGTGTGGTTAGATTGCCACGCAGGTTAGATAAAAGTATAGTTTAATGGTGCAGATCTCAAGTTTTTAATTTAAGGTGTAGATTTAGGTTTTAATATAAAAATCTACAGACTAGATGAGACTAATTCGAGATACACAAATTTGAGATAACTCACCTCTACTAGTTGTTCCGACTTAATAAAATCCCAAATCACTTCAGCTTTGAATATGGTAACCTACACGAGAATTTGAATATTTTAATAACAATCAACCCTTTCAAGGGAATTGAGTTAAATTCTCACAATCCCCAAGATCACTTACATTAAATTTAATTTGCATAAGAATACCTAAATATGAAAATTTTCAGATATGAAAATTTTCAGATATCAATGCAAGTTTAGGGACTAATAAGCCTAATTCAAATTTGATTTAATATGTAATTGTAGTGAAGATTAGCTCACCTTCGATGGATCGAGTCAGTCGAATGCAAATCGAGTTTTTCCCAAATTCGATGGAACTTCTCCATTGATAGGGGAAAAGAACATGAGCAAGACTTAGTTGGTAAGGCTACAATTATCCTTGAACTAGGCTGAATCGGCCCTGACTCAGTTCCGAGTCAACCTGACTTACGATGCTTTCTTCTCTTTCTTTCATTCTTTTTCTTCTTTTCTGCTCTTTCTTCCTTCTCCCTTCTTTGTACCCATTTCTCCAAGTCCAAACAACAACTTCCTGGGTGAGAACTCAATGTAAACAACCCGACCATGACTAAGTTCACAAGGCAACTAAGTTAACTCAGCTCGACTCGTCCTTGAACACAAGCACGATCAATACTTGACCTCTACTCCTTCCCCTTTTCTCTTTCTCTTCTTCTTTTGTGTTTCCTTTTCACCAATCATCCAGCCAGTTCACTAAACCTAGAAAAAATCGACTCGACTCAGTCTAAGTGAGTCAAATTGACTCCTCTCGCCAATAATCAGAACCCTACTTCCCCTTTCTTTCTTTCTTTCTTTTCTGACCTTCTTCTTTCTTTTCTCCATTTCCTTCTGTTTCTCTCTCTCTCTTTATTCTCAACTAGGATAGGTATGACTCGGTTTATACTCGGTCAAAACTCGGATTGAGTTAAGCCGATGTGGCACCAATCAGACGTCACTCGATTTCCCCTCTCCTTTCTCTTTCTTCTGATCCTCTTTCTCCATCTTCTCCGTTCTCTTCTTCTGCTTCTTTCCTTTTGTTGGAGGGACTAGATGAAACCCAGGACTTGGTCCAAACTTGCAGTGGTGAGCTGAGTTGACTCAACTTGATGCGGCACCAAAATAGTGTACTTTTATCTTTATTCTAATTTCTTTCTCTTTTTGGAATGGTTTCCCTAAAAGGCAACCTTTTATTAGGCTTCACTAATCCTCTTCTAGAGGGTTTGAATCGTAACCAATCAATGGATTAGTTATGGTCTTTACTTGTTTGGTTTGTGCCATTTTACAACAATATGAGCAGATTGTGTTTGCATGGGTGTGATCAGACAACATGGATGGGCTTCTGGAACTCTGGCCCGCCTAACGAACAACTTAGATCAGACAAAGGAGCCCACGTAAAGATGATGGGTTCTTAGGTTGGACGGAGGAGATGAAGCAATTGATTATGGCGACTTCTTATCTATGGCTCGATCTTTCAATCTGTAGCTTCTGGAAGGACCAGATTGGTCCATTGATCATCATGTGGCCCGTTATTAGGGCTTTTGAAATGGATATCTCGATGGTCAACGAGATTTTGAGTTGTGGCGGTTTTCTCACAATATCGCATTTTCTTATGAGAATTTGTAATCGTCACCCACGAGAGTTTAGGAAGCCCTAGACTGGATGGTCAGGATGCTCCTAGAGGTCTTCTAGAGAGAAAACAATTGTTGGGATACTGCCAGCAACGCACAAGGAATATTCTTTCTGCCTTTTCCATAGTCACGTAAACCCTAGAATGCGGGATGCATAGAGGGCTAGGATTAGTTGAAACGGACAATTGAAATGGTTAGGAGAATTCCACTTAGGATTTCCAGCTCAGTGCTGCAATGATTTTCTATTTTTGAAAATGAGCCATGTGCACAACACCTGATTGTGCTAGATCTTGTGTCCACACACATGTCCCAACATGTGAAACTTGAAGGGTTTTGGTTAGCCCTGGGTGTTTTATCAGATGGATGACTCAGATCATTGGTTTGATCCCTGATGGTGGGCCACAACTGTTACAAATAGACATTCTCTATTTAAACTATAGTTGAGCGGGAAAGAGGAGAAGATTTCTCCCTTTTTTGGGTTTTTGTCGGGTCAAAGCCTATTTGACCGGCTCTGGTGTTCGGTGTACTGTTGGTACACCATCTCCTACGTACACACAACTCTTGTGTGGGGTCCATAGTGATGTATTTTCCAAATCTAATCCATACATTCACTTTTGAGATCTCACTTAGGCCCTCCGTCCAAAGATCAGCTAGACTTAAAGAACAGGTGGGCCACACTAAGTGATTTTGTTTTAAATTTTGGATTCCCATTAATCTATTGGTTGGATCACTCCAAACCTGAACATTTGCAATTATGAAAGTTCTCAGGTCCTATTTATGTGAATTTCAATGATAAATCTAGTTATAGAAGCTGTGATAAAGATGATCTAGTAGTGGGTCAAGAACTTGAGCGTTGTAAGCCCGATAAATGGTGGATCTAATGATTTGATGGTCTATCTTGAAAATTAGTGAATGGATGGCTTGATCCATAGATGAAGATTATTTCTAACCGTCAGATTCAGTCAAAATGAAGATGAGCAGTTCCATAAGTTAGGTTATCGGGTAACACCTGAGTACTGAAAAGTATAGGGTGTTACAATCTAGTCCCCTTAAAGAGAATTTTGTCCTCAAAATTCAGCACTTCTATCATGAATGGGGTGAGGACTATCTATTTTGTAGTATTTCTATGGATTTACTATATTTTCTATTTCCATAAGGTTGTATGTTTGTGTAAAGGTATTCAATTAACAACAAAAATAAAATAAAATAAAATGGGGTTGTTACAAAACCGACACACCCAGGTTAGAACTCATCCTAGACATTCTATTTGATCAAGCATCCGACTCCCTGGTTGATCTCGACCTGCCTAAGTGGATACTATATGTTGATGACTCATCCAACTTTAGAACAAGTGGGGCCGGGATAATCTTGGATACCCAAGATCGTATGTGTTCACAACCCCAAGTGTAGGGTCGCGATGTACTAATATCTCGTGAGAACGAGGTCAAATCCACAGGGACAAAACTTGTACGTATTCTGAAAAGAACTAGAACTAGAAGAAGATCTCAATCTAAATTCTGGAATAAAAGAGAGTAATTGTGAAAAATGTTTAAACTATCAATTAAAGGTGGGAACTAGGGTACTAAGGATCCAGTTGTAGCATTCAAGATGCTACCTTACTTAATTCAAGGAACACAATTGGAATTGGAGTCTTACCTTATCCAATTGGAAGATAAAATAATTAAATCAAATCTGAACTTTTCATTGACCTAATTTTCAATGGAAGAGAATTGTGATGATTAGAAGGGATTCCATCACCCTACCATGCCCAGGAGACGTTAATACAATTAGATTTACCAATCTCACCATCTCAAAATAGGAAACGAATATATCCAAAGCTATCATAGCATCTATTGTAATTTGAGTCATAATAAATCATAAAAAAATAAAAATATTCCCTTAATATCAAACTAAAAATCAATGAAGTTCAATAAGAATAAGAATCAAAGAAAAATAAACATCTAAACATGCTACAAGCTTCACCTCTTAGCCCTAGCCAAGAGGTTTAACCAACCATAGACATGATTGAAACCAAATCTCTTAAACAAAGCATGAAAAATAAACTAGGGAAGAAGAAAAACTCTTTGACGGTTACTTCACCCTTATATATTCTCCTTGATACCTTTTCAAATCCTAAAAGATGCTTTGAAGCATCTTAAGGAGTCCTATTTATAGTTGTAAAACTCAAACTTTCACACCTAGTTAGAAAATCTAAAAACCGCCTCAAATTTAAGCACTTTGCGCAATTTTCCAAAATAGGCTCGAATTTAAACCGCCATAAATTTACACACTCTGACAATTTTCCAAAATATGCTTTTTTAAGACAATTTCTAGAATATATTTATTTTCATGACAATTTCAGGAATATATTTGTTTTCAAGATCATTTCAGGATTCTTTTTCTTCACTTCAAATCTTTGATTCTCTTCATTCTTCACTTGGTTTTCTTGGATCTTTAGCATGTGAATTCTTCATTAATGACTTCCAAATCTCTAAATCTTCATTTAGCAATCTTTTGAGTATAAATCTTCCTTTTGGCATCAATTTCACCTTAAGCTCTTGATATCACCTCGCATATGAAAACATGTATAATTAAATCGATTAAGCATTATCATGTTTATAAAACTACGGTATAAATAGAGGAAACTATGCAATATTTCACCCTCAACAATATACATGCAATATGCCTTAAGATTCAGATTTCAAGCCTCCAACAATGTAGCAAAATAGAAGCTTTGCTTGTTGGACTTAGGCTGACAACCACTATGGGAGCTCAACACCTCGAAGTCTTCAGCGATTCCAAGTTGGTCGTTAATCAAATAACTGAAGCATACCAAGCCAAGAAGGAACACATGAAAGCATACCTCCGAAAAGCTAAAGAATTGATCGTAAAAGTCCAAAAGTGTAATGTAGCACTGATTCCTCGAGTGAAAAATTCCAAAGCCGACATGTTAGTAAAGCTAGGCACTGTGTACAAAGATGATATTCCAAGATCTCCCAAACTTAAAAAAATCTATGAATGGGCACACCATTTCAAAAAAGTGAATTCTATTGATAAGCTCCCAAGAGCATGATACGTTGGGCTACATTGAACAAGAAAGAAAGGGGGTTATAAAAAGAAGTTGATCATCAATCCTCAGGGGGATGCTCGGGAGGTACATCATCGCCAGATGCTTCGAAGTCTGAGTCAACATCTTCAAAACCAGATAGGTCTAGCTCGGGAAAGGCCTCCTTGATCTCCTCAATGCATTTTGAGAAGCCCATCTGGTACAAAGAATTTCTGTCTTCCAAGTATGCTTTGGAAGACTTGTAATTCTTGATGGCATTCTCCCAAGCTAGGGAGATAGCTACTTAGGCTTCTGCCTCTTCCATCTTAAGCTTTGCCTCTATCTCCTTGAGCTTTGCCCCTACATCCTCGAGCTTTGCCTTCAGTTCGGCCTCCCGCCGAGCTGACTTATTGGAAGCCTCAACAAAAGCTTCTTCGTTGCTTCCAACTCATCCTCTGAAGAAGAAGCATGAGCTTCCGCAGCAACTGCCACAACATGAGACTAATCGGCTTCAACTCCCTTCAGTAAGAGCTTCTGCTCAGTCTCCCATGCCTGCCTCCGCACCTGAACAACGTCGTAATGCACCTTTAATAAGCATGGGGCGAACTACCAAAAAATAACAACGGAAAATATTTAGTACCAAATAAATAAAGAGAAAAGGAAAATACTTAGGAAGATTCGCTCACCCTAAGATGGGCCTTCGTCATGGACGTAAGGATCGCATCTAGAGGAGAGTCTAATATATGGAAAAACTCCATGGACATGTGTCACTCAGCCCAAGGTAGAAGCTCCTTTATGGTCTCGTAATCACTCCTGGGAGGACATTCCTCCTCCCCCCGAACCTCAAAAGGCTCAGCAGTCGGCTTGTTGGCCCCCTCAGCCTCTACAAGACAAGCCTCGGAAGAAGACTCAACGGCCCCTTGGATCTCTGCAGGAGGAGCTTCCTCACGAATGGTCGTCTTAACCGTTGCCTTAGCGGCAGTAGGGGTAGGCTCAATTGCTACCTCCTCATCTCCGACCTCTACCATGATAGGAGATGAAGGACCGACACTCCCCTTGCTCTTGGAGGTCGCCTTCACCTTCTTCTTCTTCAACGCCACAACTTCCTCAAGGGGGGGCACCTAGTGTTTGGAGATGGGCCTTAGCAGAGGGCGAGCCTCAGGCATTTTTGCATCATAACAGGAAGAAACTTAATTGTGAAATTGTAAGTGTTATAGTCACATGCTCCTTTGGTTGTCAAATTTTATGATGCAAAAACCTTTATCTTTGTCTTATGTTTATATGTTGATTTATATATTTTCAAGACACTGCTTCACGTGCTTCAAGTCAAGTACATTGATCAACTACAAGTCAAGTCAAGCCATGTACTTTGTCAACATCTATAAGCATATATGTTCAAAGTTACTTCGATAAAGATTACAAGACTAAAGTACACTTTAAGTCTCAAGTGCAACTCAAGATGAAGTTTGAGTTCAAGCTTTTGAATATCTCAAGACTAAGCTACATCAAGTGCGAGAGCTCAAGCTTGATAAGGTTCAAAGGTCTACCTTCACTAAATGAATGAAGTTCAATGTTCATACTTCATGTTCCAGGTATGATAGACCTTAGATGAATGAAGTTCAATGTTCATACTTCATGTTCCAGGTATGATAGACCTTAGATTGACCTTAGGGTGGGTCATTTTGAATATAAAATTCAAACTATATGTTTATACATGATTTTAGTCTGTTCTAAGACTAGTCCTGGACCTTGTTTGACTAATCCTAGCATTGCCTCGACCAGTCCTAGAAATTTCAAGACTAGTAGTAAGTTGTTGGAAATTTTTAGAAATTTCTGGTTAAGTTACGGCCCGTCCTGGAGACTGTTCGACCGGTCGTGTGAATAGTGTCGACCTATCCTACAACCAGTCCTGTATCTATGATTCAAACTCCAGTGATATATTTGGGGTTCCTTCGACTGGTCATGAGGGTCCTATGACCAGTCGTAGAGGGCCTACGACCAGTCGAAGAATGGTTCTATCCGATCGCACCCAAATATTCAAAAATTCATTCTGCTACGACCAGTCATAGTGTCTTCAAGACCAGTCGTAGATGAGGTTTCTGCTACTATAAATTGAGCAGGAATTTCAGAGTTTCAGATAGAAATTCAAGTAAAATCAAGGATCCACTCTGAGATAAGTTTGTGTTCATTTTAAGCTACTTTGTACATAATTAATATTCCTTTTGTTAGCTCATTGTTATTTGATTTTGATCTGCATTCCAATCTGATTTGAAAAGGAGAAAATTTTGTAATTCCTTCTTCTTTGAACCAAAATCAAATACAGTTAGCTCATTTGTTTTAACTTAAAATCAATTAGAACTTAGAACCATTTTAAAGTAAGTATTAGACTTTGAACTTCTATATTCAATCATCTACTCCGATTGGTTCTTCCGGGCTACTACGAAAGGAGAAATTCAGGCATTTTACATTTATTATAATTTACAATTCTTTTTGATTTGTTTTGAGATTGAGCCAGAAAAATCTCATTGTGTGGTTATCTGAGGAGAGCCAGAAAACTCAAATAGAGGGGTTTTTAAATTGTGTAAGCTCAAGTAAAAAAGACACAATTGCGAAGGTTTTAGGTGAACCTGTGAAACCTATTTTGATAGTGAACGCTGATATCCCCTGTATGAGGATATTAGGAGTGGAGTAGCAATTTGTATGACTGTTTTATAACAGTTGGTGTACACACAAGCGAACCACTATAACTCTTTGTGTTTTGTGGATGTGTGATTTATTCTTTCTATCTTTTATCATTCAAAACTGTGGAATGTACGTGTGGATGTGAATGTTGTAATTTATTCATTTCAAGCACAGTGGGGAATGGTGTAATATTTTAGATTTAAATTTTTACAATTTATTTGAATTCCTTGTTATTTATTTATTCCTCTTTGGTTTGAGTTATTGATACAAATGACGTTCTAGAAATAAGGTTGTCCTGCCATAAACCCTTGGTTTTTATGGTGTAAGATTGTCCGTATAACTGAATTCGTATCAACCTCTCAATACTAGTTTATTGAGGTTGCTTTTATTTCAGCTTTTAGAATTGAATTATTTCTATTTGGTTATCTCTTGGTTTTATTCCACTGTAATACTTTTAATTTGACATAGTCCTATTCACCCCTCCCCCCCCCCCCCCCCCCCCTCTAGGACATATAGCTAGGCCATTTTAAGTGGTATCAGAGCCTAATAGCTCGCTCTTATTGCTTTTTGTTTGGATTTAATTCTTGAGCTAACGATCTAAGCTATATAAAGATGTCAAATTTTGATAGCCTATCAGTCACTAGGCCTTCACCCTTTGATGGCTCCAACTATGCCTATTGGAAAGCCAGGATGAGGATCTTCCTCAAATCAATGGATGAGAGTGTGTGGCGAGCCATAATGACTGAATGGAATCCTCATACCACTAAAGTAACTGGAATCGATGGTTTAAAATCAATGAGAGTAACTCCTTATTTCTCTTGGACCACCCTTTAGAAAAATGAGAGTAGTGCCAATGCAAAAGCACTAAATGCAATCACTTATGCACTATCACCAGATGAGGTCAAAAGAATCATATCCTATGATACTGCAAAGCAAGCCTAGGATATATTAGAAATGACACACGAGGGTACTACAATTATAAAAAAATCTAAAGTCCAACTCCTTATAACCAAATTTGAAGAAATTCATATGGAGGAAATTGAAATGTTTATGGACCTTTACACAAGATTAAATGACATTGTAAACTCGATGTGGGGTCTTGGCGATTGAATCCAAGAAAGTAAAGTATGTGCAAAGATACTATGCTCTCTTCCTGAACGGTTCGACTCTAAAGTAACCGCGATTTAGGAACTTCATGATACGGATAATATGAGTGTAGAAGAACTAGTTGGTTCTTTACAAACCTATGAGTTAAACTTTAAAGCTCCTAAAGGTAAATCTATCACTCTAAAATCTTCTAAATGTATTTCTGAAGAAAATTCTGATTCTGAAGATGATATGGCTCTTTTAGTAAAGAAATTTTATAAAATTTTCAAAAGCAAAAAAAGATAGATTTTTAAAAATCAAATGATAGAAAAAGATCTAAAACTAAATATAAAACTTGGATGTCTTTGAAAGATAGTCAATGTTACAACTGCCAAGAATATGGACATTTAGCAAACAAATGTCCTAAAAAGGATAAACCCAAAAAGAAGGGTATGTTGGCTACTTGGGATGAATCATCTAATTCTGAAGCCTCTTCTGAATCAGAAGATTCTGAAACCGAGTCGGGCAATGAAGTAAAAGCCCTTATGACTCTAGCCAAGTTCACTTTTTCAAATCATGATGATTCAACTAATGAGGAAAATCTGAATAGCGAATGTGAAAATGAAGATGATCTTCAAGATTCTTACAATGCCCTATACAAGGAAAGTTGTAAAATTGCTGTCAAACTTAATCTTCAAAAAGAAAAGTTTTCTAAACTCAAAGAATGTTTTGATTCACTTGTTTTAGAAAAATCCCAAATTTTAGATTGTTTTGAAAAATCAAAATGCGATTTAGAAATCAAAACCTCCCTGATTAAAAATTTGAAATCTAAAAATGAGAAACTTAAAAATGAAGTATCTTCTCTTCTGAGTTTAAAAGACACATGGAGATATGCCCAAGGTGATCCAAAGTTAGAGAAACTATTATCTGGATCAAGAAAATGTGGTGACAGATCTGGGTTGGGTTATGATAAGAATATACCTCCTAAACAGGAGAATACTCCTCCTAAGTTTGTGAAAGGAGAGTCCTCAAACTCAAAAGAGAAAAGTACTTATCAAAGTTTTTCTAAATATTCAAAATCTTTTAAAAAACCTAAAAGCAGCTATGTCAACTTCAAAAATCAGAATCGAAACCCACTAGCTGAAAAGATAGTTGATCTACTCAAGGAGCTCTTAAAATCTAACTCTATAGGTCATTCTTACAGCAACAGACATAAGAAGACCAACTATACTCCTAAACCTAAAATAGTTCTGAAATGGGTTCCTAAGGTTGCCTGCTTGGTTGCCCACATTGCTTTCAAAGCAACAAGTCATTCAAAGTGGTACCTAGATAGTGGATGTTCTAGACATATGACAGGTGACAAGGCTTTATTCACCGATCTTAAAGATATGACTGATGGATCAGTTACATTTGGTGATGGTAGCAATTGCAAGATTATTGGCCAAGGTACTGTCCAACTCTATAACCTTCATTTATTTAAGAATGTGTTATATGTTGAGGGACTAAAACACAACCTGTTGAGCATATCTCAAATATGCGATAACAACTATAGTGTGAAATTTTCCAATCAAGGCTGTGAAATTATAAACAAAAATGGTTCTATAATATTAACTGGTCGCGGAACTTCTGAAAACTGTTATATTGTAAGTGATGGTAGCTCATCTAGTCAATCGTGCTACGTGGTATATACCAATGAGACAGAATCATGGCATAAATGCCTTGGACATGTGCACTACCGTAACTTATAAAAATTGAGAAAGGAGAACTTATTAGAGGTCTACCTAAGTTGCAAAAAGTAGATAAAATATGTGGTGAATGCCAATATGGTAAACAAACTAGGAGCTCTCATAAAAAGGTGAACTCCAATGCTACATCAAGACCACTTGAGCTTCTCCACATGGATCTTGTTGGACCAACCAGAACAGAGAGTCGTGGTAGTAAAAAATACATCTTGGTAATCGTGGATGATTATACCAAATTTACTTGGGTAGCATTCTTAAGGGACAAATCAGAAACCTTTGATGAAGTGAAAAAGATTATCAAATGAATTCAAACTGAGAAAGGTTCTCAAGTATGTAAGATCCATAGTGACTATGGATCTAAGTTCGAAAATAGCAGTTTTGAGAAATTTTGTAGCGATCAGGGAATATTGCATGAATTCTCTGTGCCTAAAACACCACAACAAAATGGAATTGTGGAAAGGAAAAATAGAGTGCTTTAAGAAATGGGAAATGTAATGTTAAATAGTATGAAGCTCTCTAAAAATCTTTGGGCTGAAGCAGTGAATACCGCCTGCTATATTATTAACTGTGTTTATACTTGTAAATCTAATAATAGAATGGAGTACGAATTATGGTTTGATAAGAAGCCCACTGTCAAATACTTTCAAGTTTTTGGTAGCAAGTGTTATATTCTACGTGATCGGAAAAATCTGAGAAAGTTTAACACTAAGAGTGATGAAGGTTTCTTTTTAGGATACTCTTTAAATAGTCGTGCATATCGTGTATTGAACAAAAGGACTGGTGTTATTCAAGAGTCTATAAATGTGGTCATAGATGATCACTGGAATACACCTACCCTAAGTTCAGATAATGATGAAGTTCTTTTGACTGACAAACAAGATACTTCATCAAATCAAACTGATTCTGAATTGAGGACTGTTAAAGATCATCCAACTTCTCAAATTCTTGGAAACCCTCTCACTGGTGTACGCACTTGTAGTCAACTTGAAGACATATGTAATTACGTATGTTTCACATCTCAGATAGAACCGAGTAACGTAAAGGAAGCTCTTTCTGATGAAAATTGGATAGTTGTCATGTACGAAGAACTTAATCAATTCGTTTGAAATGATGTCTGGTAACTTATTCCTAGACCTAAAGATAAACATATTATTGGAACAAAGTGGATTTTTAAAAATAAGTCTATTGAACTTGGTAATATTATTCGAAACAAGGCAAGACTGGTTGTACAAGGGTATACTCAAATTGAAGGAATTGATTACAATGAAACCTTTACACTAGTTGCTCATCTTGAATCAATCAGACTTTTTATATCCATTGTTTGCTATAGAAAGTTTAAAATTTAAAAAATGGATATAAAGAGTGCCTTTTTGAATGGTGATTTACATGAAGAAGTATATGTTGAAGAACCTACAGGGTTTGAAGACCTTAAGTTTATTGATCATGTATACCGTCTTAAAAAGGCTCTCTATGGTCTAAAACAAGCTCCCAGGGCATGGTACGAGAAATTGACTAAGTTCCTACTCAGTCATAACTTTCAAATGGGCAGTGTCGATAAGACGCTCTTTGTTAAGAAACATAACGATGATATCTTAATAGTTCAAATCTATGTTGCCGATATTATTTATGGATCAACTTGTGCTAACATGACTGTTGAGTTTGCAGATTTAATGAAATCTAAGGTCGAAATGAGCATGGTTAGGGAAATGAACTATTTCTTAGGGTTGCAAGTAAAACAACAACCTGATGGAATTTTTATTTCTTAGACCAAATATGCTCTGAACTTGATCAAAAAGTTCAGATTTGAGAATGGTAAAACTTTTAATACTCCTATGAGTACAACCCTAAGACTCTCAAAGGACTCTATAGGTAAAAATGTTGATCCTAAGTTATATCGTAGTATGATTGACAGTTTATTTTATTTAACTGCTAGTAGACCTGATATTGCTTTAAGTGTTGGTATTTACGCTAGATATCAGTATAATCCTAAAGAATCTCATTTAACTGTTGTTAAGCGGATTATGCGATATGTCCCAAGTTCAGTTTATATGGGTCTCTGGTATCCATTTGATACTAGTATTCAGTTTGCAGGGTACACTGATGCTAATTGGACTGGAAATATCGATGATAGGAAATCAACCAGTGGTGGTTGTTTCTATATCAAAAATTATTTAGTTTCTTGGTTTAGCAAGAAATAAAGTTCTATATCACTTTCTACTGCTGAGGCTGAATACATCGCAGCTGGAAATGCATGTACTCAACTTGTTTGGATGAAACGTATGTTAAGTGATTATGGAATAGCACAGGATTCAATGGTTTTATATTGTGACAATATCAGTGCTATAAATATTTTAAAAAATTCAATCCAACATTCACGTACCAAGCACATTGATATTAGGTATCATTATATTTGTGAATTAGTGAAAGAAAAAATAATATCTTTAAAATACATTCCGACCGAGACTCAACTTGCTGACATTTTCACTAAATCGCTCGACAAAAGCAGGCTTAATAAATTCAGATTTGATCATGGTATGTGCATATAAAATTGATTATTCATGCAGTTTTGTATCATAGTGTAAATATATTTGAGAATTTATGTGTTTAAATTTTAATTTTTATGAATAAATGCATATTTTGTTGCTCGACCAGTCATGGGTGTACACGATCGGTCCTGGTACGACCGGTCATGGATAGGCCAAGACCGGTCGTGGAGTGCATTGATTGTTTTAAACTTGAGGGAAAAATCTCATCTTCCTCATTTCTAACTTCCTCTCCAACGAGCCGACATTCGACTAGTCGAACCCACCGACCTGATCTTCAAGGTTAGTGCATTCTTTTGGTAAAAATAGTAGATTTAAGTTCTATTCTCTTCTTCATTATCATTGGAGTACTTGTTTAAAAGCTTTATTGAGATTTTGGGGGTTTTTCTTCTTCATTTGCTGATATAAGAAAAACTCATCTCTATTTCCTTATGATTTCTTGCTCCTTTGTAATCCTTTGTGGTAATGGATGCTAGAGGAAAAAAGAAAATAGTTCGTCGTCCATCATCCTCTAGATCAACTTCCAAAACTCAGCGTCATCTTCGTTCATCTGAAGATGATCCCTCATTTATACGAGATTTGCGTTTGTGCAAGGTTATTGTTGAAAAAGTTGTTGATCTTAACCACATTGCTCCATTTGGTATCTTTCCTCTCCTCTAAGCTGTATGTTGGGACAACATCTTACATTAGAGTGGGCCTGCATACCAATCCATTGCACAATCTATGTTTGCATGTATATCTGACTTTTCTGCTGAGAATTTAACTATCAAAATAAATGTTAGAGAAAGGCCTTTTAATGTAGACCGTCATTTAATATCTGGCCTTATGGATATTTCAATTAATGATGAGGGTATCCCCATTCATGTTCTATCTGAAAATTCTCTGAGACTAAAAAATGGATGCTCACTAGAGCATTATGTAACATGAATGTGCAATGGACTCACAAAGGGAATGCGCTCCCCTCAAGGTACTTGTTACCCAGATACAGAGTCCTCCACAGAATTTTTACTTTAAATCTGTATCCTCACTCTGGTAACAAAATAGAGTTGACTGCATTTATGGTTTGTGTTTTGCACTCTGTCGTTACTGGTACTAAAGTCTACCTTCCATCTTTAATATGTCATTTCATCATTTAGTTTCATCTCCATCTAGGTCATAGTGATATACCTTTTGCCTACCTTATGACTGTTTTGACTTCTCATATGTTGGTCGCTATGCTAGTTGGAGAGGCTCCTATCTATAATCTAATTTTTAACAATACAAATATAAACAAAATGAAGTTGGAATTGGCTCCTGGCCAAGTGGATGGTGTTGGTGGAGCTGAAGCTGGAAATGAAGAAGAAGCTGATGATCTTCCTCCAGAAGACATAAACATGGATGATATTTTTGATGAAATTGAGTCTGATTCTGCTAATGACCCTGATTATGAATCATCTGGATTTGTGTAAGACCCGTATCCTAATCCGCACTGTTCCGTTGATTCCCGCGACCCTTCTCGTCAGATTCCGGCAATCCGCGACTTATGGTTGACGTTGCGCACGACCGTAAGTCGTATCCTATTCATTTGAGCCGGCTTAATCCAAGACTTGTATCGTTGCGACCGCACCGTCGCCGCGGTTCCAACGCCGCAACTCACGCACCGATCCGATACCCAGACAATGAGATACGGACCCGCGTTCAGTTCGAGCAAAAACACCGCGCGTTGCAAATCCCAAGGAATCTCTACAATATGTCCCATCAATCCCATCAATCACCCATCAATCACCTCTCATGTCAAGTACACACACACCCATGCTTCCTTTCTCCACAAGACAAGCAACCACCTAAGTCAACTAACCTCTCACTTCACCCATCACTCACTTCACCCATCACTCACCTCACCCATCACTCACCTCACATCACTCCATCTCTCATTAATCACACCTCTCTCTCTCTTTTCTCAACACTCTAACCCAAGAAAGGGAGAGCATCCAACGTCCAAGCCTCCCCATGGAGAGAAGTGCATATGTGAGGCCCACTTTCCACTCCCAAATCTCCCATCTTAGCCATCTAATTCCCATCTCCACCATCAAAGTAAAGCTCTAGGAGACCGGCTATCCAACGGACCAAGAAGATCTAGAGGTGGGTGCTTTGATAGAGTAGTTTTTCATGTTTTTAAGGTGGGCCAAGTGAGGCCAACCGATCAATGGTTTGGATCTCACTTGGGACCCTAAGATGTGGCCAATGGCTCATATGGATCATCAAGATCATTCCATGATGGGGCCATTCTCCATGGACCCCATCATGATGTTTACTTTCCTTGTATTGAGGAGGTCATCTAGACCGTCCATTGCTAGTGGAGTGGGATCTCCACCGCTGATCTTTTGTTGATGGTCCATATGCAAGGGGACCTTGATGTATGATTCGATGATTGAAACGGAGGGCCCATAGTGTCGGGGTCCCTCTATCACGCGTGTCTCACTCTATTCCTCTTCCCCTCTCTTTCCATTTATTTCCTTGTATGTGATGGAATGGCCGTATGGCCCACTTGGATGGACCCCACCTTGATGTAAGTATTTTATCCAAGTCATCCAAGAGTGGGCCCACCTTATATGCATGGTAACCACACCACCTACCATGTAGTGGCCCACCTAGGTAAGGCCCATTTAACTTGTGTATCCGGCCAAAAATAGTCCAGTGACGCTGGACGTCACTGGGATGAGAGCTCAAGCTAAGGCTTATTTGTAAGCCTTGGAGAAGGATACTTGTTTAGGCCCCTCCTTGATGTAGGTATTCAATCTATGCCGTTCATCCCATTAAGAGCCCCATTTTAAGCGTTGAAATGAAAGATGGGGTTGATCAGAGCTTTTGGTGGGCCATCGTTTTAAAAATGGTATCACTACCATTGAATTGTACCAAAATTCTTCCCACACGCTGAAAAATGACCGATATTGGTCTTGATAGATGCATTTTGTGCTTGCGAATACAATGGACGGAGTGGATTTGCTTGGGGTGGCCCGCACACCCGAAAATCCTTAGGAAATTGGATTTCAAAAGAAAAAAAAAAAAAAAAAAAAAAACTAAGCAGCAGAGGCGCTGCTGCCTCTGCCGTGCAGGACGCCAGACGCCCTGCGTCGTCAGCGGGCGGGCGGGAGAAGCAGACCCACGGCCCCTGCCGTGGGCCCCACCTTGATGTTTATATTCCATCCAATCCGTTCATGAGGTGGGCCACTCTCTGAAGAGGGCCCCCTCCAAATTTCAGAGAAATCCAACGCTCAGGTGGTCCACACCGTCTGAAATAGTACGAATTGAATTCCACCATTGAAACCCTTTTGGGGTCCACACAAGTTTTGAATCACGTTGAAATTTATTATTTATTTTATTCATTCAGGTCTGAGTGACCTTATCAACCGTTGGATGACAAATAAATGTTATGGTGGGCCCCCACGTGGGACCCACTTTTACCCTTTAAAGCAGCTCATGCTGCAACGTACAGCAGCTCCATGGCTGCTGTGCTCACATCAGCAGGAACAATGGGGATGGGTTGGCTGGCCCCACATGATGTATATTTTGTATCTGTGCTGATCAGCAGGTGGT
Source organism: Magnolia kwangsiensis (assembly GCA_037074715.1). Lineage (NCBI taxonomy): Eukaryota > Viridiplantae > Streptophyta > Magnoliopsida > Magnoliales > Magnoliaceae > Magnolia > Magnolia kwangsiensis. The sequence goes on from CM073583.1 coordinate 49,884,034, forward strand.
CCACCTTCTGAGGTGGGCCCTCTCCAAAAACGGGGCACATCCAACGCTCAGGCGGCCCACACCACAAGAAACAGTGGTGATTAAACCTTACCATTGAAAACCTTTTTTTTTGGGCCCACTGCAGTTCGGGATCAATCTGAAATTTGTGTCTCCCGTTCATCCAGGTCTTTGTGATCTGAGCAGCAGATTGGATGGAAAATATAGGTTATGGTGGGTCCCACATGGAGCCACAGTGATATATGGGTTATATTGCCACCGTCCGTATGGACGGTGGACTTCACTGTGATGTATGTGACTATCCACACTGTCCACTATTTGGACAGTGGGACTCGCTATGATTTATATGTTCTATCCACTCTGTCCACTTGCGTATGGGTGTGTGTGTGTGTATATATATATATATGTTATATATGTATAGATGTGCATTGGTGGGCCTTCGGGTGGGCCTCCACTATGATGGATGAGCAGCATCCAAACTGTCCTCCTATTTTGAGGGCTCATTTCACGACGTGAGCCCAAAGGAAAATGAGCCAGATCTATGGTTCAAATGGGCCCGCTTTGATATGTATATAGGGCCCATGTTGATCCATTATGGTCATTCATTTAGGCCCACCTTGGTGCACATATAAAGCCCATGGGATCAAGCCCATTTGATGTGCATGGGGCGCAAATAGAATGGCCCATTGGACCTATTTAAAGCTCATGTGTGTAGTCCCACTTTGATGTATTTCACGACCCATGAGTCATGGACCATTGCAATGTACATAAGGCTCCTTGGTGAGGCCCATTAACACAGCCCATTTGATGAATGCAAGGCCCATATGATTCGGCCCATTTGATGTATCTAAGGCCCACGGATCGAGGCCCAACGGATGTCCTTAAGGTCTATTGCAATGTGTGATTTTTTCATGGTTCATGTAATGATATTTATAGCGGGTCGTGCCTAAGGAACAATGTTGGTTTGACGTCCACATTGTAGGTACAATGTTGGTTAAATGTCTGCATTGTAACTCTCCTTAGGGCCCATTGATAGACCCATACTCGTTACCATTCATCGCTTTATGACATGCTTAGTATAATCCCATGATTCATGCTCATACGCATCATACGTATGCTTGATTTGAGTGGTGACTGATCATAGTATATGCCATTGGGCAGACCACTTACGGGACTCCTTATGAGACGGAGTGCCCTACATGATCGCGCAGTGCGCGCTGGACTTCTGCATGATTTGACGTGTGATTCATGCATCTCGCATACGTATGACTTGATCACTGCACGCCCTAGCAACATCAGGGCCGTGGCTCCACAGGTACATCGTGGATGGCCGTATTGGATACCGGAAATACTTATTGTAACACCCTGAAAATCGGGGGTCGTGTATAAACTCAACTCCCGAGTTCCAGACCGTCACTTATGCAACAAAAATGGTTATGATTCAATGTTGTCTGATTTAAAGCATCCACATGAGTAAAAGTATACCAAAACTGCAATTCATACTTCAGATCCAGTGATAAAAGCAAGCGGAAGACTAAACAATATATATCACTGTATGGAAAAAAATAAAGTACTCTCAACTGTCTCCAAAGTATGACTACATCTCTGAGTCTCATATACATGTAAATAGACAAAAAGAATAAGTCCAAAATAGTCCCACTGAAGTCCCCCTCGATCCAGGTCACCTACGGGAAGCCGTCGTGGTACTGCATATAAGAGAACTCATCCTGGTCCTCGTCAATCTCCGGCTCCACGTCCTGGATCTCGTCGCCACCTGCAACTACAACAGGGTCTGGTGGGTGTTGCAAACACCATCCCGTAACGTGGGAATGAGTGATCAACTCAGTGGAATCATAGAGCAAAGATTAGCATGTTCACAATTCAATCACGCGATAATAGTAAAGCAGTAAATCAGACAAACCTAATACTGTTGTTTAATGCAAGATGATGTGACATGATGTATGCCCTCACCGACGATCACCCTCATGCGGCAACATCTTACGACCGCGGCATGCCACACTCCCTAGAGTGCTCCACATCTTCCAGGCACATGCAATGCTATGGTGATATGATTACCCAGTTGTTATTAGTCCATTCAAACAGCAGGATTGGGAAACTAAGGTACTTCCCTTGTATCAATCCCAACACGGATCCTGTCTAGGGTCGTCACTCCTAGTAATCTCATACGATGTACATTTCGTAGGTCACTGCAAGGGCTGCCAGGGCTGTTGCTCGCACTCGTTGCACCGCTCCCCCATCACCTTATCAATACAGGCCTACTGTACTCTACTGCACGGAAGGGTCGTCGCCTCCCGTGAACTCAGAATACACTCGCGGTCACTACAAAGGGCTCGTCGCCTGATCAGTGTAGGCCGACAGCTAGAATATAGTGTCCCATACCACCATAATCTGCTCACGAGTCAAGGTGCTCATTGGTCACTACGGGGAGGTTTGTGGCCCCAGCGTAGGCCGACAGCTCGACCACGGTGTCCCATACCACCATGCCCGGCTCATGAGTCTTTGTGGATCAAGGTACCACGGTTAATAGGGTTTACAATGGTAAGTTCAGTACCCTAGGTTCAAGCAGTTATGATACATACAAGGTGAACAAACATCGGCCAGTCGGGTTACTCGACGGGCTCGACTAGCGCGATCGCATCTCGAATTGAACGACATGAAGCGCGTAAAACACTTCGCGTGGCCTAACCACTGCCGCCAACTCTCAACACGAATCACATTCATCGACGCGTCGTTCGTGGCTATGACCAGTCAGCCACGAATTCGCTCGGTTACCGACTGCCTGGACTAAATCAAGTCCCACACATCTATGGAATTTCATTACTACGATGCAAAGGTATTGGAATTGAAATACATCATGTGAGCATGTTAGCACATGTTATAACATTCAATTTAGGCAAATCTTCAAGGCATGCTTTCCAAGCATATTCAACTTAGGCAATTCTTAAGGCATCATTTCTATGCACATGATGCAATCATGCATAAGGTCAACATATAGGAAATCATTTAGGTCAGCCTATTAATCATGAAATCAATCTCAAACTACTACATAACATCATTCAATACAATACATACTAATACAAGCATTTATACAAACACATACACTACACCCTTAAGTCCACATATAGTATGTCGACCCAAAGTGCGCAACTTGGCGAATCTCTTCACCAAACTGATTATGCAGGCATTCCTAACTCTCTAATGCGGCGACAAATCATGTCAATCATGTCAGCAAAATATGCATGGAGACCGTACTTCCTACAAATGACTAAAATGCCCTAAATCTCATATTATTCGTTAATTTGCGAAACAGGAAACGGAGAGCATGTTGTACATGTCAAACGGCGATGCCGTCGATAATCTACTATTAAACGACATTGAAAGCGTTGTAAACCGTCAATCAAAGCGTCTAAAATTCTCACCTAATCTCTTACGGTCGCGAGAATTTGAACGGAGCGTGTAGGCTTCGTCTACGACAGTAGGAGAACCTGATTCATGGATTTCGTTAGCTAATACGTTCAGAATCTACGTGAACCCTAAATCAGCAAGTTTTTAGGGTTTTTCTATACCTGAAAAAGCGTAGAAATCACCAGCCAGGTGATTGGAAGGAAGCGTTGATGCAGCAACTGTTGACGGCTCAGAAGCGGGAAAAATCTCCTCTTCCCTTTCTCTCAAACTCTCTCTCTCTTTTCTAGGGTTTAGGGAAATTCGTATGCAAGGAAGGAATGAGGGTTTCAACCCCTTTTATAAGCTTGGAAACGCCCGAAATAGGCTCCGGGACGAAGTTTACTTATTGCCTATCCATTTCGGGGCTGTTTCGGTCCAAAAACTGATTTCTGGTGGTCCCCTGGTCGATTGCGATCAGACTTAAGCTCATGGGTACCAGATGTACCTCGTATTAAGTTTTCAGTCTGGCAGGGTTCGCAGATCGCACGTGGCGGACCAGTTTCAGTTCAGCGGTCACCGCACATAGATCAGGACTGAAAGTTCCGTGACAATAATTAGATATTTTTCCTGATCCGAGGGTGTAATCTGGATGAATTCTGACGGTCAGAACGCTTAATACTGACGCGTCAAGTCGTGTGCCAGATCTAAATTTGAAATTCCCAATTCGTCCCTATTCGCGGTCGCTTCAGTCCAGTTTCAACGAAATACTCTGTGATTATCGGTTTGACTTGATTTTCGAGGTGATTGTCAAGTCCAGCTGGGCGGTTCTAACGGTCTAAGATAGGAGGTATCAGACCTTCGACGCGCGGTCTAAATCCAATACAAAAGTTCCATATGGTCCAGAGGACAAACCTGCTTAGAGTTGGATCCAAGGTTATAGAGTATTGTCGAGTTGTCTGTTCTACTCGATTTGGGTCTTGTAGAACGTATTTAAAGTGATCAGGGACTATTTCCCAGCTACTCTAGCGTTGCGCTAGCCAACTTACGTAAAATTTTCATGGAAATTATTTATACGCGATTTCGGGTCAAATCGGTACTCGATTCCAAGTACGGATTTTTCACGGGCGTTACAATCTACCCCCCTTAACAAATAATTTCGTCCTCGAAATTTGTACCTGTTCGTACTCCTCGAGAAGCTGTGGGTAGTTCTTTCTGATCTCGGCTTCTGTCTCCCAAGTAGCCTCCTCCTCAGAGTGATGCGTCCATAGTACCTTCACAAGGGGAATCACCTTGCTACGCAGTACCTGCTCCTTCCGGTCTAAGATACGTGTCGGTCGCAGGATATAAGTAACATCCTCTCCTAACTGCACCTGCTCCCATCTGATGATGTGGGAAGGATCAGCAACGTACTTCTTCAGCATAGAAACATGAAATACGTTGTGGACGCTCGCGAGGGGCGTGGGTAAAGCCAATCGGTAAGCCACTGCTCCCACACGATCGAGGATCTGAAATGGACCAATGAAGCGCGGTGCCAGTTTCCCCTTCTTCCCGAACCGAAGGACTCCCTTCATAGGGGAAACCCGCAAAAACACATGATCCCCGACTGTAAACTCTAGTGGCCTCCGTCTCGTATCGGCGTAGCTCTTCTGTCTGCTCTGCGCTGTAAGAAGCCGACGTCGAATAATATCTATCTTCTCTGACGTCGCCTGCACCAACTCTGGGCCAATCAAGCTGCGCTCACCGACCTCTAACCAGCAATGCGGTGCGCGACAAGGTCGCCCATACAGCGCCTCATAAGGTGCCATGCCGATACTCGTCTGGAAGCTATTGTTGTACGCAAACTCCGCATATGCCAGACAGTCATCCCAACTGTCCTTGAAATCCAATGCGCAAGCCCGCAACATGTCCTCCAGGATCTGGTTCACTCGCTCCGTCTGTCCGTCCGTCTGTGGGTGGAAGGCAGTACTGAACTTCAACTTCACACCCATAGCCTCCTGAATGCGAGTCCAGAAAATAGAAGTGAACCGCGTGTCTCTGTCCGACACGATCTCCAACGGAACTCCATGCAGACGCACAATCTCTCGGATATACAATCTAGCCAGCTCGTCTGCAGAGTTCGTAACTCTGATCGGTAGGAAGTGCGCCGACTTCGTCAATCGGTCGACGATCACCCAAATGGAATCATGCCCCTTCCTCGTCCTCGGCAACCCAGAAATGAAGTCCATGGAAATGAAATCCCATTTCCATTCTGCAATCGGCATAGGCTGCAAAAGTCCAGGTGGTCGGCGATGCTCTGCCTTCACCTGCTGACAAGTGAGACAACGGGACACGAACTCAGCAATGTGGGTCTTCATACCTTCCCACCAATACGTTCTCTTCACGTCACGATACATCTTTGTGCTGCCAGGATGCATCGCGAGTCTAGTAGAATGCGCAGCCTCGAGAATCTCTCGTCTCAAGTCAGGGACATCTGGGACGCATAAGCGGCCACGGTAACGTAAGCCTCCATCCATACCAACTCGCCAGTCGGCGTCAGCATCATCACTGGCCTGCTCTCGAAGCTCAGTAAGATGCGCGTCGTCCCTCTGCGCCTCGATGACACGGTCATCGATCTGGGATCGCACCTGTACATGTGCGATGAACTCAAATGGCTCCTCTACGGTGAGCTTCTGCTCAAAGTCTCGCAAAAACTCAACCATATCCCACTCGGCAACCATCAGCGGAGCCGCAAACTCTATCGCCTTCTTGCGGCTCAACGCATCAGCCACAAGGTTCGCCTTCCCAGGATGGTAAGAGACTTCAAAATTGAAGTCCTTCAGCGTCTCCATCCATCGCCGCTGCCTCATATTCAAGTCTCGCTGCGTGAATATGTACTTGAGGCTCTTGTGGTCGCAAAAGAGCTCGAACTCCTCTCCGTAGAGGTAATGTCTCCAGAGTCTCAGTGCGAATATAACGGCTGCCAACTCCAGGTCGTGTGTAGGGTAATTCTCCTCGTGCTTCCTTAATTGTCTCGAGGCATACGAAATTACCCTGTCCCTCTGCATAAGGACACAACCCAAACCAACGCTAGACGCGTCAGTGTATATAGTGTATCTAACCCCCTGCTCTGGCAATACTAGCACAGGGGCGGACGTAAGTCTGTCCTTCAGCTCCTGAAAAGCTGACTCCGCCTTATCATTCCAGGCGAACTTCACGTCCTTCCGTGTCAACTGAGATAAGGGTCTCGCGATCTTCGAGAAATCCTGAATGAAACGCCGATAGTAGCCAGCGAGACCCAAGAAACTCCTCACCTCAGTGACAGAACTAGGCTGATCCCAGTCCTGCACCGCAGCTACCTTAGACAGGTCAACTGCCATGCCATCCTTGGACACCACGTGTCCCAGAAACTTCACCTCCTGCTTCCAGAAGTCGCACTTCTTGTACTGTGCGAACAACTGGTGTCGTCTGAGCGTATCCAGAACCAAACGCAAATGCTCCTCATGCTCCTCTCGACTCCTAGAGTATACCAAAATGTCGTCGATGAAGACAACGACGAATCGATAGAGGAAAGGCCGAAAAACCCGGTTCATCAGATCCATGAACACGGCCGGTGCGTTCGTGAGACCGAACGACATCACGAGGAACTCGTAGTGACCAAAACTGGTCCTGAATGCTGTCTTCTGCACGTCCTCATCCCTGACGCGCAGCTGATGATATCCTGACTGAAGATCAATCTTCGAGAAGTACTGCGCTCCTCTCAACTGATCAAACAAGTCATCGATCCTAGGTAAAGGGTACTTGTTCTTCACTGTGAGCTGGTTCAGCCTACGATAATCAATACACAATCGCAGCGAACCGTCCTTCTTCTTCACGAACAAGACCGGTGCTCCCCAAGGAGATACGCTAGGCCGTATAAAGCCAAGCTCTAGCAGACCATCAATCTGCGTCCGCAACTCCTCCATCTCACAAGGCGCCATGCGATACGTCGGCAGTGAGACGGGTGTAGAACCAGGAATCAGATCGATAGTGAAATCGATCTCACGTCGGGGCGGCAAACCAGGGATCTTCCTGAACAGATCCCCGAACTCAGAAACAACTGGCGTCTGCTCAAGGACCTGGGCACCAGCGTCGCGCAATATAGTGGCGTAGCTAAGAATGCGGAAAGGAAGATTTACCCGCACTGAAAATGTGAAAGGCGTGCCCTCAGGCTCGTACACCGTCACCACACGAGCCTCGCAGTCAATCTCGGCTCTCGCTGCAGTCAACCAGTCCATGCCAAGAATGACGTCGAGATATACGAGCGAGGGATCGACGACCAGATCAAGAGTCATCGTCCTGCCTCCCAGATCAACTAAACAACCCTCACACATCTGGGTGACATCCGAATAATCTCCATGAGCTGCAAGGACTCGCACGCTATCCATAGTGATAGTCTGCAACCCAAGACGTCTGACTACGGCACGCGATATCAAAGAAATCGTGGAACCAGTGTCCACCATGATAAGAACGGGAGTACCTCCGATGTGGCCCGTGACCTCGAAGGCTGAATGCTGAAAAGCCGGTGTCGTAGCTGCCTCGGCGGTCAGTGCATGAACTCGTGCCTGCTGTGGCCGGTTCGGCCGCTGTGTCAAGGGCCGTGGAGGCTGTCGAATCTGCGATACCGTGGGTCTGAATGAAGGATGCGCAGGAGCTGACCGTATAGGCGGTGCTGATATCGCCTGTGGACGTACACGATCAATCTTCTGCGGCGGCGAGAACCCACTGTCCCGCATCCTGGAGAAGCAACTCTGCGATAAATGGCCCGTCCTCCCACAGTACGTGCATGATAAATCAGGACGCCGAAACGGTCGTACGGGCGCCGTGGTCCTGGTAGGAGGATCAAAGCGAGGCCTCTTGCCCGCGAAGGGCCTATCTGGCAACTCCGGTCGCGGCCTGGAAGTAGTCGGGCCTCGAGATCGCGCCAGTCGATCCACGTCCTGCTCTGCCCGCATGGACATGTGAACCAACTCCGCATAGGAAGGGAAACTGACGCAGCACATCTTCGACCGAATATCCGGTCGCAGGCCCTCCAAAAAGCGTCGTATGCGCATCTGCTCATCAGCTAGTATCGTCGGGACGTACCTGCCCAACTCTGTAAACCGATGCTCATACTCAGTAACCGTCATCGCTGCCTGCCTGAGACGGAGAAACTCATTCTCCCTCTCGTGCCTGTAGGTCTGGGGATAATACTTCTCATGAAAGCGGAACTCGAATGCTGCCCATGTCCATACGAAATCTGCAGCAACCGTCCGCAATATACTGTCCCACCACATACTGGCCTCTCTCTCAAATAGGAAGGTAGCCAGCTCTACCTGCTCTGCCTCCGTACAGTGTAACATGCGTAGAATCTTCGACACTCGGTCGAGCCAGAACTCTGCCTCCTCAGGTCTGTGAGAACCCGAAAAAGTAGGAGGCCGCAAGCGCTGAAATCGCTCCAGAAGGCCCCGTGTGTCGGCAGGATTCCCCGCAGGGAAAGCAGGCTGCGCAGGATGTGCTATGCCCTCATCCTGGGCGTAAATGTAGGCATCCTCAGCTGGATGCGCAGGCGGTGCAGGTGGGGTAGAGGTAGTCGCACCCCCACCCTGGGCTAAAGTCCCAACTATAGTGGTCAAAAGCTGCTGCTGCTGTAGCATCATGGCCATCATCTGCTCGAATCTATCAGGGGGTGGAGCAGGCTGTGGCGGATGAGGTGCGGAAGTAGATGCGCGCTGTGGCTCTCGAACTGATGGTGTAAAGGGCGGTGGTCCATCTGTAGGACCAACAGCAGGCTGAGACGATCGAACAGTCTCAGGAATCGGGCCCACAGCAGGGTCCGGACGAGTGCCAGACTGAGAAGGAGTCTGATCCATCTGCTCAGACAATGAAAGTCGAACCGCGCTCCTCGTAATCTTAGGTGGCATTCCCTATATTCAAAATAGGGCGCAACCTTGTCAGTCTCAATTGCAAAAATACACCATAATCATTCACTTAAAGAGTCAAAGGCATTCCATGCATTTCAATTAATCAAAATTGTCACAATACAAGGGATATATCCTTACAAGCATCATGACTAGAATGACATGGAAATTAAGACAGTTAAGCAACAGCAACAAAAGCAAAGCACTAGCCCTAATAGGCCTTACACACATAAAATAGAAAATAGCTAACTACTCATAACAACATCAAAGATCGCGTCGCTAGTCGGAGTCTGGCGACGGAGGAGGAGCACCCTTATCCTGTAAACAACACAGGATTGCCTTCAAGGTGCGAGTCACCTTGCCAAATTTCTTCTTCGTGACGGCCTTGGCATCAGCGACCTCTGCTCGAAGTTCTTGGACTTCCCTTCGCAAAGCGGTCTGACTCTCCTCCATCCGAGCAATGCGATCGTCAATAGTAGTCTTCGCAGAAGGAGGAGGGCTCTCATCAGTATCCTGAGCCTCCTCTTCTGCTTCTTCCTGAGTCTCTTCCTGAACCTCTGCACTAGGTTCTCCTTCGCTTTGACCTTCCTCTTCATCAAAGTCGTCCCCACTATCCCTTTCAAGTTGATTTTCACGATATTGCGACCCAATCTTCATCTTAACCATCGTCGACTCATCGATGGTGTGAATCGATACCGGCAACTCGGGTCCAAGTCTATAGGCAAACTCAAGCGCAATCTTGCAAATGAGTCGGCCAAAGGGAAGGGATTCGGATGTTCTCCTCGACCTGGCTATGAGAACTATCTGCCGTAAGATGAAAGTGGCCATACATACGTTCTCTCCCTGGGCCACCAGAAATAAGAAATCGACCATAAGACGTGTACATTCAATGCGGTTCGTCGACCTGGGATAGACATTGAACGTGCAGATATGGTGCAGCAGGCGCAAATCCTCAGACATGTACGTCGCCTTGAGGCTATTATTAGGCTGCCATAGAACCAACTTACCGCACAGAAACCTGGTGCGGCGATCTCGTTCACGTCTAGTCCTCAAATTCTTCTCACTTGGATGTACATCACCTAGAGGCACGTTGAGAAGTCGCGCAACCAACCGGACGTCGATCGTAGCCATCCGATCTCTATCAAAAGGGATTTTGAACTGCAAGGGCTCCAAGGTAGGACTCTGGATGCTAGCATAGAAGGCACGAACAGTGCTCACATTAGCACGAGCACGAGCTTCAAAGATCGGTCCCCAGTGCGCAGCTTCAATGCGTTCGAACAACAGATACTCGCCGAACAATCGCCCATCAACGTCCGCCTCAAATAACACTCTACGATCAGTTTATTCACCATGAGACATCTCTGACAGAATGGTTCGTCCAAGGTGTGCATGGGGATCCAAATCCCGCTTTGTACGGCACTCCAGGACTGCAGCTGGACCTGCGGCGGCGCTTGAACTTGCGGCACCACCCCGCGGTCTTCTCGATCGAGCAGGGCGGCTAGGCCCAGCCTCGTCTGTTGCAGTTTTCCTCTTACCCATCAAAGACAGGATGGATGAGAGTGACAAAAGACCCAAAATAGCTTCCACGAAAGCCATGGAAAACGCCGAAAATGCGGAGAAATGGCTACCCAATCTGACAAAAGAAAATCTAGGCGTCGTAGAGGGATGCTTCAAGCTTCCCAAGGCTGTACTTTCAGGGAAAAATAAGAACAAAAAGGTGGAATGGAGCTGCTCACGATTTCAGCACTATTTGGGGGATTTTGGAGCTCCAAATGGGAAAATCTTCAAGGAAAGAGGCTGCCAACACCCAATAAATGATGGGTGGTGGTCGGTTTTGGCCAAGGAAGGTGTTAGAAGTGATTTGGGACGCTGGGGTTTGGAATGGGTTACTGAAAATCGAAGATAGGGTTATGTAGAGGGCTGTTTGTGAAGGAGAGGTGGGATTTGGGGATTTTCGTGAGGTGGGAGGTGCATAGGGGTGATGTGGACCCTATTTAAGGGGGTGCGCCCGAAGGACAGCTCAAACGGAGCTCGCCGGCCGGCGATGCATCGCCCGGCCGGCGATGGCATCGCCGGCCAACCTTCTGGTTGGCCAGCGGGACCCCATGGGTCTGGTCCCCCATGGTCCCAGGGCCCCAAAAAAGTTGGTCCCACCCCTTGGTTCATTATATTTTGGTCCCTATGAGCCCAAACATGTGTTTGGAGCTTTCCGGGTCCACATCGCAGTCCCGAATACCAAACCATATGATGCAGAATATGGATTTGGGGTAGAAGGATCCAGTACATCTTTCTAGCTCCTTAGTTGCTAAAGAAAGTGAAGTTAGAATGGCTTTATGGCCATTTTTTATGAAATTTTACTATTCACTGTAAAATTTGTTGAATGTACTAATTTGTGTTATTTTCACATTAGGTTTGATGCCTAACATGAAATGGATACAAAAGAACTGAAGGTTGAAGTGTTTAGAGAAGGAATTTTGAGAATTTTTGGCAAAACGGGGTTTTTAAGCCCTGGCGATTGATTACTGGAGTCGTGGTCATTCCACGGCCCAAAGATTCACTTTTTCGGTTTAAAACCGCCCATAGGACGTCTCCACCCGACTTCCTACAGCTTAGAAGTGATTCGGGTCGCTTTACGCGACCCGAGATACGTTACAGACTCGATCTTGCGATCGATCCTTATAGACTTCGCCTATCGGCGAATCTGTGATCCTAGAAGTGTTTCTAGACCCTTCTCGCACCCACCTAAGTCAAAGGAAGCGACAGCGTACGTCGCAAGACCATAACCCAGGCCCAGTATACTCTCATTCATGCTCTGATACCAACTTGTAACACCCTGAAAATCGGGGGTCGTGTATAAACTCAACTCCCGAGTTCCAGACCGTCACTTATGCAACAAAAATGGTTATGATTCAATGTTGTCTGATTTAAAGCATCCACATGAGTAAAAGTATACCAAAACTGCAATTCATACTTCAGATCCAGTGATAAAAGCAAGCGGAAGACTAAACAATATATATCACTGTATGGAAAAAAACAAAGTACTCTCAACTGTCTCCAAAGTATGACTACATCTCTGAGTCTCATATACATGTAAATAGACAAAAAGAATAAGTCCAAAATAGTCCCACTGAAGTCCCCCTCGATCCAGGTCACCTACGGGAAGCCGTCGTGGTACTGCATATAAGAGAACTCATCCTGGTCCTCGTCAATCTCCGGCTCCACGTCCTGGATCTCGTCGCCACCTGCAACTACAACAGGGTCTGGTGGGTGTTGCAAACACCATCCCGTAACGTGGGAATGAGTGATCAACTCAGTGGAATCATAGAGCAAAGATTAGCATGTTCACAATTCAATCACACGATAATAGTAAAGCAGTAAATCAGACAAACCTAATACTGTTGTTTAATGCAAGATGATGTGACATGATGTATGCCCTCACCGACGATCACCCTCATGCGGCAACATCTTACGACCGCGGCATGCCACACTCCCTAGAGTGCTCCACATCTTCCAGGCACATGCAATGCTATGGTGATATGATTACCCAGTTGTTATTAGTCCATTCAAACAGCAGGATTGGGAAACTAAGGTACTTCCCTTGTATCAATCCCAACACGGATCCTGTCTAGGGTCGTCACTCCTAGTAATCTCATACGATGTACATTTCGTAGGTCACTGCAAGGGCTGCCAGGGCTGTTGCTCGCACTCGTTGCACCGCTCCCCCATCACCTTATCAATACAGGCCTACTGTACTCTACTGCACGGAAGGGTCGTCGCCTCCCGTGAACTCAGAATACACTCGCGGTCACTACAAAGGGCTCGTCGCCTGATCAGTGTAGGCCGACAGCTAGAATATAGTGTCCCATACCACCATAATCTGCTCACGAGTCAAGGTGCTCATTGGTCACTACGGGGAGGTTTGTGGCCCCAGCGTAGGCCGACAGCTCGACCACGGTGTCCCATACCACCATGCCCGGCTCATGAGTCTTTGTGGATCAAGGTACCACGGTTAATAGGGTTTACAATGGTAAGTTCAGTACCCTAGGTTCAAGCAGTTATGATACATACAAGGTGAACAAACATCGGCCAGTCGGGTTACTCGACGGGCTCGACTAGCGCGATCGCATCTCGAATTGAACGACATGAAGCGCGTAAAACACTTCGCGTGGCCTAACCACTGCCGCCAACTCTCAACACGAATCACATTCATCGACGCGTCGTCGTGGCTATGACCAGTCAGCCACGAATTCGCTCGGTTACCGACTGCCTGGACTAAATCAAGTCCCACACATCTATGGAATTTCATTACTACGATGCAAAGGTATTGGAATTGAAATACATCATGTGAGCATGTTAGCACATGTTATAACATTCAATTTAGGCAAATCTTCAAGGCATGCTTTCCAAGCATATTCAACTTAGGCAATTCTTAAGGCATCATTTCTATGCACATGATGCAATCATGCATAAGGTCAACATATAGGAAATCATTTAGGTCAGCCTATTAATCATGAAATCAATCTCAAACTACTACATAACATCATTCAATACAATACATACTAATACAAGCATTTATACAAACACATACACTACACCCTTAAGTCCACATATAGTATGTCGACCCAAAGTGCGCAACTTGGCGAATCTCTTCACCAAACTGATTATGCAGGCATTCCTAACTCTCTAATGCGGCGACAAATCATGTCAATCATGTCAGCAAAATATGCATGGAGACCGTACTTCCTACAAATGACTAAAATGCCCTAAATCTCATATTATTCGTTAATTTGCGAAACAGGAAACGGAGAGCATGTTGTACATGTCAAACGGCGATGCCGTCGATAATCTACTATTAAACGACATTGAAAGCGTTGTAAACCGTCAATCAAAGCGTCTAAAATTCTCACCTAATCTCTTACGGTCGCGAGAATTTGAACGGAGCGTGTAGGCTTCGTCTACGACAGTAGGAGAACCTGATTCATGGATTTCGTTAGCTAATACGTTCAGAATCTACGTGAACCCTAAATCAGCAAGTTTTTAGGGTTTTTCTATACCTGAAAAAGCGTAGAAATCACCAGCCAGGTGATTGGAAGGAAGCGTTGATGCAGCAACTATTGGCGGCTCAGAAGCGGGAAAAATCTCCTCTTCCCTTTCTCTCAAACTCTCTCTCTCTTTTCTAGGGTTTAGGGAAATTCGTATGCAAGGAAGGAATGAGGGTTTCAACCCCTTTTATAAGCTTGGAAACGCCCGAAATAGGCTCCGGGACGAAGTTTACTTATTGCCTATCCATTTCGGGGCTGTTTCGGTCCAAAAACTGATTTCTGGTGGTCCCCTGGTCGATTGCGATCAGACTTAAGCTCATGGGTACCAGATGTACCTCGTATTAAGTTTTCAGTCTGGCAGGGTTCGCAGATCGCACGTGGCGGACCAGTTTCAGTTCAGCGGTCACCGCACATAGATCAGGACTGAAAGTTCCGTGACAATAATTAGATATTTTTCCTGATCCGAGGGTGTAATCTGGATGAATTCTGACGGTCAGAACGCTTAATACTGACGCGTCAAGTCGTGTGCCAGATCTAAATTTGAAATTCCCAATTCGTCCCTATTCGCGGTCGCTTCAGTCCAGTTTCAACGAAATACTCTGTGATTATCGGTTTGACTTGATTTTCGAGGTGATTGTCAAGTCCAGCTGGGCGGTTCTAACGGTCTAAGATAGGAGGTATCAGACCTTCGACGCGCGGTCTAAATCCAATACAAAAGTTCCATATGGTCCAGAGGACAAACCTGCTTAGAGTTGGATCCAAGGTTATAGAGTATTGTCGAGTTGTCTGTTCTACTCGATTTGGGTCTTGTAGAACGTATTTAAAGTGATCAGGGACTATTTCCCAGCTACTCTAGCGTTGCGCTAGCCAACTTACGTAAAATTTTCATGGAAATTATTTATACGCGATTTCGGGTCAAATCGGTACTCGATTCCAAGTACGGATTTTTCACGGGCGTTACACTTATTCTAGCACTGTGGGCACTTAGGATGTCCTTGGGTGAGAGTCCCAGAACCTTTTGGTACCAGGAGATGCTCCAACGTCTAGACCGAGTGGATACACGAGCGCCCGAGTGCCAAATACCAGTAGGCCGCGTCTCCCACTGTGTCGTGGTCGGTTGGAAGGGGGTGTGGCCTTATCCGCCTGAGTGAGAGGGCTATAAGCTAGGCTGAGTTTGACTAGCTCGCAAATGAGTCCGCTATCGACGAGCCGGGTAGGTATTGGCATACTACTGGCCAGGCAGATAGTGAGGTCTTATCCGCTTGCTTGACTGTGCAGCTAGGGAGGTGGCAGTCTCTGCATGTGTATTGGACCCCGGTGATATCCAGAGAGGAACTGTACTGGTATACGCATGTGAGGAATACCGACTTGCTTGGATTGCATTTCGCATATGACATTTGGCTATGTAGGCCTTGCATCGCATCGGTGTGGCCGATGACATTCATATCTCGCATCATGCCTTGCATTACACAGCCTTGGTATATTCATGGACTTACCGCATGCTTCCGCATTGTTCTGATATTGTACACTTGGCGTTTGCCTTACGCACACACTTGCACCATCCTCTAAGCTTTTGAAAGCTTATGCACGATAGTTGCGTGCAGGTAGCGTTGGACGACAGCAGCGCTGAGACAGGAGTGCACATCAGGACCTTTTGGAGCTTTTGATCACCTTGTATTTCCCTTTCTGCATTGTACTTAAAATTGTTGTTATAGTGGATACGTGGTG
This sequence comes from Magnolia kwangsiensis, assembly GCA_037074715.1. Lineage (NCBI taxonomy): Eukaryota > Viridiplantae > Streptophyta > Magnoliopsida > Magnoliales > Magnoliaceae > Magnolia > Magnolia kwangsiensis. Next base: position 49,900,121 of record CM073583.1, read on the forward strand.
ATGTTGTTTTGTGACTTGGTTATGTCTGTGGTTATGCTCCTTTACACAAAAAAAAAATTTCATTCTGAAAATCCTCCTTGTAGGATCCCAGGGTCGGAATCTGGCATTAGATTATCAGGAGCCGAGAATGGGGCACTACGGAGGCTGTCGACACCGGATTCGGCAATCGGGATTCATGTGAATCCGATTTTCGGGTTTGGGGCGTGACAGAAGTTGGTATCAGAGCATAACTTGGGAATACCTGAGTAATACATCACATATCTACTATAAATAGGTTCCGAGTCTGAATGATTTAACGATTTTTCGACGTAACGCTTAATGTATGTGCCTTCGAGGATTCTCAAGACTGATAGGCCATTGTTCCTTCCTGTAGGAGGCATTATGGCTAGAAGAACAACCCGAGCGAATCCCGCCCCACCACCCACAGCTCCTGCTTTACCAGCCGCTACTCCTACTCCACCACCAGATAGTCCTGCCTTTGAGCCTGAGGATGCCACTCATTTTCCTGAGACAGGTGCGGATCCTACCGTACCTGTGAGTGCTACTCAGCTGCAGCAGATGTTGCAGGCGATGACCGCCATTCTTCAGGGGCAGAGCAGGCGTCCCACAGTGTCACCGGCCGAGGCTGAGCAGGAGCGTGCGAGCGCTCTTCTCAAGGATTTTCGACGGCACGATCCCCCACGTTTTCGGGGTGAGCCGGACCCTACTGCTGCAGAGTTATGGTGCTCCGAGGTGGAGAAGATATTCGACACCATGAGATGTACCACTCAGCAGCGAGTTCCATTGGCTGTATTCCTTCTGCAGGGCGAGGCTCAGTATTGGTGGGCATCTGTAGCCCGATCAGTAGCCTCCGATTTTGAGTGGACCTGGGAGGACTTTATAGACCGGTTTGACCGGAAGTTCTTCCCCGAGCATGTGCGACAGCAGCGCGCACTTGAGTTTGAGACGTTGGTCCAGGGGGACATGTCTGTGTCCCAGTATGAGGCTCGGTTCGTCGCACTATCCAGATTCGCGACGTATCTTGTTGATGATGAGGGGCGGAAGGCCCGCCGTTTTGAGAACGGCTTACGTCCTGCCCTCCGGAGCCGTGTGATCGGACATATGCTTCCGACATTTGAGGAGATAGTAGAGCGAGCCTTGATATATGAGACAGATTGGGCCAGTGTGCAGAGGGCCCGTGATCAGAGGGGAGATCAGAAGAGGAAGGCACCCTCTAGTAGCTCCCATCAGCAGCATCGTTCACAGCAGCGGCGCACGACCCGCCCAGCATTCCGAGCACCAGCAGTACCCCCAGCACCATCTTCGGGATCGTTTTCAGGTACTTGCTTTGGGTGCGGTCGTACAGGGCATCGTAGGCACGAGTGTCCCCATCCGCAGCAGCAGCAGCAGCCGAGGGCACCACATCCACCTCCACGACAGCCACCACAGCAGCAGCGACCGCAGCACCAGCCTCCTGTACCTCCTCCACAGCAGCTGAGGCAGCAGACTAGGCCCCCACAGCGACCACAGCAGCAGCAGAGACCTCAGAGGGGACCTGCACCCCCTCAGCAGGCTCATGGCAGATTTTATGCCGCCCAGCAGGACCCTCAGTCATCAGGAGGGGTCGTCGAGGGTACTCTTCCTGTCTCTGCATGCATTGCACGTGTACTATTTGATTCTGGTGCATCGCATTCATTTGTCGCCGATGATTTCTGCCGATCGACCGGTTTGCCGTTGGAGTCTGCCCGTGAGGATTTGGTAGTATCGACGCCATTAGGGAAGACCGCAGTGTTGGGCCGATTTTGCGCGTCTTGCCCTATTTTGATTGGGGATATCTTCTTACCTGCCGACCTATTTGTATTGCCGATGTCCGGTTTTGATGTTATCCTGGGCATGGACTGGCTTGCCGAGTACTACGCCATATTAGACTGCTCTGCGAGGTCAGTCACGTTCCGCATACCCGGCGTGCCAGAGTTTCAGTTTGTTGCCGAGCCCAGAGGAGGGCAGCTTTCTTGCCTGTTATCGTGTGCCGTTGAGGAGCCAGCTGCCTTGAGTATCGACCAGCTGCCGGTTGTTTGTGATTTTCCTGATGTGTTTCAGGAGATTCCGGGATTACCACCTCGTCGGCATACCGAGTTTCAGATTGATCTTGTGCCTGGTACTGCGCCTATTTCAAAGGCCCCGTACCGTATGGCACCACTAGAGTTACGGGAACTGCAGAAGCAGTTGGACGAGTTGCGCGAGCTAGGCTTTATTCGTCCGAGCAGTTCGCCGTGGGGAGCGCCGGTACTCTTCGTAAAGAAGAAGGATGGCTCGTTGAGGCTTTGCGTAGACTACCGCGAGCTCAACAAGGTCACGATCAAGAACAAGTACCCGCTTCCGAGGATCGATGACTTGTTTGATCAGCTGCAGGAGGCGCAGTTCTTTTCAAAGATAGACTTGCGGTCCGGTTATCATCAGGTTCGGGTTCGAGATGAGGATATCCCGAAGACAGCCTTTAGGACGCGATACGGTCATTTTGAGTTCCAGGTCATGTCCTTCGGACTGACCAATGCGCCTGCAGTATTCATGCAGTTGATGAACGAGGTCTTTCGTCCGTATCTTGATCAGTTTGTCGTGGTGTTTATTGACGACATCCTGATATATTCGAGGACTCATGAGGAGCATGAGCGACATCTTGAGATTACATTGCAGACCCTCCGTACACACCAGCTTTACGCGAAGCTAGAAAAGTGTGAGTTCTGGCAGGAGGAGGTGAAGTTCCTCGGCCATGTAGTGACGAGGCAGGGTGTCGCTGTAGACCCCTCGAAGATAGATGCCGTGCGTCAGTGGGATCAGCCCGCGAATGCATCCGAGATCCGCAGTTTTCTTGGTTTGGCGGGCTACTACCGACGTTTTATTGAGGGATTCTCTCGCATTGCAGCCCCGTTGACCAGATTGACCCGGAAGGGTGCCGAGTTCATTTGGGGCGACGCTTGTGAGCAGGCATTTATGGAGTTGAAGGACCGCCTCACGTCCGCTCCTGTCCTCACTCTTCCCTCAGGAAGTGATGGATTTGTTGTATTTACTGATGCCTCACGAGTTGGCTTGGGTGCTGTCCTGATGCAGCACGGGAAGCCGGTAGCTTATGCGTCCCGACAGCTCAAGGTCCATGAGCTGAACTACCCTACGCACGATCTAGAGCTGGCAGCGGTTGTCTTTGCACTGAAAGTGTGGAGACACTATCTTTACGGGGTGAGATTCGAGCTCTTTTCCGATCACAAGAGCTTGAAGTATTTGTTTTCTCAGTCCGAGCTGAACATGAGGCAGAGGCGTTGGATGGAACTCCTGAAGGACTACGATTTTGATCTTCAGTACCACCCGGGCAAGGCGAACGTGGTGGCGGATGCCCTCAGTCGTCAGCCACGAGGCCTGGTGGCGCATATGATGATTCAGGAGTGGAGGATGCTCGAGGATATAGCAGAGTACGACTTTGAGTTTGGTTTGCAGTCATCTATCGTTCAGCTATCAAGCTTGTCGATTCAACCCTCTCTTGTCGCAAGGGTGATCGACGCTCAACAGACAGACGAGTCGTTACAGGATTACCGAGCAGAGGCAGCATCTGAGAGTCAGACAGATTGGCAGATCGGTTCTGACGGTGGACTTCGCTTCAGAGGCCGATTGTGTGTCCCGGATATTCCTGATTTACGTCAAGATCTTATGACCGAGGCACATCGATCGCGCTTCTCTATTCACCCTGGCTCGACAAAGATGTATCGCGATATGAGACGCCAGTATTTTTGGTCAGGGATGAAGCGCCAGATAGCCAGTTTTGTGGCCGAGTGTGACACCTGCCAGCGTGTCAAGGCCGATCACCAGAGACCCCCTGGCCTATTGCAGCCGCTGTGCGTCCCGATGTGGAAGTGGGAGCATATATCTACCGATTTTGTCTTGGGTTTGCCGAGAACTCAGCGCGGTCATGACGCCATCTGGGTTGTTGTGGACCGTCTGACGAAGTCGTCACATTTTCTTGCGATTCGTGAGACTTGGCATACAGATCGGCTCGCCAGGATGTTCATTGATGAGATCGTGAGATTGCATGGTGTTCCTGTCTCGATTGTTTCAGACCGAGATCCGAGGTTCACGTCTCAGTTTTGGAGGAGCTTCCAGAGAGCGATGGGCACTGATTTGCAGCTCAGCACCGCGTATCATCCGCAGACCGATGGACAGATCGAGAGGGTCAACCAGATCCTTGAGGATATGCTTCGGGCCTGCGCGATTGATTTCACGGGTAGTTGGGACGAGCACCTGCGATTGGCCGAGTTCGCGTACAACAACAGCTATCAGGCGACCATTGGCATGGCTCCTTTTGAGGCATTATATGGCAGACCGTGCAGATCTCCGAGTTGTTGGACTGAGGTTGGAGAGCGACGTCTCCTAGGTCCCGAGCTTGTGCTGCAGACTTCAGAGGCTATCGACATCATCAGACAGAGGATGCGCACAGCTCAGAGCCGGCAGAAGAGTTTTGCTGATCGTCGGCGTCGTCCCTTGGAGTTTGCCGTTGGGGACTATGTGTATCTCAAGGTCTCACCCATGAAGGGTGTAGTTCGTTTTAGGACGAAGGGCAAGCTTGCCCCGAGATTCATAGGACCTTTCGAGATCACTGGGCGCATTGGCGCTGTGGCTTACCGGCTTGCCTTGCCATCGCAGTTGTCTGGCGTCCACAACGTCTTCCATGTCTCTATGTTGAGGAAGTGTGGGTCAGACATCGTCCCTGTTATCGATTGGCAGCCGTTGGAGGTTCGTGAGGACGCTTCTTATATTGAGCAGCCAGTTCGTATCCTCGATCGAAAGGAGCAGGTCCTCAGAACCAAGGTCATTCCCTTGGTGAAAGTACAGTGGGGCCACCATAGTGTAGATGAGGCATCTTGGGAGCGCGAGGCAGAGATCCGCGAGCGTTATCCCCATCTCTTTGACGATTGATTGTATGATGTATCATGGTACTTGATTACATATGATGTTATATTCCCTATTTCCTCTTCGAGTTATGGTCAGTTGCCATGGTAGTGTAAATTTCGAGGACGAAATTTTTATTAGGTGGGGAGAGCTGTAAGACCCGTATCCTAATCCGCACTGTTCCGTTGATTCCCGCGACCCTTCTCGTCAGATTCCGGCAATCCGCGACTTATGGTTGACGTTGCGCACGACCGTAAGTCGTATCCTATTCATTTGAGCCGGCTTAATCCAAGACTTGTATCGTTGCGACCGCACCGTCGCCGCGGTTCCAACGCCGCAACTCACGCACCGATCCGATACCCAGACAATGAGATACGGACCCGCGTTCAGTTCGAGCAAAAACACCGCGCGTTGCAAATCCCAAGGAATCTCTACAATATGTCCCATCAATCCCATCAATCACCCATCAATCACCTCTCATGTCAAGTACACACACACCCATGCTTCCTTTCTCCACAAGACAAGCAACCACCTAAGTCAACTAACCTCTCACTTCACCCATCACTCACTTCACCCATCACTCACCTCACCCATCACTCACCTCACATCACTCCATCTCTCATTAATCACACCTCTCTCTCTCTTTTCTCAACACTCCAACCCAAGCAAGGGAGAGCATCCAACGTCCAAGCCTCCCCATGGAGAGAAGTGCATATGTGAGGCCCACTTTCCACTCCCAAATCTCCCATCTTAGCCATCTAATTCCCATCTCCACCATCAAAGTAAAGCTCTAGGAGACCGGCTATCCAACGGACCAAGAAGATCTAGAGGTGGGTGCTTTGATAGAGTAGTTTTTCATGTTTTTAAGGTGGGCCAAGTGAGGCCAACCGATCAATGGTTTGGATCTCACTTGGGACCCTAAGATGTGGCCAATGGCTCATCTGGATCATCAAGATCATTCCATGATGGGGCCATTCTCCATGGACCCCATCATGATGTTTACTTTCCTTGTATTGAGGAGGTCATCTAGACCGTCCATTGCTAGTGGAGTGGGATCTCCACCGCTGATCTTTTGTTGATGGTCCATATGCAAGGGGACCTTGATGTATGATTCGATGATTGAAACGGAGGGCCCATAGTGCCGGGGTCCCTCTATCACGCGTGTCTCACTCTATTCCTCTTCCCCTCTCTTTCCATTTATTTCCTTGTATGTGATGGAATGGCCGTATGGCCCACTTGGATGGACCCCACCTTGATGTAAGTATTTTATCCAAGTCATCCAAGAGTGGGCCCACCTTATATGCATGGTAACCACACCACCTACCATGTAGTGACCCACCTAGGTAAGGCCCATTTAACTTGTGTATCCGGCCAAAAATAGTCCAGTGACGCTGGACGTCACTGGGATGAGAGCTCAAGCTAAGGCTTATTTGTAAGCCTTGGAGAAGGATACTTGTTTAGGCCCCTCCTTGATGTAGGTATTCAATCTATGCCGTTCATCCCATTAAGAGCCCCATTTTAAGCGTTGAAATGAAAGATGGGGTTGATCAGAGCTTTTGGTGGGCCATCGTTTTAAAAATGGTATCACTACCATTGAATTGTACCAAAATTCTTCCCACACGCTGAAAAATGACCGATATTGGTCTTGATAGATGCATTTTGTGCTTGCGAATACAATGGACGGAGTGGATTTGCTTGGGGTGGCCCGCACACCCGAAAATCCTTAGGAAATTGGATTTCAAAAGAAAAAAAAAAAAAAAAAAAAAAACTAAGCAGCAGAGGCGCTGCTGCCTCTGCCGTGCAGGACGCCAGACGCCCTGCGTCGTCAGCGGGCGGGCGGGAGAAGCAGACCCACGGCCCCTGCCGTGGGCCCCACCTTGATGTTTATATTCCATCCAATCCGTTCATGAGGTGGGCCACTCTCTGAAGAGGGCCCCCTCCAAATTTCAGAGAAATCCAACGCTCAGGTGGTCCACACCGTCTGAAATAGTACGAATTGAATTCCACCATTGAAACCCTTTTGGGGTCCACACAAGTTTTGAATCACGCTGAAATTTATTATTTATTTTATTCATTCAGGTCTGAGTGACCTTATCAACCGTTGGATGACAAATAAATGTTATGGTGGGCCCCCACGTGGGACCCACTTTTACCCTTTAAAGCAGCTCATGCTGCAACGTACAGCAGCTCCATGGCTGCTGTGCTCACATCAGCAGGAACAATGGGGATGGGTTGGCTGGCCCCACATGATGTATATTTTGTATCTGTGCTGATCAGCAGGTGGTCCACCTTCTGAGGTGGGCCCTCTCCAAAAACGGGGCACATCCAACGCTCAGGCGGCCCACACCACAAGAAACAGTGGTGATTAAACCTTACCATTGAAAACCTTTTTTTTTGGGCCCACTGCAGTTCGGGATCAATCTGAAATTTGTGTCTCCCGTTCATCCAGGTCTTTGTGATCTGAGCAGCAGATTGGATGGAAAATATAGGTTATGGTGGGTCCCACATGGAGCCACAGTGATATATGGGTTATATTGCCACCGTCCGTATGGACGGTGGACTTCACTGTGATGTATGTGACTATCCACACTGTCCACTATTTGGACAGTGGGACTCGCTATGATTTATATGTTCTATCCACTCTGTCCACTTGCGTATGGGTGTGTGTGTGTGTATATATATATATATGTTATATATGTATAGATGTGCATTGGTGGGCCTTCGGGTGGGCCTCCACTATGATGGATGAGCAGCATCCAAACTGTCCTCCTATTTTGAGGGCTCATTTCACGACGTGAGCCCAAAGGAAAATGAGCCAGATCTATGGTTCAAATGGGCCCGCTTTGATATGTATATAGGGCCCATGTTGATCCATTATGGTCATTCATTTAGGCCCACCTTGGTGCACATATAAAGCCCATGGGATCAAGCCCATTTGATGTGCATGGGGCGCAAATAGAATGGCCCATTGGACCTATTTAAAGCTCATGTGTGTAGTCCCACTTTGATGTATTTCACGACCCATGAGTCATGGACCATTGCAATGTACATAAGGCTCCTTGGTGAGGCCCATTAACACAGCCCATTTGATGAATGCAAGGCTCATATGATTCGGCCCATTTGATGTATCTAAGGCCCACGGATCGAGGCCCAACGGATGTCCTTAAGGTCTATTGCAATGTGTGATTTTTTCATGGTTCATGTAATGATATTTATAGCGGGTCGTGCCTAAGGAACAATGTTGGTTTGACGTCCACATTGTAGGTACAATGTTGGTTAAATGTCTGCATTGTAACTCTCCTTAGGGCCCATTGATAGACCCATACTCGTTACCATTCATCGCTTTATGACATGCTTAGTATAATCCCATGATTCATGCTCATACGCATCATACGTATGCTTGATTTGAGTGGTGACTGATCATAGTATATGCCATTGGGCAGACCACTTACGGGACTCCTTATGAGACGGAGTGCCCTACATGATCGCGCAGTGCGCGCTGGACTTCTGCATGATTTGACGTGTGATTCATGCATCTCGCATACGTATGACTTGATCACTGCACGCCCTAGCAACATCAGGGCCGTGGCTCCACAGGTACATCGTGGATGGCCGTATTGGATACCGGAAATACTTATTCTAGCACTGTGGGCACTTAGGATGTCCTTGGGTGAGAGTCCCAGAACCTTTTGGTACCAGGAGATGCTCCAACGTCTAGACCGAGTGGATACACGAGCGCCCGAGTGCCAAATACCAGTAGGCCGCGTCTCCCACTGTGTCGTGGTCGGTTGGAAGGGGGTGTGGCCTTATCCGCCTGAGTGAGAGGGCTATAAGCTAGGCTGAGTTTGACTAGCTCGCAAATGAGTCCGCTATAGACGAGCCGGGTAGGTATTGGCATACTACTGGCCAGGCGGATAGTGAGGTCTTATCCGCTTGCTTGACTGTGCAGCTAGGGAGGTGGCAGTCTCTGCATGTGTATTGGACCCCGGTGATATCCAGAGAGGAACTGTACTGGTATACGCATGTGAGGAATACCGACTTGCTTGGATTGCATTTCGCATATGACATTTGGCTATGTAGGCCTTGCATCGCATCGGTGTGGCCGATGACATTCATATCTCGCATCATGCCTTGCATTACACAGCCTTGGTATATTCATGGACTTACCGCATGCTTCCGCATTGTTCTGATATTGTACACTTGGCGTTTGCCTTACGCACACACTTGCACCATCCTCTAAGCTTTTGAAAGCTTATGCACGATAGTTGCGTGCAGGTAGCGTTGGACGACAGCAGCGCTGAGACAGGAGTGCACATCAGGACCTTTTGGAGCTTTTGATCACCTTGTATTTCCCTTTCTGCATTGTACTTAAAATTGTTGTTATAGTGGATACGTGGTGATGTTGTTTTGTGACTTGGTTATGTCTGTGGTTATGCTCCTTTACACAAAAAAAAAATTTCATTCTGAAAATCCTCCTTGTAGGATCCCAGGGTCGGAATCTGGCATTAGATTATCAGGAGCCGAGAATGGGGCACTACGGAGGCTGTCGACACCGGATTCGGCAATCGGGATTCATGTGAATCCGATTTTCGGGTTTGGGGCGTGACAATTTGATGCACGTTGGCGTGCATTAGAGGAGAAGATAAAGCATATGGATGTTAAAGTTGATAACATGAATGTTGCTCATGATTTACAATTTAAATATATGCACAAGTATCTTAGGCTCTTAAATAAGGGCATGCATCAACTTGATCCTTCCATACTTGCTCCTTCTTCAGGTTCAGATTGATTGATTAACTCTTTGGTCTGTAATAACTTTATATTTATTTTGGATTGTGAACTTTATGTGGTTTGCTGACTATGTTTTATTGCCTGTGGATTGAACTATTCTAATAGTTATTATCTTTATTTTCCTATATCTTGTCTCCTTGATTACTCCTGTTTATTATCATGTTCCATTGTCTTGTTCTTCCTTTGTCATATTGTGACAAAAGGGGGGAGAATTTCTATGATAGTTTTGGAGATGAATTGATTTGTGAGTAGTAGAAGCATTTTTTTTTTTTTTGGATATATGTGCTACTCAAGGGGAGTAATTCAGGGAGAGTAAGAAGGTAAAGTGTTTTGCCTACTTCATCCGAGGTGTGCTAGTTGTTGTATGACAACTAGTGCATGATTCTTTAACCAGGCTGTAACTAGTTCTTTTTGTAATAACCTGTGTTTAATTCTTTGTATTCATCTTGGTTGTATTATTGATGAGTGTTTTGTCACAAATTTGACAAAGGGGGAGATTGTAAGTGCTATAGTCACATGCTCCTTTAGTTGGTAAATTTTGTGATGCCAAAACCTTTATCTCTGTCTTGTGTTTGTATGTTGATTTATTTATGTTTAAGACACTACTTTGCAAGTGCTTCAAGTCAAGTACATTGATCAACTACAAGTCAAGTCAAGCCATGTACTTTGTCAACATCTCTAAGCATATATGTTCAAAGCTACTTCGATAAAGATTACAAGACTAAAGTACACTTTAAGTCTCAAGTGCAACTCAAGATGAAGTTTGAGTTCAAGCTTTTGAATATCTCAAGACTAAGCTACATCAAGTGCGAGAGCTCAAGCTTGATAAGGTTCAAAGGTCTATCTTCACTGAATGAATGAAGTTCAATGTTCATACTTCATGTTCCAGGTATGATAGACCTTAGATTGACCTTAGCGTAGGTCATTTTGAATACATAATTCAAACTATATGTTTATACATGATTTTGCTCTGTTCTAAGACTAGTCCTGGACCTTATTCGACTAGTCCTAGCATTGCCTCGACCAATCTTAGAAATTTCAAGAACAGTCGTAAGTTGTTGAAAATTTTCAAAAATTTCTGGTTAAGCTACGACTAGTCCTAAAGACTGTTTGACTGGTCGTGTGAACAATGTCGACCTGTCCTACGACCAGTCCTGTATCTACGATTCAAACTCCAACGATGTATTTGGGGTTCCTTCGACCGGTCGTGAGGGTCCTATGACCAGTCGTAGAGGGCCTACGATCAATTGTAAACAACCTACAACCAGTCGAAGAACAGTTTTATCCGATCGCCCCCAAATATTCAAAAATCTGTTCTGCTACGACCAGTCGTAGTGTCCTCAAGACCAGTCATTGACGAGGTTTCTACTACTATAAATTGAGCACAAATTTCAGAGTTTCAGATAGAAATTCAAGTAAAATCAAGGATCCACTCTGAGATAAGTTTGTGTTCATTTTAAGCTACTTTGTGCATAATTAATATTCCTTTTATTCTAAGACTAGTCCTGGACCTTATTCGACTAGTCCTAGCATTGCCTCGACCAGTCTTAGAAATTTCAAGACCAGTCGTAAGTTGTTGAAAATTTTCAGAAATTTCTGGTTAAGCTACGACTAGTCCTAAAGACTGTTTGACTGGTCGTGTGAACAATGTCGACCTGTCCTATGACCAGTCCTGTATCTACGATTCAAACTCCAACGATGTATTTGGGGTTCCTTCGACCGGTCGTGAGGATCCTACGACCAGTCGTAGAGGGCCTACGATCAATTGTAAACAACCTACAACCAGTCCAAGAACGGTTTTATCCGATCGCCCCCAAATATTCAAAAACCCGTTCTACTACGACCAGTCGTAGTGTCCTCAAGACCAGTCGTTGACGAGGTTTCTACTACTATAAATTGAGCACAAATTTCAGAGTTTTAGATAGAAATTCAAGTAAAATCAAGGATCCACTCTGAGATAAGTTTGTGTTCATTTTAAGCTACTTTGTGCATAATTAATATTCCTTTTGTTAGCTTATTGTTATTTAATTTTGATCTTCATTCCAATCTAATTTGAAAAGGAGAAAATTCTGTAATTCCTTCTTCTTTGAATCAAAATTAAATACAGCTAGCCTAATTGGTTTAACTTAAAATCAATTAGAACTTAAAACCATTTTAAAGTGAGTATTGGACTTTGAAGTTCTACATTCAATCATCTACTCTGATTGATTCTTCCGGGCTACTACGAAAGGAGAAATTTAGGTATTTTACATTTATTGTAATTTGTATTTCATTTTAGTTTATTTTGAGATTGAGCTAAAAAAATCTCATTGTGTGGTTATCTGAGGAGAGCAAGAAACCTCAGACAGAGGGGTTTTTGAATTGTGTAAATCCAAGTCAAAAAGACACAATTGTGAAGGTTTTAGGTGAACCTGTGAAACTTATTTTGATAGTGAACGCTGATATCCCCTATGTGAGGATATTAGGAGTGGAGTAGCAATTTGTGTGGCTATTTTATAACAGTTGGTGTACACACACGCGAACCACTATAACTCTTTGTGTTTTGTGGATGTGTGATTTATTCTTTCTATCTTTTATCATTCAAAACTGTGGAATGTACGTGTGGATGTGAATGTTGTAATTTATTCATTTCAAGCAAAGTGGGGAATGGTGTAATATTTTAGATTTAAATTTTTACAATTTATTTGAATTCCTTTCTATTTATTTATTCCTCTTTGGTTTGAGTTATTGATACAAATGACGTTCTACAAATAAGGTTGTCCTGCCATAAACCCTTGGTTTTTATGGTGTAAGATTGTCCGTAGAACTGAATTCGTATCAACCTCTCAATACTAGTTTATTGAGGTTGCTTTTATTTCAGCTTTTAGAATTGAATTATTTCTATTTGGCTATCTCTTGGTTTTATTCCGCTGTAATACTTTTAATTTGGCATAGTCCTATTTACCCCCCCCCCCCCCCCCCCCTCTAGGACATATAGCTGGGCCATTTTAGAAATTCAGTGAATTTTTTCTAAGTCCTATAGATTGACTAAAGTCCTTACCAAAGCTCTTACCGGTTAGGGCGGTGTCTAGACTCGACTTAAGAAAAAGCTCGGGTTAAAGAAGTACTCTCCAAGATCACTCCTCCTTCCCTAGTGATCTCGCTCTCCTGATCCGAGCAAGACGTCCAGTGTCCAACAGGGAAGGATACTTGGGAATAGTTGCAACAGGGGAGAAGAAATGTACAAATAAGTCATTAACACATAAAAATTCACCAATCAAGGAAGAGGTAAGGAAGAGTTAAGTTCGAGAAATGCCGACCTGGTTCAGTGAACGCTGAAGGGACCAAGTGATGATGAAAGGTCAGGTATGCCACTTCTCAACAACTAGAGGCCTAAAATCATTTGTCCCTCCAATTCTTATTAGATGATGGGGGGGGGGGGGGGGGGGTGGTCTGTGATGATGCTCTCTCTAGTCCCTCGCCAAGTAGAGAGATAATACCAGCTTGGGTGAAATTTGTTAAGCTTCAACTGGTATAAGTGGAAGAACTCCTCGATGGTAAGTTTGAGCTACTCTAGCTCGGACCATAGGATGGCACAGCCGATCGATGCCCTCCATCCATTGGGGATCATCTGTCTCGGGTCCAAGTCTAGATGAGCAAGCACCCACCGCACTATACCTTGCAGAGAGAGCTTAAGGCCGCATTGAAGATCAACTTAGAAGATGGAAACATCTCCTTTTAGAGGACAATCAGGAAGTTTGTCTGGAAAAGGAACTCGGAGAATCACTGATTCGGGAATATGGTACCCTAACCTAATACGAGCCAAGTCAGCCTCAGTAAGGGTCGAGGCTAGGGGACCCTTTGTCTCCTCCTCGCCTGAGGACCCCTCTACATCCTCTTCGTCGAATAAGTTGCTCTCCACCCTAACTGGCCTCTATACCAGAGACATCTCCATTACCCTAAATGATTGCGATGCCCAAAAATTAGCGTCGCCCATCATCATCAACGACGACGGTGGATTCGACATTGTGTGAAGGATACTCGCCCATTGTCGCCACCAGAGACCCCCTCCCATGAAATCAATGAGTCAAACATGGTGGCTGTCTTTATAGATGTTGAGAGTCACTGACAAAGGAAAAAAGAAAGGGAGGGGGTGAATGAAGAAATGAAGCTAATGGGGAGAAGATGTTGTCTGGTTACAGGTGAGTATGTCGCTAGAAATCACCTCTACTAGCTAAGGAAGACGACTGGAAGGAGAAAACACAAATGGACCTTTCGAAATGCATTAGGGCTTTTCTTATATAGGAGAACCATGTGACAACACTTAAGTGCGCCCATCAATGCAGGTTTTGTATAATGTCCTCTTGCCTACCCCATCTCGACACGTGGCTGGACCCTACACACCAATCGACCCTAATATCGAGAAATGACACGCGTCATTCCCTTGTTGGTATGACGTCGAAATGACGGCTTGACAGACCACGTGACCTCGATCCACGATATGCCACCTCGACTACGCCATACATGATTACTGATGTGACTCAACTTCTATGCTGGTGTTTACAACCCCAAGTGAAGGGTCGTGATGTAGTTATAATCTTGGTGAGACCGAGGTTGAATCCATAGGGACTAATCTCATGAGTATTCTGAAAGCAACTAGAAGTTAACTAGAAAAAATGTGAATCTAAATCTGAAATAATAGGAAATAATTATGAGAGATTTAATTATAAACTTAAGAATTCAAAGGTGGGAAGTATAGTTTCTAAGGATCCACTTGTGGCAATCAGGGTGATACTATGCTTAATTCAAGGACACAACTGAAACCAGAGTCCTATCTTATCCAGTTGGAAGATATAACAATAAAATCAAATATGAACTTCCTTTGACCTAATTCTTAATGGATGAGAGTTGTGAGGATTGGAAGTAATTCCATCACTCAGCCATGCCCTAGAGACAATGACAAACAACATGATATACCAATTCCACAAACACAAGAGAATTATGAAGATTAGAAGGGATTTCATCATCCAACCATGCTCAAGAGACAATGGTGAACAATAGGATTTCCTAATATCATAATCTAAAAGCATGAAAAGAAGATACTTAAAGCTATTGCAGATCTATTATAATTTAAGTCACAACAAACCATTAAAGACTAAAAGTATTCCTTAAAAATCAAACTAGAATCAAAATAAGTTCAATATAAACATGAATCAAAGTAATAGAAACATCCCATCATGCTACATGCTTCACCCCTTAGCCCTAGCTAAGAGGTTTAACCAACTATAAACATGATTGAACCAAAGTCTCTTAAATAAAACATGAAAACAACTAAGGAAGAAGAGAAAAAACTCTTAGTGATGGCTTCTCCACCCTTTTGCTCCACTCCTCAAACCCTAAAATATTCCTTGGAGCATCCTAGGGAGTCGTATTTATAGTTGTGGAACTCCAACTTATGCACTTAGTTGGAAAACTCTAGAAATCGCCTCAAATTTACATAGTTTGCTAAAATAAGCTTCACTCTGTGTAGTTTTTCAAAATAGACTTCACTCCGCGTAATTTTCCAAAAAGACACAAAGTTTCATAATATGCTTTTTCAGGACAATTTCATCAATATGTTTATTTTTAGAACAATTTCAGGATTCCTTTTCTTCACTTTAAATCTTTGATTCTCTTCCTTCATCACTTGGTTTCCTTGGATCTTTGGTATGTGAATTCTTCAATCTTGGCCTCCTAAGATCCATCCTTAGCTTCAGTGATTCTTGAGCGTTAAATTCATATTTTTAGCACATTTTTCAATCTAAAATTCACCTTACAACACAAACACAAGTAAAATAAGACATTAAGCACTATCATTTTCATAAAACCGAGATATAATTGGGGGATAATATGCAATATTTGACCCTTAGCACAATCCCCAACTAGCATTTTGCTAGTCCCTAGCAAAGTATGTGAAAAATATTTCGAAACCATTGTATAATTTTCATAAGCTCAGGAGGTTTTAAAATCAATCCAGATAATAGAGTTTCAGAGTACATCAACATTAAGTCTTATACTTTCCTCAACTCTAGCACTAGGTAACTTTCATAATCAAGTTTAAAGCATTAATCCATCAATTAGAATAATTCCAAACATTGAGTTCCATAGGTGCTTAATGAAGTTTAGACTTATCACAATCAAAGGTTCAATTCTTCATTTTTATGATAACATTGATAATCAAAAGAGCATTCAAGACAACCAATACCTAAACCAAAACTTTCCTTACAGTTCATCTTTTAATTCCCTCTTTTATTCCTCTAGTTTTTATTTTTTCATCGATGGCTTTCACGCTATGTCAAGCTTTTTAAATATCTTTAATAAGTGGCCTTTTCGAAGACAACTATTTTTTTAGCTGGGTATTATTATTATTATTATTATTATTATATGTGTGTGTATTGAACATTATGGACAAATTTCTCAGGTTGGTTCCTTTCATGCTAAATATCACCAAGTTAACAATTCAATGTTGACTGAAGCTTTAATGTGAAAGCTAGATGTGACATATGGCATCATGACTTGAATAATGTTTAAAACTCCTAATCACGGATTAATAATTCAAATTTACGTTGGAATCTCCAAGTAACTGAATCCAAGAGACATAAATCATCAACATTAAGCATCTTAAACTTCAATTTTTTTTCAATTTTTTGTAATTTTTGCCCAAAGACCAAGAAAACAAATGATTAGTTTACCTAATATCCCATTCCCAACCTAAAATCTACATTGTCCTCAATGTAAAAGAAATAAACATGTAATGCAAAAAGAAAAAGGGAAGTAATAGGAAGATAGTACGTAAAGAAGGAATTTTGATGCTTTTCCAATGATCTTAGTATGAAGATGGGTTAGTATAAAAGACTCAAACAGACGATAAGCAAACTATCCTAAAATGGTAGAAAGCAGTAAACTTAACTACACCTCCGTCAGACTAGGAGGTCAATCCTGGTAAATAGGATCATTTAGAGGTAAGGACATATCCTCTAAATTAAAATTTTCAACAAATGTCTTTAAACGATATCCATTCACTTTGAAATTATTGACATTGGTTGGATTCTGAATCTCGACGGCCCCATGAAGATAAACATTAGTAATAGTGAAAGGGCCAGTCCAACGAGATCGGAATTTACCCGAAAAGAGATGTAACCAGAATTGTACAAAAGGACTTCTGACCTGGTGTGAATGATTTTCGAAGAATGTGTTCGTCATGAAACACTTTCATCCTGTCCTTGTAAATTCTCGAGTTCTCGTACGCATCATTCTGGATCTCTTTAAGCTCATTCAATTGAAGTTTATGCAGCAAGCCAACGTTGTTCAAATTGAAATTTAAATTTTTAATAGTTTAGTAGGCCCTATGTTCTAACTTCATAGGAAAGTGGCAAGCCTTCTCATAAACAAGTCTAAAGGGAGACATTCCAATAGGGGTCTTAAATGTAGTATGGTAAGCCCATAAGGCATCGGTCAATCCGATTGACCAATCCTTATGGTCAAAGTTAACCGTATTTTATAAAATATGTTTAATCTTCCTGTTGAAAATCTCAACTTTTCCACTTGTCTGTGGGTGGCATGGAGTGTTCACCTTATGAAAGATGTCATATTTCTTCATTAAGTTCGTAAATGGCCTATTACAAAAATGTGAGCCTCCATCACTAATGATGGCTCGAGACGTTTTGAATAGGAAAATTATATTTTCTTTTAAGAATTTAATGACCGTTTGATGGAATTGTTCCGGCATGGAATCACTTCGACCCATTTAGTGACATAGTCTACTACAGGCAGAATGTATAAATTCATAAAGGACTAGGGGAATAGTCCCATTAAATCGATGCCCCAGCAGTTAAATGCTTCAATGATCAGAATGAGAATCAAATGCAACATACTTCGATGGGATAATGCTCCCAATTTCTGACAACACTCACAGGCTTTTCAGAACTCATGAGTATCCTTGAATATAGTGGGTCAGTAAAAGCCTCACTGTAAAATTTTGGCCATGATTTTTTTAGCAAAAAAGTGACCACCACAGGCCTGAAAATGATAGAAGGAGATAACACTTTGTTGTTCATTGTCTGGCACACATCTCTTCAGAATTTGGTATGGGAAATATTTGAATAAATACAGATCATCCCAGAAGAACTTGTGTACCTCGATGAAAAATTTGTAATCTTGTGTAGTCCAATGTGCCGGCGTGAAACCTGTGGTAAGATAATTAGCGATATCAGCAAACCAAGGAAAGTGGGAGACTTTAAATGTAAGACTCGTATCCTAGTCCATATTGTTCCGTCAACTCCCGCGATCCTTCCCTTCGAATTTCGACAACCTATGACTGATGATCGATGTTTGCTCGCGACCCTCAGTCATATCCCATCAATTGAAGTCGGCTTAATTCGAGACTTGTAGCATTGCGACCGCATCATCGGAGCGGTTCCAACGCCGTGACTTGCTCATCGATCCGATACCCTGGCAGGGAGATGTAGACTCGCGTTCAGTTCGAGAAAAAACACCGCATGTTGCAATTACCAAGAGAATCTCTTCAACATGTCAAATCTATCCCATCATTCACCTCATGTCAAGTACAAAGCAACCCATGCTTTCTCATTCCAAAGTCAACTCTTTCTCACCATCTTTCTTACACCACCATACATGCTAAGTACCACATCCATCACTCACCTCACCCTTTCACCCATCTCTCTCCCCATACAACTCTCTCTCTTTCTCTCTCATTTCTCATCACAAATCCCAAGCTAGCAAGAGTGTGGACGTCCATGGATTTTCTAAGAGAGAAAAGTGAGTTGAGTGGCCCACTTTCCCATCTTAAAACCTCCATCCTAGCCATTCATTCCTCATCTCCCTTCATCAAAGTGAAGCACAAGGAGATCGGCTTTCCAACGCACTAAGAAGATTAAGTGGTGGGTGCTTCTATAGTCTACATTTCATGTTTTTTTTTTATGATGAGCCAAGTGAGGCCTACAGATCGATGATATGGATCTCACTTTGGACCCTAAGATGTGGCCGATTGCCCATCTTAATTATCAATATCATTCCATGATGGGGTCATTCTCCATGGACCCCATCATGATGTTTACTTCTAGTTTGATAAGGGTCATCTAGACCTTCCATTTTGGTGGGGAAGTAATCTCCACCGTTGATTCTTGATTTGGTGGGCCCTGTGTAAAGGGACCCACTTGATGTATGATTGATTGTAAAGGAGGGCCCACAGTGTTGGGGTCACTCCATCACACGCGTGTCTCCTTCTCTCCCTCTCCTTTGCTTTTATTTGTTTTTGGTGTGTGATGATGTGGGTTGTGTGGTCCACATATATTGGACCCCACCTTAATGTGTGTCTTATCTATATCATCCAAGCTATGTGGGCCTTAACTTAATGGTGGGCGGAAAAACACAAATATCTGATTGATATAGGTGGGCCACGTCCACGTGGGACCCACCTTGATATTTATGTCCACGTCCAGCGTCCCTGGACACTGGACGCTGTGAAGGAAGTGGGAGTTCTAAAAAATTTAAAATAGATTTTTTTATAACTATTTGGGTGGACCACTCATACAGGCCCCACCTTGGTGCATGTATTCAATCCACTCCGTCCATTCCATTCCTTAGCTCATTTTAGACGTTAAGTTGAAAAATGGACCCAATCCGATGTTCTGGCGGGCCATAGCATAACAAACAGTGTTTCCTGCCATTGAAACCTACCTGGATGTATTTGTACCCCAAAACAAATCAAATATTGGGCTTGATGGGTCTGTCTTGGGCCATGGAATGAAATGGCAAGGTTGGATTTCCCTAATGTGGGCCCTACGTATCAAAAACCCTAGAAATTCTATTTTTAAAGAAAAAATAAAAAATAAAAAAATAAAAAATAATAAGGGCAGGGCCTGCTGCCGCTGACACAGCAGCAGGACGCTGCTGCGTTTTGGACGGGCGACCAGCAAGGGTCCCATGGCTCCAGCCCTGGGCCCCACCATAACGTTCATTTATCATCCAACCGGCTCATAAGTTGGGCCCCTTCCTTCAGTGGGCCCCCTCCAAATTTCAGCCACATCCAGGGCTCAGGTGCCCCACATCATAAGAAATAGTGAGAATTGAGCATCTACCATTGACACTCTTTTTTGGCCACAGAAGTTTTGGATCAAGATGAAATTTGTCTTTCCTTTTCATCCAGGTCTGTACGACCTTATCAACAAATTGGATGGAAACAAACGTTATGGTGGGCCCCACATGGGACCCACAATGATGTATGTATTTTATACATGTAACCCACCATGAAGTATGTGTTCTGTCCACCCTCCATACCACTGGACGGTGGGACCCCCAAGTGATGTATGTGTTTATTCACACAGTCCACTGCTTGGACAGTGGGACCCACCATGATGCATGTGTTGCATCCCCACCGTCCAACCATTTTGAAAGCCCATTTTAGGGCTTGAGAGTAAAAATGAGTCAGATCTAAGGTTCAAGTGGAATCCACCATGGTATGTGTTTCATTCATGCCGTCCATCATGAGGTGGAACCCACCACGATATATATGTGTTTTATCCATCCATCCATTTATGCGGCCCGCCATGATGTATGTATGAATATCTTTACCGTTCATTTGATGAGGCACATTGAGATGTATTTGTAGCCCAAGGGTTGAGGCCCATTATAATGTATTTAGGGTCCATGGGTCGAGGCCCATTGTGATGTATTAGGGTCCATGGGTCGAGGCCCATTGTGATGTATTAGGGCCCATGGATTAATGCCCACTGTAATGTATTAGGGCCCCTCACTGTAATGTATTAGGGCCCCTAGGTTGAGGCCTATTGTGATGTATTTAAAGCCGTTATTGAGGCTCCCTTGTGTATGGCCCGTTGTTGAGGCCCACCTTGATGTGTATGGGGTCGTTGTTGAGGTCCACCTTGATATGAATGTAAGGTCTATTTAAGAAGCCCATCTTGATTTATTTGTGGCCATCCTTTTGAGGCCTACCTTGGTTTATATATGAGGCCCAAGTGATTAGGTCCACCTTGATGTATATGAGGCCCAAGTTATGAGGCCCGTTTGACGTATTGAAGGTTCATGGGTCGAGTCCCAATGAGATGTATACAAGGTCTATTGCATTGTGTGATTCTACCATGGTTTGTGTAATAATATTTACAGCGAGCCAAGCCTTGGGAGCAATGTTGGTTTGACGTCCACATTGTAAGGATAATATTGGTTAAATGTCCGCATTGTACCTCTCCCTAGGGCCCATTGATGGGCCTATACTTGTTGTGTGTAGGCCATCAAGGCCCATCTTCGTTGTGAGGATAGTTTATTACCATATAAAATGCTTAGTATAACTCCATGATTCATGCCCATACGCATCATATGTATGCCTGATATGAGAAATATTTGATCATAGCATCCACCATTGGGCAGACCATTTATGGGACTCCTTATTAGACGGAGTGCCCCATATTTCGCGTAATACGCATAGGATTGTTGCATGACTGGTTAGTGTGACTCATACATCTCACATATGTGTGACTTGATAATTGTGTGCCCTAGTGACATCGGGGTCGTGGCCTCCACGGGCACATCGTGGATGGCTAAATTAGAAATAAAAAATACTTGGTTCTAGCATTGTGGGCACTTAAGATGTCCTTGGGTGAAAGTCTCAGAACCTCCGAGGCCAGGAGTAGCCCCAACGTCTAGACCGAGTGGAACATGAGCGCCCGAGTGCCGAATAACAGTAGGCCGCGTCTCCCATTGTGTCATGGTCAGTTGAGAGGGGGTGTGGCCTTATCCGCCCTAGTGAGGGGGCTATAAGCTAGGCTGAGTATGATCAGCTCGTAAATGGGTCCGCTATCGACGATCCGAGTAGGTATAGGCAGACTACTGGTTAGGCGGATAGTGAGGTCTATTCCTCTTGCTTGACTGTGCAGCTAGGGAGAAGGCAGTCAGTGCAAAGTGTATTAGACCCTAGTGATTTTCTCAGAGAGCAACCGTAGTGATATGTGGACTTATTGAGCAGGAATTGCATATCCATTCATTCATTCATTCACTATCCACTTGGGCTGGTGGTGCGTAACTATTTGTTACGTGTACCATCACATGGCCAGGATTTCAGTTGGGCGCGCGACTAACCTGAGATCAGGAGTTTACGACATTGTGTCTGACTATCCAAATTTAGGTATGGGACTGGTTTGGATAGAAGTCCCTTGTGATGGACCCCATAGCCTGCGATACTTCGTACTATAATCCTAACTTCACATTCTAGCATGATCATTTCATTCACACCTCATATCACATTGCATCCTCAGCATCTATTATTGTCTTATTAAGTTTTACATTGCATGACCTTGGTATGGCCGATAACATTCATACCTTACATCACATAGCTTTGATACAGCTGATTGTGTTCATAGACTTACGGCATATTTCCACATTACTTTGATATCATATGATTCACGATCTTATTAGTATATCTGCTTATCCCGATGATGCATGATTTATGAGCTTTATTGTGTACTTAGCACTTATCTTACACACACTTTCACTACCCTCTAAGCTTTCTATAAGCTTATACATGATAAATGCGTGCAGGTGTCGTTAGGTTGCAGTAGCGTTGAGCTTGGAGCGTGTAACCATCTTCTGGAGCTTTGATTTCAATATATGTATTTCCCTTTCAGCATTATATTTAAATGATTATATTAGTGGATATGTGATGATGATGTTGCCTTTGCGAATTGGGTATACTTGTGGTTATGCTTCTTATGAGACAAATGTATGTTGAAAAATCCTCCTTGTAGGATCCCAGGATTAGAACCTAGCATATGACGCTGGGAACCAAGAATGGGGTACTATGGACACTGTTGACATCGTGTTCGGTGATCGGGATTCCTGTGAATCTGATTTCTGGGTTTAGGGCATGACAGAAGTTGGTATCAGAGCATAACTTGGGAATACCTGAAGATAACATTACATATCTGCTAATAGCTACCCTTCACTCTATGATTGTTGAGAACTTAGAATGGTTAGATCCCCGAGTTCGAATAACTTAGAGATTTCCTGATATAGCTCCCTACTGTTAAGATTGTGAGGCTGTATTATATCCCTATTTCAATCATTTCTGATCCAGGATTCGAAATTCTGTTGGATCATCATAGTGTTGGCGAGGCGTTTTGGGAGCAGGGGACTAAGATTCAAAGGCAATGTTCCCATCTCGTAGGTGATTAATTATGTTGGCATGTTGTGTTCGGATAGGATTTCTCTCCCTTGGTATACTCTATATTGTTTGGGTTGTAGGTTAAATTTTGAGGATGAAATTTTTATTAGGCGGGGAGAGCTGTAAGACCCGTATCCTAGTCCATACTGTTCCGTCAACTCCCATGATCCTTCCCGTCGAATTTCGACAACCTCTGACCGATGATCGATGTTTGCGTGTGACCCTAAGTCATATCCCGTAAATTTGAGTCGGCTTAATCCGAGACTTGTAGCATTGCGACAGCATCGTCACCGGGTTACAACACTGCGACTCGTTCACTTATCCGATACCCTGGCAGGGAGATGTAGACCCGCATTTAGTTCGAGGAAAAACACTGTGCGTTGTAATTACCAAAAGAATCTCTTCAACATGTCAAATCTATCCCATTAATCAATCCCATCAATCACCTCATGTCAAGTACAAAGCAACCCATGCTTTCTCTTTCCAAAGTCAACTCTTTCTCACCCTCTTTCTTACACCACCATACATGTCAAGTACCACATCCATCACTCACCTCACCCTTTCACCCATCACCCATCTCTCTCCCAATACAACTCTCTCTCTCTCTCTCTCTCTCTCTCTCTCTCTCTCTCTCTCTCTCTCTCATTTCTCATCACAAATCCCAAGCTAGCAATAGTGTGGTCGTCCATGGATTTTCTAAGAGAGAAAAGTGAGTTGAGTGGCCCACTTTCCCATCCCAAAACCTCCATCCTAGCCATTCATTCCTCATTTCCCTTCATCAAAGTGAACCACAAGGAGATTGGCTTTCCAACGCACTAAGAAAATCAAGTGGTGGGTGCTTCTATAGTCTACATTTCATATTTTTTTTATGATGAGCCAAGTGAGGCCTACCGATCGATGGTATGGATCTCACTTTGGACCCTAAAATGTGGCCGATGGCCCATCTTGATTATCAATATCATTCCATGATGGGGCCATTCTCCATGAACCCCATCATGATGTTTACTTTCTAGCTTGATAAGGGTCATCTAAACCTTCCATTTTGGTGGGGAAGTAATCTCCACTGTTGATTCTTGATTTAGTGAGCCATGTGTAATGGGACCCACTTGATGTATGAGTGATTGCAAAGGAGGGCCCATAGTGTCGGGGTCGCTCCATCACACGCGTGTCTCCTTCTCTCCCTCTCCTTTGCTTTTATTTATTTTTGGTGTGTGATGATGTGGGTTGTGTGGTCCACATGTATTGGACCCCACCTTAATGTATGTCTTATCTATATCATCCAAGCTATGTGAGCCCTACCTTAATGGTGGGGGGAAAAACACAAATATCTGATTGATATAGGTGGGTCACGTCCACGTGGGACCCACCTTGATATTTATGTCCACGTCCAGCGTCCCTGGACACTGGACGCTGTGAAGGAAGTGGGAGTTCCAATAAATTTAAAATAGGTTTTTTGTAACTATTTGGGTGGACCACTCATACAGGCCCCACCTTGATGCATGTATTCAATCCACTCCATCCATTCCATTCCTTAGCTCGTTTTAGACGTTAAGCTGAAAAATGGACCCAATCCAATGTTCTAGCGGGCCATAGCATAATAAACAATGTTTTCTGCCGTTGAAACCTACCTGGATGTATTTGTACCCCAAAACATATCAAATATTGGGCTTGATGGGTCTGTCTCGGGCCATGAAATGCAATGGAAAGGTTGGATTTCCCTGATGTGAGCCCTACGTATCAAAAACACTAGAAATTCTATTTTCAAAGAAAAGACAAAATAAAAAAATAAAAAATAATAAGGGCAGGGCCTGCTGCCGCTGACACAGCAGCAGGACGCTGCTGCGTTTTGGATGGGCGGCCAACAAGGGTCCCACGGCTCCAACCGTAGGTCCCACCATAACGTTCATTTGTCATCCAACCGGCTCATAAGGTGGGCCCCTTCCTGCAGTGGGCCCCCTCCAAATTTCAGCCACATCCAGGGCTCAGGTGCCCCACATCATAAGAAATAGTGAGAATTGAGCATCTACCATTGACACTCTTTTTTGGCCACAGAAGTTTTAGATCAAGATGAAATTTGTCTTTCCTTTTCATCTAGGTCTGTACGACCTTATCAACAAATTGGATGGAAACAAACGTTATGGTGGGCCCCACATGGGACCCACAATGATGTATGTATTTTATACACACCGTCCATGGCAGTGGACGGTGTAACCCACCATAAAGTATGTGTTCTGTCCACCGTCCATACCACTGGACGATGGGACCCCCAATTGATGTATGTGTTTATTCACACTGTCCACTACTTGGACAGTGGGACTCACCGTGATGCATGTGTTGCATCCCCACCGTCCAACCATTTTGAAAGCCCATTTTAGGGCTTGAGAGTAAAAATGAGTCAGATCTAAGGTTCAGGTGGAACCCACCATGATATGTGTTTCATTCATGCCGTCCATCATGAGGTGGAACCCACCACGATATATATGTGTTTTATCCATCCATCCATTTATGCGGCCCACCATGATGTATGTATTGAATATCTATACCGTTCATTTGATGAGGCACATTGAGATGTATTTGTAGCCCAAGGGTTGAGGCCCATTGTAATGTATTTAGGGCCCATGGGTTGAGGCCCATTGTGATGTATTAGGGTTCATAGGTTGAGGCCCATTGTGATGTATTAGGGCCCATGGGTTAATGCCCACTGTAATGTATTGGGGCCCATGAGTTGAGGCCCGTTGTGATGTATTCAAGGCCGTTATTGAGGCTCCCTTGATGTGTATGGCCCGTTGTTGAGGCCCACCTTGATGTGTATGGGGTCGTTGTCGAGGTCCACCTTGATATGAATGTAAGGCCTATGTAAGAAGCCCATCTTAATTTATTTGTGGTCGTCCTTTTGAGGCCCACCTTGGTTTATATATGAGGCCCATGTGATTAGGCCCACCTTGATGTATTTGTGAACCATTGTTGAGGCCCACCTTGATATATATGAGGCCCGTTTGACGTATTGGAGGCTCATGGGTCGAGGCCCAATGAGATGTATATAAGGTCTATTGCATTGTGTGATTCCACCATGGTTTGTGTAATAATATTTACGGCAAGCCAAGCCTTGGGAGCAATGTTGGTTTGACGTCCACATTGTAAGGATAATCTTGGTTAAATGTCAGCATTGTACCTCTCCCTAGGGCCCATTGATGGGCCCATACTTGTTGTGTGTAGGCCATCAAGGCCCATCTTCGTTGTGAGGATAGTTTATCACCATATAAAATGCTTAGTATAACTTCATGATTCATGCCCATATGCATCATATGTATGCCTGATATGAGAAATGTTTGATCATAGCATCCACCATTGGGCAGACCATTTATGGGACTCCTTATGAGACAAAGTACCCCACATTTCCCGCAATACGCATAGGATTATTGCATGACTGGTTAGTGTGACTCATACATCTGGCATATGTGTGACTTGATCATTGTACGCCCTAGTGACATCAGGGTCGTGGCCTCCACAGGCATATCGTGGATGGCTAAATGGGACACCAGAAATACTTGGTTCTAGCATTGTGGCCACTTAGGATGTCCTTGGATGAAAGTCCCAGAACCTCCGAGGCTAGGAGTAGCCCCAACGTCTAAATCGAGTGGAACATGAGTGCCCGAGTGCCGAATACCAGTAGGCCGCATCTCCCACTGTGTCATGGTCGGTTGGGAGGAGGTGTGGCCTGATCCGCCCGAGTGAGGGGGCTATAAGCTAGGTTGAGTATGACCATCTTGTAAATGGGTCCGCTATCGACGCGCCGGGTAGGTATTGGCAGACTACTGGTCGGGGAGATAGTGAGGTCTATTCCGCTTGCTTGACTGTGCAGCTAGGGAGGAGGCAGTTAGTGTGAAGTGTATTAGATCCCGTTGATTTCTCCAGAGAGCAACCGTACTGATATGTTGACTTATTGAGTAGGAATTACATATCTATTCATTCATTCATTCACTATCCACTCGAGCAGTTGGTGCGTAACTATTTGTTACGTGTACCATCACATGGCCAGGATTTCGGTTGGGCACGCGACTATACTGAGATCAGGAGTTTACCACATTATGTCTGACTATCCAAATTTAGGTATGAGACTAGTTTGGATAGAAGTCCCTTGTGATGGACCCCATATCTTGCGATATATCGTACTATCATCCCGACTTCACATTTCAGCATGATCATTTCATTCGCAGCTCATATCACATTGCATCCTCAGCATCTGTTATTGTCTTATTAATTTTTTCATTGCATGGCCTTGGTATGGCCGATAGCATTCATACCTTACATCACATAGCTTTGGTACAGCTGATTGTGTTCATGGACTTACCGTATATTTTCACATTACTCTGATATCATATGATTCACGATCTTATTAGTATATCTCCTTATTCCGATGATGCATGATTTATGAGCTTTATTGTGTACTTGATACTTACCTTACACACACTTTCACCACTCTCTAAGCTTTCTATAAGCTTATGCACGATAAATGCGTGTAGGTGGCGTTAGGTTGCAGTAGCGTTGAGCTTGGAGCATGCAGCCGTCTTCTGGAGCTTTGATTTCGATATATGTATTTTCCTTTTAGGATTGTATTCAAATGATTATATTAGTGGATATGTGATGATGATGTTACCTTTGCGAATTGGGTATACTTGTGGTTATGCTTCTTATGAGACAAATGTACATTGAAAAATCCTCCTTGTAGGATCCCAGGATTGGAACCTAGCGTATGACGCTGGGAACCAAGAATGGGGTACTACAGAGGCTGTCGACACCGGGTTCGGTGATCAGGATTCCTGTGAATTCGATTTTCGGGTTTGGGACATGACATTAAATAATTGTTCGTCAAGGAACATGTCATTTATTAGTGTCGTCTCAACAGAATTCGAGAGATCAAGGCCGAAAGGATGGTCAGCCACTACATTTTTTACTCCATTTTTATCTTTTATTTCCAAATCAAATTCATGGAGTAAAAGGATCCATCTTATCAAGCGAGGCTTAGGATCATTCTTAGAAAGAAGATACATGAGCACTGCATAATCAGTGTAGATGATGATCTTAAATCTAATCAAGTAGGACCCAAATTTGTCAAAAGCGAATACTACAACTAAGAGTTCCTTCTCCGTAGTAGAGTAATTCACTTGGGCAGGATTTAAGGTTTTACTTACGTAGTGTATAACATAGGACTTTTTGTCTTTTCTCTAGCCTAACACCGCCCTAAAAGCATAGTCGGATGCATCACACATAAGTTTAGAAGGAATGCTCCAATCGGGTAGCTGCATGATAGGTGCGGTGGTTAGCATGCCCTCGAGCTTAGAAAAAGCTTCCTGGCATTGCTCAGTCCACTCGTATGGTACATCCTTTTGAAGTAGATTGCATAAAGGATGAGAGAGGTGACTAAAGTCCTTTACAAATCTTCTGTAAAATTTAGCGTGTCTTAAGAAAGATCGCACATCTCGTATGTTCTTGGGTGAAGGTAAGTTAAAGATAATGTCAATCTTAGCTTTATCTACCTCAATTCCTTTGGACGAGATGATATGTCCCAGGAAAATTCCCTTACGAACCATAAAGTGACACTTCTCCCAATTTAGTACCAAGTTCTTTTCTTCACATCGCTTCAACACATTTTTTAAATTTTCCCGGCAATCGCTGAAGGATGGACCAAAGACAAAGAAGTCATCCATGAAGACTTCTAAATATCGCCCCACCATATCAGAAAAAATACTCATCATGCATTACTGAAAATGGCAGGGGCATTACACAGTCCGAATGGCATCCTTCGGTAAGCAAAGGTGCCAAAGGGACATGCGAATGTGGTCTTTTCCTGATCTTCAGGGGCTATCTCTATTTGGTTGTAGCCCAAATACCCCTCAAGAAAACAGTAATAGGAATGACCAGCTAGCCTTTCCAAGATTTGATCAATGAAGGGCAATGAAAAGTGGTCCTTCCTTGTGACGGTATTTAATTTCCTGTAGTCAATGCACATTCTCTAACCAGTAGTGACTCTAGTTAGCATGAGTTCATTGTCGGCATTGGCTATGATAGTGATTTCAAACTTTTTAGGAACCACCTGAGTTGGACTCACCCATTGACTATCGAATATAGGGTATATGATACCCACATATAATAGCTTAAGAACCTCGGCCTTAACTACTTCCTTCATGTTTGGATTTAATCTACATTATGGTTGTCGGGAGGTCTTCGTATTATCCTTTAGATAAATGCGGTGAGTACAAATCAAAGGGTTGATTCTCTTGAGGTCCACAATCGACCATCCAAGGGCTCCCTTGCTCAATGAGAGTAGAGATAAGCATACTTTCCAGTTCTTGCTCAGGGTAGGATGAAATCACCACTAGGTACGTCTTATCTTGACCTAAATAGACATATTTTAAATTGTATGAGAAAAATTTTAGGTCAAACTTCGGTGCCTTGAGGTTAGACAGTAGAGGTACTATATCAGTTTGGGGTAATTTTTCAAATTGTGGCCTCCACCAGTTAACTTCAATTACTGGGTATCAAGCATGGCACCCGTCTCCCTAATCATATCATCATCTACATCATGGGAGTGGGTCAACCACGTCTCTAGAGGGTCAGAGGATAAGGTCAAAAGTGTTATCTTTTCCACGAAAGAATCAATCAAGTTAATATCATGGGCATCGTCATCTTCCTCTGCTTGTTTGCTCATATTGAAAAAGATATTGAGCTCCAAAGCCCAAAAGACAAATTAATGACTTCATTCCTACAATTGATTATCGCATTTGATGTATCAAGGAATGGGTGACCAAGGATGACGAGAATTTGAATGCTCATATCCATGATGGTTTGAGTATCCAGGACGATAAAATCTACCGGGTAGTAGAATTTATCGACCTAGACCAACACATCCTCAATTATCCCTCTTAGTACACGAATTGAGTGATGGATAAGTTGTAATGTAGTCTGGGTGGGTTTTAATTCACATAGACCCAGTTGTTCATAGACCGATAAGGGATCAGATTTACACTCGCTCCTAAATCAAGAAGTGTGTGCTCAATCCGGTAATTCTCAATTACACAAGCAATGGTTGGGCTACCGGGATCTTTATATTTTTTTGACACATCTTGCTTCAGGATGACACTCACATTTTCCATTAAAAAGATTTTCTTTTGAATATTTTGCCATCTTTTAGTCGTACACAAGTCTTTCAGAAATTTAGCATATGAATGTATTTGTTTAATAGCATCCAGTAGAGGAATATTGACCTTCACTTGTTTTAGCACCTCTAGAATGTCCTGAGAATTGGAGAGAGGTTTTGGTGCAATCAACCATTGGGGGAATGGTGCAATCAGCTTGCCTTGAAGTTTCGGTTCTAATTCTTATGGAGCAGTGTTAAGTCTATCAGTTTCATCTATTTCTCGACCCTTAGACTTTTCAGCCCTTACTTGAATAAATTTATCAATTATTTTTCCACTCCCAAGGGTGGTGATAGACTTAGCTTGCTCCATTTGATTTAAAGATTTTGGATCACTTATTTCGTATTGCGGTTTAGGATTGGGGAAAGGTTGAGTAGGAAGCATCCCCTCTCTATAACTGTAACACGTGAATTAATCTTTTGCATACATTTTATAAGTTCTCATAATACTCAGGTAAGCTCTTGATTTTGTGTGGAATTTTAAACTGGTTATTCTTAAGGTTTCCCTTAATTTGGAATTTGATTAGTGAATCCTTCAGGAGTAGCAGTTTGTCCATTCCTCCAACCAAAATTTGGATGATTTCTCCAACTAGGATTGTATGTATTGGAGATGGGTCCATTGAAAGGATTTTGGTAATTATTCATGGTATTAGATTACTCATTCAGTACCTCTTGAAAAGCAGGTATTATTAAGCAATTTTCAGTTGTGTGAATGTTGCAAGCACAAATACCACAATCAATTTCCTTAGCCTTATCCTTCTTTAGTTCCATGGCCTCAAATTTTCCTATGAGATTAGCCACTTTAGCATTGATATCATCATCCTCTTTTAGAAGGTATATTTCACCCCTCTCCTTTGATTGAGTGGGCCTAGAGGTGATGCTCGAATTTGGGGAGATGTCCCATGATTATGCATTTTCAGCAAGTCTGTCTATATAATCTCACACATCATTGACGTTTTTGTTCATGAATTTTCCATTGCACATTGTCTCGACCAATTGACGCATGAAAGATGTCAGTCCATCATAGAAAAAGTATGTAATGCTCCACATTTCAAAACTGAGTTGTGGGCATGAACTGATAAGATCCTTAAACTACTCCTAACATTGGAAGAATGTTTCATCTTCCTTTTGGGTGAAGTTCATGATCGACTTTCTAAGGGTGTTCGTTTTATGGTGTGGGAAATTTTTTTTTATGAACTCCCTTGTTATGTCGTTCCATCTACCAATAGATCGATGACGTAGTGAATGCAAACACGTCTTAACTTTCTCTTTCAAAGAAAAGGGAAAGAGTTTCAACCTGACCGTGTTATCAGATACATTAGGAAAATATAAAGTGGTTATGATCTCGTCAAACTCTTTTTAGTATAAATATGGATTTTCAAATTCAAGTCCATGGAATTTTGGAAGGAGCTGGATCACCCCTGGCTTGATATCCATATGTCCCGTATTTTCTAAAAAAATCATACATGAGGTCGTGCTCACCCTCATCTACTGTAAATAATCTCGTAAAGTTCGGGACAGGGTGGTTGATGCACCTCATTCTCATCCTGGATTTCCTCAACTCTAGGTTGAGGATTTGGAGGTTGATTGGCCTGTTGATTGACAGCCATTACTTCAGTTAACTCTATGGATTTCGAGTGGTATCTAATCCTGTGATGGATAGATTACCCCTCAACCAATCCTTCTTCACTCAAGAGACGTCGAGTGTTATCACGGACCCACTTAAGTATGAAACACTCTCAGCCATCAAATTCAGAATCTAATCTAAATCTAAAAAGAAAGAGGGAAATAGAAAGAGAAAATTAGAAAGAAGTTACTAAATTAGAAGTTTCTATATTGGGATCCTATAAAAAGAAAAGAGAAAGTGCATTAGTTTATAAAAAAGAACTAAGAAAACAACTAAGTTTCTAAAAAAGAAAAAGGAAGGTTTCTAAAAATAGAAAGTAAGTTTCTAAAAACAGAAAAAAGAAAGAAAAATAGTTTCTAAAAACAAATTAGGAAAGTTTCTATCTAAGAAATAGAAAGCTAAGTTAGTTTCTAAAATAATTCTGAAAAAAAAAACCTAACATAAAAATAGAAAGTAGAAAAACCTTAATCTTAAACTAATTCCAAAATTAGCTAATCTCAGAAAAGCACAACCGTTTATCCCTAATTACGACACCAAAAACTTGTTCACAACCTCAAGTGTAGGGTGACATTATAGTAATAATCTCGGTGAGACCAAGGTTGAATCCACATAGACTAATCACGTGAGTATTTTGAAAGCAACTAGAATTAAAACTAGAAAAAGATGTGAATCTAAATTCGAAATAACAGGAACTAATTGTGAGAGATTTAATTAGAAACTTAAGAATTCAACGGTGAGAAGTAGGGTTTCCAAGGATCCACTTGTAGTAATTAGGGTGATACTATGCTTGATTCAAGGACACAACTGGAATCAGAGTCCTATCCTATCCAGTTGGAAGATATAACAATAAAATCAAATTTGAACTTCCTTTGACCTAAATCTCAATGGATGAAGTGATTCTATCACTTAGCCATGCCTTGGAGACGATGACAAACAACAGGATATACCAATTCCACAAACATAGGAAAATTATGAAGATTAGAAGGGATTTCATCATCCAACAATGCTAAAGAGACAATGGTGAACAACAGGATTTCCTAAAATCATAATCTCAAAGCATGAAAAGAAGATAGTTAAAGCTATTACAGATCTATTGTAATTGAAGTCACAATAAACCATTAAAAACTAGAAGTATTCCTTAAAAATCAAACTATAATCAAAATAAGTTCAACATAAACATGAATCAAAGTAATATAAACATCTCATCATGCTACATGCTTCACCTCTTAGCCCATGCTAAGAGGTTTAGCCAACCATATACATGATTGAACCAAAGTCTCTTAAATAAAACATGAAAACAAATAAGAAAAGGAAAAACTCTTTATGACGGCTTTTATACCCTTTTACTCCACTCCTCAAACCTTTGAAGATGCCTTGAAGCATCTAAGGGAGTCTTATTTATAATTGTGAAACTCTAACTTTCGTACCTAGTTGGAAAACTCTACAAATCGCCTCAAATTTATGTAGTTTATTAAAATAGACTTCACTCTGTATAGTTTTTCAAAATAGACTTCACTCTACATAATTTACCAAAAAGATCCAGAGTTTTAAAATATACTTTTTAGGATAATTTCAAGAATATGTTTATTTTTAGGACAATTTCAGGATTCCTTTTCTTCACTTTAAATATTCGATTCTCTTCCTTCATCACTTGGTTTCCTTGGATCTTTAGTATGTGAATTTTTCAATCTTGGCATCCTAAGATCCATCCTTGGCTTTGGTGATTCTTGAGCATTAAATCCATATGTTTAGCACATTTTTCAATCCAAACTCTTAAATTCACCTTGCAACATAAACATGAGTAAAATAGGACATTAAGCAGTATCATGTTCGTAAAACTAAGATATAATTGAGGATAATATACAATATTTGTCCCTCAACAGCTGACCGCCATACTCAATATTTATGACAACATAACCCGACCTAAGCTACACCTAACTTACTTTCCGAGCCTATGAGATCGACTCGAAAGTAAGGGGGCTTACTGTTAGGGAAAAAATAGAACGACCTATAAAATGAGCCAATTCTACAACTAGCATGGACCCAATGGGCCAAACTACTTATGAGATATCTACTGGCAAAGAAGGGTCAACCACGAAGTTGGTCGGTACAACCATAGGCATTCATAACCCCAAGTGTAGGGTCATAATGTAGTAATAATCTCGATGAGACCGAGGTCGAATCCACAAGGACTAATCTCGTGTGTATTTTGAAAGAACTAGAACTATAACTAGAAGAATATGTAAATCTAAATCTGAAATATTTGAAAAATTGATTTTGAATAAGGTAATTGAAACTTATAAATTTAAAGGTGGTAACTGGGGTGCCAAGGATCCACTTGTAGGTTCTCAGGATGCTACCTTGCTTGATTCAAGGACATAACTGGAATCAGAGTCCTATCTTATCCAATTAGTAAGAAGAGATTTGTCATATCTCTAAACTTCTTAAGGATCTAATGATCAACAGATGAGAGTTGTGGGGATTTGGAAGTGATTCCATCACCTAACCATGCCTAGTAGACAAGGTAAACAATAGGATTTACCAATCCCACAACCAATCATAAGAGAATTATGGAGGTTAGGAAGGATTCCATCATTCTACCATACCTAAGGGACGATGGTGAACAACGAGACTTGCTAATTTCATAATCTCAAATCAAGAAAAGAAGATATTTAAAGCCGTTGCAGATCTATTGTAATTTGTCACAATAAACCATTAAAAATTAAAAATATTCCTTATAATCAAACTAGAATCCAAAAGAGTTTAATAAAACATGAATCAAGGCAAAGCAAATATCCCAATCACACTACAAGCTTCACCTCTTAGCCATAACTAAGAGGTTTAGCCAACCATAGACATGATCGAACTAAAATCTCTTTAAAAAAGCATAAAAATAACTAAAAATAACTAAGAGGAAGAAAGACTCTTGGCGATGGCTCTCCACGCTTTTGCTCCACTCCTCAAACCCTATGTGATGCCTAGGAACTTCCTAAGGACTCCTATTTATAGTTGTGTATCCCCCTCTTACGTACCAATTTGAAATTTCCGCAAATCGCCTTAAATTATGCAATCCATGTTAGCCTGTGTAACAACTCTGTGCGATTTCAGTAGCATCGAAGTTGGCTTTGGTAGCACCGAAGTCGTATCTGAAATTGTATGTGCAGAATGCTTAGGTACCTACTGAAATTACTTAGGTAGCTACCGAAATTGGCTTCCGTGGTACCAAATTAAGCTTAGGTAGCACTGAAATTGACTATTCTTCTACTATTTTACTTGTGCTCTTACCATTTTTTCTTCATCCTTTGTACTTGGTTTTCTTGAATCTTTAGCATAAGAATTCTCCGTTCTTAATCTCTTAAGATCCCTCATTTGCCTAAGTGACTTTTGAGCATCAAATTCATGCTTTTAGCACTCTTTTTAATCCAAGTTCTTAAATTTACTTTGCAATACAAACATGATTAAAATAGAACATTAAGCATTATCATGTTCATAAAACTAAGTAATAAATGAGGGATAATATGCAATATTTGACCCTCAACATAGGCTTGCACAACAAAAGGCCGACCTACTGAAGAGGCCGGCGTAACTGCAAGTCAGTTATAGGTCGGCTATAGGTTGGCATGGCTACAGGTCAGCACAACTGTAGGTCGGCATAGCTAAAGGTATGCAATAGCTCGGCCATAGGTTGGTAGGCATTGAAGTTTAACTCAATTGAATGCTGATCTGTCGAGCACCTCAGGTGAATGCTGATCAGTTGAAAGACTCGGTATTACCTACCTCCAGGATATCGCACACCTCCGTCGCCCAACCTCACCTAAAGGATTAGAAAGGTCTATTGATCTCCGATTAATGACTGACCTTGCCTCAAATGGACAGTAGATCCTGAGAATCTCAGACATCTGCAATCTTAGGAGGATCCCTGATAGATCTGAGGATCCATACGAGAAGATCTCCGACATATCAAGAGTCCTAAATGGGAAACAGTTCCCATGGTGTGATCTTCCCTCTCATATACATAGGGGAGCCGGTGAAAGGTGCGCATACTTAGACACTCGAAACATAATCCAAAACACGACTAGTGACTCTTTTCCAAAAAGATCATCTCTTACAAAGACCGAAGTTCCCGACTTAGGCATCGGAGGTCCCCTGTACAAGATAGGGTCTCCTTTGTCTCTTCCTTTCCTGTGTGCAGGTTCTCTAAGGTCTACTAAGGAGGGTTTATAGGAAAACTACATCAATAATAAGCTTAAGAAATATATATCCACTAAATTATTACCACCATTAGATGATGTCTTACACAAACTTCTCATTCCAAGGTCTTTACAATAACATCTAAACTTTAAAACAAAGTAAAGTCACATGCATGTCCACTCATTACACTCTTGTGACTTGATCCTATTAATAAGGTTGTATGTTCAAAATTTGGGTGAGTTGATGCAAAGCTTAGTGAGTTAATTTCTCTCACAAGTTTAAAAACATGCTTGATATAAATATTAAAAAAATATATAAAACACAATCTCATAATGAAATAAAGTAAACTATGATTACAAATGCAATACAACAAATGATATCATGATCTCGATATAGTTAATTCATAAAACATAAGCCATTAATACACTACAATGCATGATAGTGATACATGTAACCCCCACTCGATAATCCCACCTTTTAATGGATGAAATGTTGTTTTTTTAGATGCCTTAAATCGATAAATTCATCAGTCTACCGATGATAGGTTCGATGTCATTGAGTATTTCCAGATTTTCTCCAGTTGTTTAGTGAACTAACTGGGTGATTTTTTGATGTCATTGAAGAGTGTTCGATGACATCGAAGGAATTGTTCGATGCCATCGAAGATGGCTTGATACAATCGAAGAAAATATGATTTTCATGTTTTGTCGCTGGAACATTTTAATATTAGTTCGATGCCATTGAAGTGGCTTCGATGTCATCTAAGGTTAAGTTTCGATGACATCAAAGGGTGTTCGATGTCATCAAACGGTTTCGTGCAGATTTTTGCAGAGTTGTGATTTTGCAAGATTTATTTCCTATTTTAATTGTTATTTTTTCAAAGGCCATATATTTGGTTGTAATTGGAATTAAGAGGTATCTAAGGGTTTCTAATTCGTTCTAGGGTTTCAAGGGTGTAGATCGGGTTGATTCAAGGTTGTTCGGATCGGGTAATCTTTTTACCCTTGTAATTTTCTGCTTTCATAATGATATCCGTTCCTTTATGTCATGGTTTTTTCCCACAAGAGTTTTTCCACATTAAATCTGTTGTGTTTGCTTTTTTGCTTGCTTGGTGCGATTGGATTACTCCACTTAACTCATGTGCTTCCACAGTCCCCAAATAAGTGGTATTAAAGCTTAACGTTGGGGCACAAATTTGAATCTAAAAGTGAGTATTAATGGCTGTCAGTCCTAAGTTTGATTTCTTGAAATACTCTGGGAAAAATAATTTTGAATTATGAAAGGTCAAGATAACTAGCCTATTCATTCAACAAACATTGGATGAGGTCCTTGAGAAGTGAATGGAATCTTGGATGATGATGAATGGAAGAAACTGGATAAGAAAGAGAAATTCTCAATCCAATTATGCGTAACGGATGAGGTTCTCTATAATGTCCTGAGGGAGAAAACCACAACAAATTTGTGGGCAAAGTTATAGGACATTTATGCGAAGAAGTCCCTTAAAAATCACCTAAACTTGAAGCTGTAGCTGTTCAAATTTAAGATGATAGAGAGAGAAGATGTTAAAGCCCACATTAGCAAATTTAACAAGATGATCTGCAAATTGCTAGATGTGGAGCTAGTGGTAGATGAAGAAGATCAGGTGTGTATCTTGTTGAATTCACTCCATCCTTCGTATGAGTCCTTTAAATACATCTTATGTATCGGTAACATAACCCTTAGTGTTGAAGAAAGAGAGCTCAGAGGCTTCTTCCAGGGAGGCCAACACTGCCACACCTAATGAGGAGACAAATGGAAGTGATGTGTTGTTAGTGTTTATGATAAAACACTTATACGATGATCGTAAGGACGAGTGGATCTTAGACACAGGGGCTTCATATCACATGACTCCTCATCAAAGTTGGTTTTCCAACTACAGGGAATGTGATGGTGGACATGTATTTATGGACAATAACAATGCATGTAATGTTGTGGCTATTGGTACTGTCTGCATCAAGGTGTTTGATGGGATGGAGCATACCTTGACAGAGGTAAGGTATGTTCCTGATATGAAGAAGAGTTTGATATCTATCGGTTTTCTAAAGTTCCTTATCGATTTAATGATGATGTGATGGTCAAACTTAAAAATCAAAAGTTGGATAGCTTGATCTATGGATAAAGAGCACTCCCAATGGTTAGATTTGGGCTAGAGTGTAGATGGATGGTTAAAATGGGATAGATCGTTGGATTACACATATATGATTGAATAAATGTAAGCATCTGTACATACTCGCACATGTGTTTACACATACCAAAATCTCGTGTCATTACATTCTACCCTCCTTAAAAGAATTTCGTCATTGAAATTCAAACTCTTCCTCCATGTATACAATAAGATACTTAAAATTTAAGGTATGTCTAGGTGTTAATGACACTCCTTATGAGATAGGTTTGTGTGTACAAGTGTGTATATTTAAACATAGGAATTCAGGTTCTTATATAGGTAATCGTTGGCCAAAACCTCACCACACTACATGGTAAAATGGCCTATATGTTCAATTATTAATTGACCATTCTCCCCTAAAAAGAGAGTAAACTCAAGAAGCTTGTCACGTTGTGGCAACTTAAATTGCTGACCATTCCATTCAGGGTAAGGCTTTCGATACACAGGTCTAATGACCCTTTGTCCTAGGATCTAGCAGGTGACTTATTAAATCAAATCAACTAGGTCTTCACGACCTAATTGTTGAGGCTAGGTGGCCATCGGTGGTTCTAGAGTTGTGGGATTTATGAAATGAGGAGCTCAAGGTATTGGTGGTTGCCCCCCATGCTTTCGATTCTAGCATTATGTTGTGGTACTAGAAGCATAGGAGGTTGCCCCTCGAGTTATTCGTCTTCGTTATTGTAATATCCCCATCATGAGGGACATATTAGTTGATTCGGTCATGAAGACAACTATTTCAGTCGTTTCTTCCAATGTGGACTTGTGGTG
Organism: Magnolia kwangsiensis; assembly: GCA_037074715.1. Classification (NCBI taxonomy): domain Eukaryota; kingdom Viridiplantae; phylum Streptophyta; class Magnoliopsida; order Magnoliales; family Magnoliaceae; genus Magnolia; species Magnolia kwangsiensis. The sequence goes on from CM073583.1 coordinate 49,939,023, forward strand.
GAAAATTTTGGCTTGTCTATTCTATGGAAGGATCAATCAGAGGCACCAATAGTTGCCTCTTGATTGTTCAGTTTCGATTAGGTATTACCCCCCGAGATTCTCATCATAAGGGGCATCTTCATCCCAATGATCGTGAAGTCAATCATCTTAGTCGATGCCAACCTATGGTGGCAAATCTCAACCTTATTGGCGTACTTGATCAACCATTGGGTGAGGACCGGCCAGTCTTTGCGATCATGCATGCATTGGAGAATTATTGTCATCATGTCGTCATTTTGGCAATGACATCCTATCTTGGAGAACTTCCATTAGCCTATTAAAGCTTTCAGCTTGAGATCTTCCTTGTTCAGAAATTCACGGTAGATTAAACAACTCTGCAACGCTCCAATGAGACATTGTTATTATATAAAGAACTGACCTCTAAATAATTGTACTAGAGGCGTGGCTTGGATAAGTAGGGGTTTGGCTTGAGCAGGCATGTCTTAGCTTGGATAGGCACAAGTCCTACCTAAATATGTATGTCCTTTATAATATATATTAATTTTATACCTTTGCTTGAATTTCATTCTTCTTATTAATCCTTCAAGCCATATTGTTGTGTTATTGAACGAATGTTAACATATGTATTCCTACCTGGTGTGTTAAAAGATGGTGTTTGGCTCAAATTTAATCATTCATGATATGTGTTCATGCCAAGAGTGTCAGAGCTGAATGCCATGTGACCCTAGGCGCCGAAGTAGACTAATTAAGAATGAATCTGTGTAAATCAACATTCTAGTCAGGTGATTTACGAAGGACATGATTCGTCTTTCTGATGTGTTCATTTTGTCTTTGGAGAAATGACCTTTAATTATGTAATAACTTACACCATTTAATAATAAGTCAAATATGTATTAAAAGTTAAAAAGGCCTATGTTAATATTATAAATACTATTATATGCGTAACTACAATTGGTTGTAAGGTAAATAAAAAAAGAAAAATAAAAGGATAACTAATGGTAGTCCATTCGTCGTCTGGTAAGATACCAAGCTTCGTAGGTAAGACGACAGTTAGGCACGAAGGCTAGTTCACCTACTCAGCTAGCTTCATGGGTAAGACAATCGTTAGGAGTGATAACCCGTTCATGGCTAGGTTTCATTAAGCAAGAGAATAGTGGTTTGTAGGAATGGTCATCTATTCGTCATTTGGCTGGCTTTGTGGCAAGGCAGTTGTTGGGGGCAACTGCCTATTTATTACCTAATAATAGGTTCTATGAGAGACAGCTGATGACGGACAAATCCTTGATAATTTATTCGTTACATGACTAGGCTTCGTGGGAGAGATGGTCATTATAAACGACAATCTTTTTGTTACCTTGCTTGCCTGAGTTTCGTGAGTGAGACGATCATGGTTAGACAATCAACTATTCATTACTATGTTAAATACATCGATGACGATAAAGTTGGTGGGGTGACAATTTGTTTGTTGCTTAGAACTAAACTTCATAGGTAAGATGGTCGTAGTACAATTATCTCTTCGTTGCTCGGTACCTCACTCCATAGGCAAGACTATAGTGATTTAACAATCTATCATTCAAATCGAACTTCATAGTGAGACAACCATGGTTAATGGAAGTATGTTCATTGCTCAGGTTGAACCTCATGGTGAGATGATCAATAGAATTTCTTAGCACATAAGCAAGATAGCCTTGTTAGGCTTTCCTTCGAAACTTAGAGATCTTTCTAGAGATCCGGTAGTGTGAACGCAAACATGAGGTGGCAAGCTAACTAATTCTAATACAATCGATCTAGGCTAGTTTTGCAACATTCTGCTAGTTGATAGTGGAGGAGTTAAATTAAATAAAACTAATAAAAGTGTCCATGGTGGCTGACGGATAGGAAGCATTGTGTTGAAAGAGTAATGTTATGTTGGTGTGAAGCTCTTCATTCTTTACTTTATTTGCAGGCACATAAGGGAGTTGTGGAAGAATTGTATTCAGAATTGATCTTGCGATCTTCTCTAAATTAATTCGTTAATTAGTAAATGTGGTTGCTTATACTTCTATTTTAAGGACTTCTCACAATCTTTGTATTTCTAATTAATCCTGACCAATTATGTTCTACCATGTGTAGTTGAACATATCACTGCCAACTAGCTATTGGATTGTGCACACTCTCTCAAGCAATTAAGTTATTGTATTTAGAATTGATCTTTGCATTCTTTTCTAAATTAATTGATTCATTAGTAGATGTGACTACTTATATTTTAATGACTTCTGTCGATCTTTATATTTTCAACTAAGCCTGCGAATTATGTTATGTCATGTGTGGGTGAACGTATCACTACCAACTAAGTGTCATGTGTGGGTGAACATATTATTGCCTACTAGCTATTGGATTACCTAAATTAAGGTATAGTTTCTCATTTTTCGCTACATATTTGTATGATAGCTAAATGGTCTTGATTTCTTTGGCTGTTGGACATGTGTCCTCTGGAGATGGCCATTCTAGTCTCCTGAAGTTTCCTTTTGTAGATCCTAACAACTCTTAAGGGTCGGTTGGCACCATAGATTTGGAGGGATTCAAGGGGATTTGAAATCTCCTTAGTATATTTGGCACCATAAAGTAACCGGGGGGTTTCAAATTAGGGGATTTCAAATTCACAAATCCCCTCAAATTTGAAATCCAAGGTGAAAGCTAGGATTACATCTAAAATCCTTTAAAGTGTCGCATGTGTAACATGTGTGTCACTAGGCTACTAATCTATTAGACACATGACCCATGCTTGATATCCCAAAACAATCTAATTATTAACTGCATCGCTAAAATTACTTTATGAGGATGATATTTTCCATCCAAGCATTGTCCCTGTAAATCAATTGTTAAAATTCATTGGTTAGTCACTTGGATGTGGTCTTGTGCTTGTGACCCATTCGAGGCATGAAATTTCATTATTTTTGGCCAAAATATATATTTATATGGGCTTATTACCACCATTGTGTCAAACATCACATAGTACACTAGTTAGAGATATTAAAATTAATTTAATAATTAAATTTAAACCTTTGTAAATATACTATACATAACTACTTTTGGATAACTACTTTTGAATTACATAATTTCTAAATAAGGTGACAAATTCAATAAGAAGATTTCAAATATGAGGTATTTCAAATCCAAAGGATTCTTATTCCAAGATACTTCAAATCCACGGTGCCAAGCGAGGCTTTAGGATCTCGTCTCCTGGTCTTTCAGTTGGTGTTGCTGCCATGTGTAAGTTTTTATGGGATTTGATAACGTCAGGTCACGTGCAGACAAATTGATGGACCTAGTTTCACACCAGGTCATGGAATTGGTATTGCCTATATTTTGAACGGACCGGATCTTTCAACAAAAAGGAACGTTAGCAGGAAAGGAATGGGTGTATGTCGCTATTCACATACAGGCGGGGTGCATGTGATCATTCTCTTTTCCAGCAAGCATGTTAAATGCCAAGATAAAGAAAGCGCAGCGTCTCCTTTCCCTTACCTTCCATTCCAGAGCTTGAGTGATATCTCTGTCTGTCTTAAGATAAATGGGGAGCGTGAAGGTGTACGGACCAACATTGTCGACGGCGCTTTCCCGCGTTCTAGCTTGTCTGATCGAGAAAGAAGTCCAATTCCAGCTCATCAATGTCGACATGTCAAAAGGACACCACAAGAAGCCCGACTTCCTCAAAATTCAGGTCCTTTCTCCACCTTCTTATTTACTATTTTACCACTCAAATTTTCTAAGCAATACCACAGCGACAAACATCCTTATCGGCTATTTTTCCTCACTCAAATTTTGATGTTTTTCTCGAGATATTATCAGGAAAATATTTCCAAAAATAAAAATATGTAAAGGTATTTATTTTGAATTATTAAAATAAATTTTAAAATTTAAAACGGCAAGGGAAATTGATTTTCGGACATAACCGCTTATGGCATTTCTCTAATTTTTAATTTTTGCTAACTAAACAAATTACCTACTTTATATATATATATATATATATATATATATATATATATATATATATATATATTATTTCCCTCTATTCCACCTGCTCTTTTTATATCTCTTCGTCGGAATTTGTTTCCTATTTATTTATTTTTATCAATGCTCTTTTCTTTTCTTTTGCTTCTTCCGCACGTACACAACTGTCATCCATTCCAATTCCAGCCTACGGCCTACCAAACCCCTTCTCTCTCACCCTGACCGTAAGGCCCACATCAATGCATTCAATGTATATCCACGCCGTCCATCTGTTTTTTCCAGCTCATTTTAGAATATGGTCTCAAAAAATGAAGCCAATACAAATTTCAGTAAATTTCAGTTAGACTACGTACAAGAAACATTAGTCATTGAACTGCCAGTATTTAAATCTTCCCAGCGTCCACAGTGATGTTTATTGACCATCCAACGTGTTGACAAGGTCACACAGATCTGGGGTCCTTGCTCTTACACGGGTGGTAGACTCCTTGGAGTTTCAACACAGGGTCAAGGGTTCGAGTACCCATGGTGGTGACATCCAACGGTGTGTGTGCGTGTTGCGTGAGTGGGGGTGTGTGTGCGTGTAAATAAATAAATAAATAAATAAAGGTCACACAGATCTAGATGAAAAAAAAAAAAAACAAATATTAGCTTAAAACTTGTGGCCCAGAAAATATTTTCAATGGTCATTAACCTGAAATTTGTACCTACTTCATTTTTTGGGAACATGGCCTACAACAAACTGAAAAACAGATGAACGGCATGGATATACAATGCGTACGTGGAGATGGGCTCCTGTGGTCAGGGCCTCACCTGCATCGCTGCTTCGAGTCTCACCCAAGATGCATTCTTCACCCTATTTTAATTTTTATTAAGACTTGTTTGTTGGGGACTGTGGAAGCACATAGAGATGAATCAAGTGAAGTAATTCAATCACACCAGTCAAACACAATGCAAAACACAGAATTTAACGTGGAAAAATCCTTATGAGAAAAAACCACGGCACAAAGCGACCAATAATCACTATGAAAGTAGAAATTACAAGATTAGAGAGAAGACCTGATCTGAATAAGCCTTGAATCATCCCAAGCTACACCCTTGAAACCCTAGGAATGAATTGGAAAGCTCTTAGATACTTATAATTTTGATTTCCACCCATATTTATATCCATGGGAAGAATCCCAAACAAAATTGGAAACAACTTTTGCAGACACGCAACTCTGTGCAAAATTTGTGATACTTTCGATGGCACCTTTGATAAGACTTCGATGCCATTGATTGTAACATCCTGAATTTTTACTATTTTAGATTGTAAAAAATCCTTAATTTTTTTTTAAAAATTATTTATTATAACTAGCCCACGTCATCACTTACTGACCCTTTACTTGAAGTGAGTCTATACGCGATTGATACCGATAAAAAACTGAACGAATAAAATTGATCAACCATAAAAAATCAACGAATTCGACCGATCACTTAAACATCCAGTTTAGCCACATGATTTGTTCACGTGGGGCCCAAATCTAGCTAACCTATCACTAACCAATCGAGATAACCATAATCAAATAAAGATATACCTAAAGCCGAGACAATTATGGGTCGGATCTTGATTAATAAACCAAATCAACTTGGTCACTCATTTAGCTTAAGAACCAACGATCTACAGTGATCATGATCGAATCACCATTTTTGCTAATTTCGAATAGGCCACACTGTGAACTTAGTTAATCCAGACCCTAACAACTGCGCCCAATAAATCTCCCTACCCAATTGATTTAAAAAATGTTCCGATTATCCGAGCGAGCTCCAGACCATTCATTAGTGGCCCACTAGTTCCGAAGTTATTGAATAATGTTCATTTCACTAGGCTTGACATCCGTTGTAGGTGATGAACTAAGAAAGTGCCTAGAACTGCTCAACTTGGATCAAAAGCCAAGTGCTTGAAACACTCGAACCCATAGGGTGAAATCTGAAAACTTAAGTGAAATACACCTTCCACTCTTTGGTGAAGTTGTGACATTCCAACCGTTGAATTGTAATCAAACTTGGGCCATGAACTAGGGATATTTCCTTGCTCGTATCCATATAACTGGGACCCAGATCGAACATCGGTGACTGTTGATCACAAATCGGGCTCCTGGGATCAATTGACTCATCTGTTTGCTACCAAACTTGGGACAAGCCTTCATCTGACTATAGGACACCTATTCCATAGTGCAGATGGGTCAGGGGGCCACTGAGATGGCCCTAAGGACCATAAATCTACCAACTAGGGATATATATGTTAAAACAAGAGTTCCTAGGGCCATTTAGACAAATTTTCAGACTATATAAGTCCTAAAATCTCTCCTCCACTCTCATACAAATTTTGCTTCAAGAAGAAGAAGAGAGAGAGAGAGAGAGAGAGAGAGAGAGAGAGAGAGAGAGAGAGAGAGAGAGGAGCTCCAAGGAGTTGGAATTTGGGAAATTTCCTTATCCACCACAATCCCGCGACGGAGCTCACAACTCCGCCCCATAGAAGCAGCCCACCGGCGATAGAAAGGTAACCCTCCAGCCCTCTCCAAATTTTAGCATCATAGAACCTTGTGCATGCGCCCTTACAAGTTAATTCCATCGTCGCAGGGCCTTGATACGCTAATCCGCAGGACCAGTACCGTATGAGCGACATTCGAACCATCAAACCATTTTTAGGTGCGGACCATTATCCTTAGGTAGCCATTTATCGAACCTAGGCTGGAATTAATGATTGCGTGTAAGAATTTTTCTTTGCATGTTGGTTTTCAAAGGATCCATTACTAGATATTTCGTCTTAACCTGATTAAACTTGTTTAGAGTGAGAAATGTTTAACTCCAAGCCATTATAATGTTGCCTTTTATTTTGATTTCCTTTCCATTATGAGAAATCGATTATACTTCATCCCCAAGTTTGAGGTAATTTGGGGGAAATGTGCTGTATGTCTCCTATGCATTTAAATTGGGACAATTAATTGTGAAATTATTTACATGCATGTTTGAATTTTCTGTAATTATAAGTAGTACATGATTCTCTTACAATATTAAGCAACTTGAAACTCATTTACATGCTTGCTTAGATCTTCCTTGCAATTAAAAGTAAGTCATGATCTCTTATGATATTAAGTAATTGAATGTTATATTTATGCATGCCTTTTGTTTGCCCATATTAGTTAGGATATCCTGAGGTACTGATGAATTTGGTTGCTCATTTATGAGTAGAATTGTTCGTTGCATGCTATAGAATTTTAGTCTAATGGTAATTGGGTTGACCAACAAAATCAGAAAGATTCACAAGGGTATCCCTACTGGATCAGCAGCCTTAGGCCAATCCGACCGATTCAGGCCAAAGACGAACAACTGACAGTAGTTGGACTACGCGAGATGCTTGCACCCAGTACTGGTTGCGCCTTACTTCACCTGAGTCAACTGAATTAGTCCACCACTTGGCCAACCATGTGTGTTTACCATGTATGGTCACACCTGCCTGAATCTGGAACACCGCCATACCCTGGAAAGGCCTACGGATAACCGTTAGTAATACGATCCCACTAAGACTCATGAGCTTGACATGGTGGTTTGGGACACCATGTCCGAGTTGTCAGCCTATGCTGGGGTGACGAGCCTCCCTGTATTGACCAGTGAACAACTAAGACTCGAGAGCCAGACATGGTGGTATGAGACATTGTGTTCGTGCTTTCGGCCTACGCTGGAGTGACGAGCCTCCTCGTAGTGACCAACGAGCATATGAGGTGATAGGTCTTTGTTTGAACGGCCCCCGTTAAATTACTTGGCCGATGGTTTTATGCCAGATTACCGTTCGAATGACCCGGGCATGAATGAAATTGGACGACGAGCCATTCCTTGTGGTGATTTGGTTATGTAACAAGCCTGCACCTTGGAACTGAGTTATCATACTTAGTGTTTGGATGACGACCCATACCGAGTTGATCCTCATACCTTTGAGTATTATGTCTTACCTTTGAAATTATTGATTTGTGAGACAGATGGATGATACCTAAATTTGGATCATGGATCGCAGGCTAAGGGCCTTGGGCCAAGTGATCTGGATAAGGCCATTGATTAAATAGAGGCATTTCAGCGTCTCTAATTTTACTAGATGAATGGACTAAATTGAATACTCAGTTAACATGAACATTCATAACATTGTATTAGTTATGTTTGCGACTCGATAGTCGAGGTTACCTTATGAGGGAGTGTTGGACATTACGAACGTAAGATGAGGTCGCTCGAAGGAGTGTTGAATGGTGAGGGCATGCACCATATCATAATAACATACACATGCATTAATAAAAGTAGTTAGGAACTATGTGTTGGATGCTTTTCATTAATTACGCCTATGAAATTGATAATATGTGTAACTTATGGCTAATGGAACTCACTGAGTTGATCATTCACTCTCACTCCAGGACGGTGTTTTAAAACACCAACCAGACACTTTTTTTTTTTTAGATGTAGGTACTATGGAGTCTGATGCGTCGGAGGAGGGGCTCTCGTATTTCCAGCTCTTAGGCAGGCAATTATAGGTTGCCTTAGGGCTATTGATGAGACTTTAGGGCCAAGATATCTCATTTTTAGAACCGTATGTATTTTGCTCGGATACGGTCCCGTACACTGGATATATATATTCTTGTTAGTCGTATTTTAAGTTTAAGTTACATTTATTTCAGTGTACGTTGCATGATCCATTTTAATTCCTCAAATGTTCACATGCTAAAATAAATGAACCATAGAACTAGTTTCCGCAAAGCTTAAGTGACACTCGGGATATCGCGAGTTGAGTATATACTCGGCCCCCAAAATCCGGGGCGTTATATTGATAGACCGTCGATGGTATCGAACTATCACTAAAACAGTCCAGAGACAAAACATGGAAAATTTGATTTTCTTGATTGCACTTCGATGGGTCATTGAAACTAAGCTCGATGGCATCCAACAACCAAATGAAGAAATTCCAAATTTCTTGATGGGATCGAGCAGCTGTTCAATGACATCGAACAATGCTCGATGACATCGAATGGTCTGTCGATGACATCGACAAACCTTGTTTCTGAATTGATTTAAAACGTCAAAAACAATAATCTCCACCATGTCTTTAATCTTTAATCATGTAGCTTCTTGTCTGCATTTCTTATCTCTGCCTTGCATCATAGCTTCATCATTGATTCTCTTGAACACTCTCTTCTCCTTTTATTCATTTGCTAAGCTTAGAGAAGTTGCACATAACTTGAACTTTTTTACAAGAACCACCTTGGTGAGCATGTCTGCTAGATTCATGCTGGTGTGAATCTTCTCCAAAGTCATGCCTCCTTTCTCAGGCACCTTTCGAATAAAATGGTGATGAACATCAATATGTTTAGTATGTGAGTGATAAATTGAGTTTTTAGTCAAATTGATAGCGCTCTCGCTGTCACAATTAACCAGCACGACATCTTGTTAAAGCCCTAACTGATTTATCATTCTTCTCAACCAAATACCTTCCTTGAATGCCTCTGTCACTGCCATATACTCTACTTTGGTTGTGGAAAGAGCCACCACAGACAGAAGCTTTAACATCCATGTGATTGCTCCACCCGCTAGTATAAATGAGTAACCTGAAGTTGACTTTTTAGTATCTACATTGCTCTCGTAATATGAATCCATATACCCTACTAACTTGGCCCGTATTTTTGCAAAAGTTAAGACGTAATCTTTTGTACCTTAAATGTATCGAAGTAACCATTTCACTGCTTCCCAGTGTTACTTTCCGGGGTTAGACATGTATTTTCTCACAACACCAACCGCCTGTGAAATATCCAGTCTAGCATAGACCATGACATATATCAAACTACCACCTATATTCAAATAAGGCACATGAGACATATCCATCTTTTCTTCATCTGTTTTAGAATATTATTTTGAAGATAGCCTGAAGTGAGCCGCGTGGGAAACGCTAACCGGCTTTGTCTTGTCCATCTTATACTTGATCAATAACTTCTCAAGGTATTTTGCTTGTGATAACCAAAACTTGCTCATCTTCCATTTTTGTGTATATCAATGTTGAGAACCTTTTTTGCAGCCCCCAGATCTTTAATCTTGAATGTCCCCAATAACTGAGTCTTCGGTACATCGATTTCAGACATGCTATGATTGGTGATTAACATGTCATCAACATATAATACTAGGATAGGGGTGCACACGGTTCGGTCTGGTCAGGTTCTGGGGTGAAACCAGAACCAAACCGTTCCTAACGGTTCTGGGATTTTCGGAACCAGAACCGGACCGTTAGCACACTAGAATCGAACCAGAACTGGACCGTGAAAACCGGTTCGGTTGCATGGTTCTGGGTTTTTAAAAATCCAGCCCAATTGCAATCTGCTCCTCTTTTTAGGAGTGCACTTTAACTTGAGTAGAGATTTCCAGCATCAGGCATTCTTTCTTGGAATGCAAATAGTGTTAACAGGCTAACAACAACAAACACAGAGGGAGAAGATGGATGACAACCTGTTCAAAGGCCAAGTAATCGCACACAGGGGCCTGAGCAATTGCACGTAGGGGCCTGGGTAGCCGGCAACCGAACGATGAGAGAGAGAGAGAGAGAGAGCAGGGGCTTGGGGCGACTGCATGCACCACACCACGCAGATGGTGAGAGAGAGGGAGATGGTGAGAGAGAGAGAGAGAGAGAGAGAGAGAGAGAGAGACAACAAGTGAAGAGATTGGGTAGGGGTGAGTGAAGAGACGACGAGTGAGAGAGAGGGATGACCAGAAAGATCCGCACGCAGTTGTAGGGTGAGAGACGACGAGAGAGAGGGAGACGGTGAGAGAATGAGAAAGAGATAGTTTTTTTTTTTTTTTTGTTTTAATATTTAAGTTGGGATCAACGGTTCGAATCCAAGGTTCAGATCCATGGTTCTGGGCCACGGTTCAACGGATCGGTTCCATGGTTTGGGTCCATGGTTCAGTTAACGGTTCGGTTTAGTTCTACATGCCCCTAAACCGGAACCGAACTGTATCCAACAATTCTTGCAATTTTGGAACCGGAACCAAAACCGGTGCTGTCTAGAACCGGACCAAACTAGATCAATCTAACGGTTCCGGTCCGGTTCCACGGTTCTACTGGTTCGGTGTGCACCCCTATACTAGGATGATGAATTTGCCATCACTTAGTGTCTTGTAATAGATAAAGTGATCGTATTGACTTCTAGTAAACTTCTACTCAATGTGAAAGAATCAAACTTTTTATACCACTACCTAAGCGACTGTTTTATGCTGTATAACGACCTTTTTAACCTAAAAACCTTGTTTTTTTGCCCCTTGTATTTCGTAGCCCTCTGGTTGCTACATGTAAATCTGCTATTCCAATTCCCTATGCAAGAATGTAGTCTTCACGTTCATCTGTTCTAACTCAAGATCGTATTGGGCAACCAGTGCCAACACGAGTATGATAGATACTTGTTTTACAACTGATGCGAATATCTCTGTGAAGTGATTACTTCTCTCTGAGCGTAACCCTTCGCTACCAACCTTGCCTTGTATTTATCATATTTCTTCTTGAAGATCCATTTGCACCCGATTGCTTTCGGCCAACTGGAAGCTCCACCAACTTTCTTGTTTCGTTCTTGTACAATGAGTTTATCTCATCATCCATTGCTGCTTTCTGCTTTTCTGCATTAGGCTTTTCAAGTGCCTCCTGAAGAGTAGACGGTCCCCCTCATCTGTAACGAGGGCATATGCGATATTTGAATAATTTCTGTATCTTGTCTGTAGTATGTGATCCTATGGCGGATTCATTTTCAAAGGTGGTTGCTCCAACTGCTCCTGTACCTCTGTCTGCACATTTGTCTCAACCTGAGTAACATTTGTGTCAACCTGAACGTCTACAATCAACCTTTATGGTTCCTCTTGCTCATCTTTACAGAATAAGATCTTTCATCAAATTTAACGTCTCTGCTAATGATGATCTTCCGTGTGACCCGGTCATATAGCCTGTATCCCTTTACACCACTACCATAGCCAACAAAGATGTACTTTTTGACTATTTGGTCTAGCTTATCTCTCTCAACTGACGGTACATGGGAGTAAGCTTAATAATCAAACACACGCAATCCTGAGTAGTCTACCTTCTGACCACTCCATACTTTATCTGGAATTTTACAATCAATCACTGTATAAGGGGATCGATTTACCAAATATCAAGTCATGTTAACAGCCTCACTCCATAGGTCTTTGCCCAACCCAACATTACTAATCATGCATCGGACCCTCTCTAAGAGAGTCTGATTCATCTGCTTAGCCACACTATTTTGCTCAGGCATGTGGCGCATTGTGTTGTGCCTTATGATCCATTCATTTTGCAATATTGATTAAATTCAGTTGAAGTAAATTCACCACCATTTTCTGTTATTAGAACTTTCACCTTTCGTCCTGATTTCTTTTCCACCATCGCTTTTCATTGCTTTAAATTGTTGAAAATATCAGATTTATTTTTCATGAAATAAATTTATACTTTTCTGGAGTAGTCGTCAATGAATGTGACAAACCATGACGATCCTCCAATGAAAACTACGGGCGCCAGCCTCCATACATCAGAATGCACATAATTAAGCATACCTCACATGCATGATTTTCAGATTTAAAAGATAATCTCGATTGTTTACCATATATACAATGCTCGCATATATTTAAATAAAAGCTTTTTAAATTTTAGAATTAAACATTGATCAGAGAATACCTTTATCCCCCGCTCGCTCATGTTGTCCAGACGTGCATGCTACATATGTGCAGATATGGAATCCACCCAACCACCGTTGCTCCACCCATTGAAGTGCTCTCGATCAATCTATAAAGATTTTCGTGCCTCTGTGCTTTCATCACTACGAGTGCCCCTTTTGAAACCTTAAAGACACCACTGAAATATGTGAATCTGCATCAAATTGTATAACATCCCGAAAAATCGGGGGTCGAGCATAAACTCCACTCCCGAGTTTCAAAAAATCACTTATGCAATATTTTCAATGATGGATGAATGTTGTTCATATTAGTGCAGAAAACATGAGTGAGATTAGACCAAAACAGCATATCATACTCCAGAGACAGTTAAATTTCTCAAGCGGAAGACAGTAATAAATATATAAAATGTATAAATGATTGTAAGTCTCCAGAGTGTGAACATGTTACCAGATTAACTAAATACATGTATACTCCAAAATAGAAAGAAAAGAATATACATGGGCGTGTAAATAAAAGGCAAAATACCAAGTGTATTGGCATCTAATCAGTAACCCTGCAACCCCGTCGATTAGAACCTGCATATAGGAGGAATCCTCCTCCTCATCATCAAGTCCGGATCTGCTTCGCAAGCATTGCCATCATCTACAACTAAAATAGGGACTGGTTGGTGTGTACAACACCGTCCTGTAACGTGGGAGTGAGTAGCTAACTCAGTGGGATCTATACAGCAAAGGTTAACATGTTATCAATTCAATCAAGCAGTAATGATAAGGCAGTACAATCAAACAGATCCTAGATACTCTTGTTAATGCAAAGATGATATGAAGAATGATGCATGCCCTCACCACAATCCCATCTGCGACATCATCTAACGATCGCGGCATGACTCACTTCCTCAGTGCTCTATCACTAACGCCGTTAGCACATGCAATGCGGTGTTATGAATATGCTTACCAAGTTCTTATTAGTCCTTTTCATACAGCAGGATTGGGAAGCTAAGACAACTCCCTTGTATCATTTCCCAACATTGATCCATTCTAGGGTCGTCAGTCCTAGGAATCTCATACGATGTTATGGTTCTAGGTCGCTGCAAGGGCTGCCAGGGCTGTTGCGCGCAATCGTTGCTCCTCTCCCCCATCACCTTATCAATACAGGCCTACTTATATCCTCAAGGCTGCAACAGGACTCGTCACCCCTATGCCGTGTCAGGATAAACTCAAAGTCACTACGAAGGGCTGTCAGGGCTGTTGCGCGCAATCGTTACTCCACTCCCCCATCACCAAACAGTGTAGGTCGACGGCCAGAATATAGTGTCCCATACCATCATAATCTGCTCAGAGTAGGGTGCTCACTGGTCACTACGGGGAGGTTTGTGGCCCCAGCGTAAGCCGACAGCTCAACCACGGTGTCCCATACCACTATGCCCAGCTCATGAGTCTTAGGGGATCTTGGTACCATGGTTAACGGGAGTTTCACTGGTAAGCTCAGTGCCTTAGATTCAAACAGTGGTGACCAAACATGGTGAACAAACATCAGTCAATCGGGTTAGTTAATAAGCTCAATTAGGCCAAGCGTACGTTGAGTTGAACGACATGGAATGCATAAGCACTCCGTGTGGCCTAACCACTTCCGAACACCCCAAGCACAACTCAGATTTGCTAAACTCATCCTACGTGGCGAATAACCTCAACCACCATTTACAGAACGATTACCGATTACCTGGACTGTAGCACAGCCCCAATCACATACACATACAATAACTAGCATATGATTCATATTCTGCATCCATATGGACAATCATGAAGTATAATTTAAATGTAAACATTACATATAAGAAATTATACACACATGTAACATGATTCAATTAAACACATAAGCCATGGAGGAAATCATACACTTATTTAGCATGGATAACCTAAGTTACATGATTCATGAAGGGAATCATACACATCATTGATGTAGTTGAGAATCATATCTCAACCCGCATATAGGTACATCTTACTAACTCCTAACTCATTCAGACACTTTTACATACACTTAGTCTACACATTACATCATACATATTATGTATCCATTAGTATACGTATTAGGACAAATCCTTTCGTCAAAGGGGTATCGCCCATACAACAATCATATATCCATGACAATTAGTCATGGCGAGCATGAAAGAAAATTCCATACTCATTCAGTCATTTTCACAAACACTTAGGCTACGCATACTAACTACATATCGTATATTGATATGTCATGTATTTGAGCAAATCCTTTCACTAGGGAGTTGCTCCATATATCACTTGCATATACCCACGACAGATAATCATAGCATGCATGAATCCGGATTTCGTATTCATTTAAACATTTTCACAAACACGTGAGCTACACACTTTAACATATATGGCGTATATTGGCCGTGGCGTGATTTAGGGTAAGTCCTTTCGCTAAGGAGTTGTCACACATGCAACAAGCATATATACACGAAAAATAATCATGTTGAACACAAATCCAAATTTTGTACGTATACGGTATTTTCTACAAATACGAAGAATACAGTATATTCAACATAATCAACGTATAACTGAAAAACGAAATGGACGACACTTTATACATGTGAAATAACATCCTAAGCAAGAATAAATCATTACTTAACATCGAAAGTCTTGGAAACCGTAACCTAAAAGCATATAGTCCGCACCTTAAACCAGAAAATGCAAAACGGAGTTGATTTAGACGATAAGTCTTCATCAACGGCGGATTGACAACCTATGGCAAGAAATAGATTAACTATAGCTTCACTACAACTATTCTAAGCTCCAAAATAGGTTAGGGTTAGGATTTCTTACCTAAGAACGGAGTTGGAGTCGCCGGAAGAACGATACGGTAGTGGTATTGAAGCACATGGAGTAGCAGAGAAGAATCCCAGGAGAAAAGCCCCAACTTCTCTCCCACTTTCTCTCTCGTTTCTCTCTTCTCTCTCCTAGGGTTTTCCCCAAATTCGTATGGGAGGAGAGAGTGAGGGCTAAAGGCCTTTTTATAAGCCCAAAAATGACAAAAATAGACTTGGGGCTAAGGTATACTTAAGTTATAACCAAATCGGGTCTGTTCCGATCCAACGGAGCATTTCTGGAGGTCCTGTTATCAAATGCAGTCGGACTTAAGCTCACTAACATCGGATCTTTAGTCAGTTAAGTTTTTAGTCCGATCGGATTTCCAGATCGTACGTGGCGGATCAGTTTCAATTCAACGGTTACCGAACTCCGATCAAGGCCACAAGTCCTTGGACATGTAAGGGAAAATTTTCCTGATCCGAGGGTGAAATTTGGTCAAATTTTGACGGTCATAATGCTTAAAAATAACGCGCAAGTGAAACGTTCCAGATTCTAGTTTATTTTCTAAAAATCTTTCCTTTTCTCACTCTCTTTACTCCAGATGCAAGGAAATAGTCTCAGGACATCGGTTGGGCTTGATTTTCGAAACGATAGTCAAGTCCAACTAGGCGGTCATAATGGTCTAAGTTCATCGCTATTAGACTTTCGACGTGCGGTCTAGATCCAATACGAAGTTACAAAGCATTCTCGGAAACAACTGGGTTTAGAGTTGGATCCTAGATTTTAGGGTAACGTAGCGGTAACAATTCTAAAGGTTTTGGGTCTTACAGATTGTATTTAAAGTGGTTGGTGCTAATTTTGCAGGAAATCTAGTGTAGCGCTAGTTAATACACGTTAAATTTCTAAAGAATTAGGTTCTAAATGATTTCTCTGGCTTTGGAATCGACTTTTGAGAAGTTATCAATGTGCTATGGTTGACCCATTGTCTAAGGACGCCTAACTCCAGATTGGCAAAAATCCGGGGTGTTACAAATTGCCTCGAGTGCACCAAGAGATATCAAACTTTTCTTTATGTCAGGAACGTGCCTCACCTTAGTCAAGTTATACTCCATGCCATCAAATATCTTGATGTGCACCGATCCAACATCCACCATATTACAGGCTTTATTGTTGCCTCATAAATACCTGGCCACCATCACACTCTTTGTAACTAGTGAACCAACTCTGATGAGGAGTCATGTGATATGAAGCCTAATTGTCCAAAATCCACTTGTCCCTATGATCATTGTCTAAGTTTTCGACCTTGGACACGGATAACACATCACTTCTGCTTATACCTTTATTAGATATGGCGGTGTTGGCCTCCCTAAAAGAAGCCTCAAAGTTTTCTTTCTTAGCTTTAAGATCTGTATAATCCTTCTTGATGTGCCCAACCATCCCACAGTTCCAACACTTGAATTTACATTTGCCCTTACCCTTTGATTTGGATCTTGATCTAGAAGATCTAGTGCATCGCTCAGAATTCCGCCCCTTCGTAAACAATGCATCGGTAGAGGCCCCCATATTACCATTTTTCTTTCTTATCGCTTCTCCTTGAAGGGTTGAGATCATGGTATCAACATTAAGAGACGTTTTACCAGTGCACAAGATGTCTTTAAAAGACTCATACGAAGCAGGGAGAGAATTCAACAAAATACATACTTGATCTTCATCCTCAACCGTTTCCTCTACATCCAATAATTTGTAAATCATCTTATTAAAGTTGCTAATGTGGACTTCGACATATCCTTCCTTTGCCATCTTAAGATTGAACAACAAAAGTTTCAAGTATAGATGATTTTCAAGGGATTTCTTTGCATGGATATCCTCTGTAGTAGGTGATGAAATCAATGTCTCCTTAGAAAAGAGTAGAGTGTGTGTGTGTGTGGTCATGCTCACCTGAACCCCAATTCTCATGAGAATTCGTGAAAACTTTTTGAGAACTCATCTCACGTGATGTGAGACTAAAATCTGAACGGTCCACGTGATGCAACACCTGCATTTTCAAGCATAGACAATTTTCAAGGGATTTATTTGCATGGATATCCTCTTAGTAGGTGATGAAATTAGTGGCTCATCAGAAAAGAGTAGTGTGTGTGTGTGTGTGTGTGTGTGTGTGTGTGTGTGTGTGTGTGTGTGTGTGTATAGTCATGCTCATTTGCACACCAGTTCTCGTGAGAATTCATGAGAACTTTTTGAGAACTCATCTCACGTGATGTGAGACTAAAATCTGAATAGTCCTCATGATGCAGCACCCCGTGAAAACCCAGGGCCCAACTTTTACCTTGATCCAAAACTCTGGTATATATATGACATGCATGCGCACACCCTCACACCTTTTTTTTTTACGGAGTCTACCACCGGAGCAAGAGTAAGGACCTCACACCCTCAGGCCTACACAAGCCATAATGGGTACTTGAACTGATGACCTTATCGTTAAACCATATGCAGGGACATATATATATATATATATATATATATATATATATATATATATATATATATAAGGAAAAGGTACTATGCGCTCGACCTCACGAGTCCATTCCATGAGGTCGAGCTGTGTGGGCCCCACCGTGATGCGTTTCGAACATCTACCCCATCAGTCAGATGCACCGTTCCATCGTGAGCCTAGGTCTCAAAAATCAAGTCAATCCGTGACTTGTGTGGGCCACACCACATACAGAACTGGAGAGGGGCCGTGCACCATTAAAACATTCATAATCTTTTTTTGGGCCCAACAAGATGTGGTTTGCAAATCCAGCCCATCCATTATTTGTGTCCCACTAGGATGAGGGGTCATACAAAGTTTCAGCAACATTAAAAACTCAGGTAGGCCCCACCAAGTGCTTTTATATGTTTTAACGGTGTCTTCACATGATTTTAGATGGTATGGCCCACCTGAGTTCCGTATACGGCTGATTTTTGGATATCCCATAATTGAAAGGGGACCCATCAAATGCACGGTGTTGATGGTTGACATGCCTCACGGTGGGGCCCACACAGCTCGACCTCACGGGAGCTTATCGTGAGGTCAAGCGCATAGTACCTTTCCCCATATATATATATATATATATATAGAGGCATGCTCACCTACGCACCTATGTACGTGCACACCTTTGCACACGTGTCATGGGTGTCGAATCCGAACGGTCCATAAGATGCGGAATCTCATGAAACCTTAGGGGGTGAATTTTCACTCTGATCTAAGATTCTGGTGGGCCATAGCAAAGAGAAATTCAAATCAAGGAAAGAAACTGTTTGCATTTTTCATGGCCCACTGAAGTTTTGGATCAAAGTAAAAATTCGTACCAAAGGGTTTCATGAGGTTCTGCTTCATGTGGACCGTTTAGATTTGCGAGACTCATCAGATATGATGAGTTCTCAAAAAAGTTCGTTTGTAGTACGTGTTCTGAACTAGTTCGCAGGTGAGCGTTTCTGTGCGCGCGTGTGTGTGCGTGTATATATATATGTATATATATATATTGTGTTAACATCAACATATATATATATATATATATATATATATATATATATGTATTGTGTTAACATGTTGATGTTATCATGATAAAAACACGATATTTTAAAATATTCTGACATTTGAAAATATCACAATAATATCATCTAATGTATTTCTCCTGATATTATTGTGATATTTTCCAAATCTTAGTGATATTTGTCTCACTTAACCTCTCCTTTTTTTTCTCTCTCTCTGTTGCAGCCCTTCGGCCAAGTCCCTGCCTTCCAAGATGAAAACATCTCCCTTTTTGGTAACTGATTACAATCCTGCACTCCAGGTTTACTTGAAATTAAGGATATAAGATGTCGAAACTTTAGCCATTGGATATGGGTTCTTTTCAATGAAAGGAAGCAATTATATGACAGGCCTTATCATGGATGGGATACCAAAAAAGAGTAGTTCTTGGTTTAAGTATTTAACCTTTTTATTTATCAGGGGTTGAAATATTCCAATGCAATAGCTTTCATTTTTGGCCAGCCTCCATCTTAGGAGAGGCCCATCATTTAAACGGCTGGGATCACTTGAAGATGCCCAGATCCAAAGACTAAAGTCACCTCCCATGCCCTTGTCTTTGACTCAACGACTTGTGACAGTACTTGCACAGGTCGTGGCACGTTTGGATACATCTCGGACATCCATCAAGTGGGGCTCACTCATGGTCGTACATGTATGGAAAAGAATTGGACGGTTAAAAAGCCTGCATTGAGAATAAATGCATGGTCCACATGACCTGATTCCTTGAGCAGGCCATCTCCATGGAATCTCCCATCTATGCTAACACATCACACAGGAGGCCCCCATTTCGATCTTAGACGTGCAGTGTTGGCAATTAGAAAATACTGGCTCATATATGGTTTTTTTTTTTTCATTTAAATGCAATGCACCCATTTTATTCATAATTGTATAGAACCAACCAAAAAATATTTCTTTAGATATTAGCACCACATTTTGAGGAGTCTATTGATTTTACCACTTTCTGTCCAATCCAGGTCACTTTCATTATCTATTTTTGAATAAGTGAGAAAAATACCTTTAAGAAGTGATCATATATATCTCTGCATATATTGAAGGATTGGTTCAGATCGTTATCCACCATCTTGGAACAGTCCACATTACTATCTACCTACTTTTGAATGGTCTAGAGCCCTTTCCAATGTCTTGGAATGGTTTAGAGTGTTGTCCGCATACTTTTGAATGGTCTAGATAGCAGTCCATTTACCTTTGAATGGTCAAAATTGCTAACCACTTAATGTTGAATGGTCTAGATAACTGTCGACCATCTTGAAATAATTCAGATAGCTCTCCACTACTTTAAACAGTCTACATTGTTGTCAATGGATACCACATTTTAGTCATTTTAAGAAATAGGCTAATGGCTATTGTTTAGATTTAATGGAAAGTGGTAAAAATAAAGAGCGCATCAAAATGTGGGTGGTTGGTTACATCTAAAGATTTATTATTATTATTATTATTATTTTGCACAATTCTGTCTAATTAGGTAAAAAATGGGTGGAATTTCATAAAGTTTCCTTCATAAGTTTTTAATTTTATTTTTAAATTATAGAGTCTCGGGCGATATGTCGATACGTTACGGAGAAATACGCAGAACAGGGGAATAAGGCCCTGTATGGGACAAACTTGTTAGAGAAGGCATCCATTGATCAATGGCTGGAGGCTGAAGGGCAGAGCTTCAACCCACCAAGCTCGACATTGGTCTTTCAGCTGGCATTTGCACCTCGAATGAAGCTGAAGCAGGACCCGGCTGTGATAGCGCAGAGTGAGGAGAAGCTGGGGAAGGTGCTGGATGTGTATGAGAGAAGGCTTGGAGAAAGCAAGTTCCTGGCAGGGGATGAATTCACACTTGCTGATCTTTCTCACCTGCCAAACACACAATATCTTGTCCATAACACTGACAGGAGTGAGATGTTTGCATTGAGGAAGAATGTGAGTAGGTGGTGGGAGGAGATATCGGGCCGAGCTTCGTGGAAGAAGGTGGTGGAGATGCAGAAGAACCCTACTGCTTAGCTTCTATTTCTACTTGCATTTTGTTTGTTGTGTTTTTAGGTAACGGTGGTTTTATTGCTCTGTTTTATGATTTTGAAGGATTTGTGTTTCGATGGTTAGATTGATGCATTTCAATTGGTTTTTATTTCTTGAACAAAATTGCATTTTAAAACATGATGCTGGTTCCTCTACAAGTTCTAATAGCATAGGATTATTCTGCCAGTGATTCACTTGTGAAAAATTGCTCACCTTCCAATTCATCTGTTGGGCCATTTATGGTTGCAACTTGGGTTCTGGTCAAGCTGAACCAATTCATCCAATTGGAGTTTAGGTTGGGTTGGATCACGTTGCCAAGGTCCTTGGGATGGGTTTGGGTTTGTGTTGAGAAAATTTGGGTTGGTTTGGTGGAATTAGGAACAATAACATGTATTTGGGTTGGGTTGATTAATTACATTGGATCGGAATTCGGGCTGCTCGCTCACCATAGGTTCGAATTTGGTTTGGATTGATTTCTCTTAAGGTTGGCTTGGATGGGGTTTACCCTCAAACCCAACACAATATAACTGAGCTGCAACACTTACTGCCACGTTTTGTAATCCATTCAAACTACATGCAATCCATCATGACAATGGAATAGTCCAAAATCAGGTCTATCCAGTAATTGGGTGGGGCGAAAACAATCAACAAAGACACCTTGGCAACCATGATGGTTGGATCAACCTAGTCAACAGGGTGTCTCTACTTTTCACATTGACGTGACCCTTTTAAATAGGTTGGATGCCAGAGTGGGCGCGCACCCACACACACACACACATACCTGATGGGGCATTATAGAATAATCTTATTCTATAATAAGACAGTAAATTTTGGGCGGCAATGGACTACCGAATTAACCCTTTTCCCCATAAGATCTCATTCTCACCTTTCTCTTATAAACAAAAAATGTCTCCTCTACATGAATAATAGTGAACAAACAGAGATTATCTTCCATAAGATTAAAGAAAGAAACGACAATAGAGGCTGATGTTCCTTTTGTTTGTACCATTGATGATGCTTCTCTGCTTTTGTAAAGCAACAACGAGAACAATATCACAAGGAAAAAGCAGAGTATGGAGCAGTGGCAAGCTTTTACTCTTCTAATGGATGGATAGTAAAGCATGTTTGAATCCAACAATAGTTTTGTCTAGAATATTAGGCACATGTGGCAATGTTGAAGATGGACATTGGCATGTCCTAACTGCTTGCAGATTGATCGTGGCGTATGTGGCACATGTGAAGCTTTTAAAGATAGACTGATACATGTATCACATATGGTACATGTGGAGTGTTTAAAGGTAGACTGACACATGTAGCACGTGTACTGAATGACATATATTCCAAAAGGATGCTAAAATAGAAACACAACTTTAACATTTTTTTTTTTCTCTTTTCATTTAAGAAGCTATTCTTAAGAAAACAAACAATGGAAGGTTAGAACAAGGTATGCATCTTTTTGTTAGTCTCTATGTAAGAACTATGATGACAAATAAGAAACAAGCGGTTTACAGAGACAACCTATGAGGGACAGAGCTCTGCTTGCAACCAAACAGCCTCCAAGTCATTTGTGACGATGATGAACTGAGAAAACATTTCTCATATTTACTCATATTGCATCACTATATATATATATATATATATATATATATATATATATATATATATATATAAGTTCAAAATGTTCATATTTTCTTACTTGAAAACAATGCTCTGTTTCAATCATTGAACTTCCAACAAGAGAAATTTCAAAAAAAAAGAAAAAGAAAAGACTCCAAACTAAGTATAACAGAATGAAGGAAAAACCATTCCAAAACTGTAAAGGATCGGCAAATCCTCTTAAGCTCTCATAATCAGCTCTGAAAGGGAGTCCAGCATTGAGTGTTCTGCAAGCCATACTTTAAAAAAGTACAAAAAAAGAAGAAGAAAAAAGTAAAATGAAAAAAAGAAAAAGAAAGACAACTTGATGTCTAGCCAGGTTGAGTAGACTTGAAGAATCTAACTACTTAGTACTCTTTAGTTGACTCAAATCGATATTTAATAATTAAATTAAGCATATTTTCATTTGTAATAAACAATTTGTAGCTACTTGTAACTAGAATAAATAGAATAGATAAAGTTAAAAGATTTCTATACGTACATTTTCTATGGTAGTTCTCCTCTTTGATAAGGGTCAAGGGTTTGAAACTTGACCCTTTTTATTTTATAAAGAATCACTCTTTGGAAATTGACTCAGTTCGAGTTAATGTAAGTTTCATTGAGTTGATCGAGTCAGCATTTCAAGTGTTGACTCAGTCCAGTTTGGATTCTAGTAACTGAGTTTTCAAACCATGCTACATCCATTAAATCCTATTCGCTTGAAACAATTAAATTCAAACATACAGTTGGACTAAAATCTTTCTCTTGGTAATCAAAAGAATCACTTGAAAGTATATAGATCTCTAATTCCATCTCTTCTTACTCAAGAAACTCAGACCATGGGTTAGGGAAAGCTACACCTTAGGCTAGGGACAATAAAGCGCTCACACACTAGGTCTGGAAAGACTCCATGAAAAATGTGTATGACTAAGGACATCAAGGCTGGTATAAGGAATATGCACAGGCTTGGCAACAACTTTTTTATGCTATGAGGAATTAAGAGAGAGGCTTGAACTCTAAATAACTTCAACTTGGTCACCTGAAATATTAGCTTAAAGAAGTCTTTTCAAAACCAAGATAAATAGAAAAAAAAAAAAAAAAAAAAGACAGGAAAGGGGTAGGTATGCATTTCCCTCCATCCTTTGCGATAATACCCTAACTTGCTTTAAGAAAGGGAGGGGAAAAACAAAGAACACCAATCCTGAAATTGAAAAGAGGAGCACAATAAATTGCATTACTTTTTTTTTTTTTAAACAGTATGCAAGATGGTAGGGGGAATATTCCAATAAGCGGCAATAATAGTGGGCAAATCACTAACAATCCTCAGGAGATAATACGCTTCATATTATCCTTAAAAATAGATTTAAGTTGAATTTCCTTACAAACTTCTTTTTTCCTTTGCCCTTCCATCTGCCTTTGTTACCAGCAGGGTTACTTATCCTTTTGAGGTAACTATTTCTGCCATCACGATCGCTGTCCCTTTTCCACTTGTGAGAATTGGACTTGGTACTAAAGGAGCCATCATCTAGCTACTCTACATGCCTCTTTTGACATATCATATTATTGTACTTGTAGAGAACTAATTGTGTTAGCAACTTCTACTCATTTTATTTGAGTTTACTTATATTGTAGTTACCAATGAACCTATCATACATGGGTGTTAATGAAATGAGGATAACATTTATAATGGTATCATCCCCTTTGCATATCTAATGGTCTTAAGCTCATTGGCAATCTCTACTATTTTCATTACATGCTCACTTGCGTATGCGCCCTACTTGAGTTTTATGTTGTAAAGTTTTTACCTTGGACTTGAGCATCAATTTGGGCATCAAACATTCCCATCAGGTGTACATAAATGTCCTTGGCATTAATCATGTTCTGCAGCTGGTTGCAGAGTATATTTATTATGGAGGCCATGATGTACACTTTGGCCACCTTACTGTTTCTTTCCCACTTAGTGTATTTAATGACTAGGGTTCATTATTGACCTCAAAGTTTGGCTTGGGAGGAGAAGGCTTATGAATAACATACAATACTCACTCCAAGATGAGTGCTAACTCAAGCTTCTTGGACCAATTAATGAAGCTCTTCTTAACAAGTTTCTTAGATGCAACAATCTTGGATATTGCATTGAGTTTTGACATATTTTTATATGAACATCTAAGCCTTATAAATTATCCATGTGTCTCTTTCATTTTTTTTTTCAAAAAATAAGTATGTTTTTAAGCACATGGACTCAGACTCATTCTAGTTGTTGATGCGAAAAACCTGATGCACCTCTCCCTATACTTCCCATATGCACAATGAAGAGAGACAAAGGAGACCCTGGCTAAAGCCAGGGAGCCTTCGATGCCTAAGTAAGTAATGAGACCAGGAAGAAGGTTTTTTCAAGGTGTTTTTCTGCGTACCTTTAATCCTGGAGAGTCTTGCTTTTATAGTAGTGAGAGGTCCCAGCATGTGGGAATTCTCTCCCTGATTTCTAGGAGATTTGATTTACTTGTAATCTGTTTACGGATACTTCCCGATCCCGAGATTTTTGAGATCGGGAATCCTTCAACGAGATCTTCGGGATGGTATTTAGGCTTACACCGTCTCTCCTTGCTTGGCTTGGCCTCAACCGACTCTGATATCAAATTAGTCTCGTCTGGCTACAAGGATGGAGATTTTTGCCTACTTTCGGACGAAACAGAGTCAGTTTGGAATCGACGTCCTTACTTAATCCAATAGCTGACAATGTAATCGGCATACCATGGGTCGGTTTTATGGTCGGTCAGGTTACTTTTAGCTTTTGGGCCTTAATCGGTCCCCTTAGACGTTGCTGCTTCGTTAGCCGAGTTAACTTTATGCATCTTCCACATTTTGCCTATGGCTCTTGACTCTTCAACTCTCGGTCATGATTTATTTCCTGTAATCAGAGATGAGTCTCTCCTTTAGGCTTTACCTTGTCTCGATCTGACCTGCTGCCTCGGGTAGTGTGGATAGAGTTGGTCCATTCCATAGCCGAGTCTTCGAGCTTGTCATATTTTTCCCCAACAGTAAGCCCCCTTACTCCTTATGTCAGCTGTGTAGACATTAAGGAGTAACGAGTTTCTAGGTCGGTTTGCATTGGAGATCGAGGTTATGATGGAACATTTAATGCTCCTTGTGTCGTCTTTAACGCGTGTCGGTTCGTTGCTCGAGGTCACACGAGTAGACAACTGTCAAAACGCTTCGTCCGCCTATAAGCGTCGGACGCGTGGCGAGGGCGTTACTTGTGTCAGTCGGCGTATGCTATGTGTCGGGCGGGGAGTCAAAACAGGCGTCGATTCGACTCCTCCTTAAATACCTCAGCCATGTGGCAAGGCTATAAAAGGAGGAGCAAGATGCATTTCCCATTTCTGCACGTCCTTCCTGAATTTTTCTTCTTTTTCCCTTTCTCTCCTGCCCATCTTCGTTGTCCCTGCATTCCACCATTTTTCCACTGTTTTCATCTCCCTTGTTTCTTTTTGCTTCCCTATCTGTGTGCTTTTCACTTCTCCGATGATT